>CM074510.1:11572211-12147564 GCA_037389245.1 Oryzias sinensis
CTCTCGCTTAGTTTTACAGGAAACTGTAAAACTTTTTTCCCGATTTTCTCCAACTATAATGGTAGAAAATAATTTTTTGTATTAGAAATAATTGTATCATTGGAGGCAAAACATGTCAGAAATGTCTTATAGGCCATGTAAAGTCATAACAGATTTGATGTCACTAATTGTTCACTTTTAGGTTCAAATTTAATTAACTTTATGTCAATATTTTTACATTTCCTGTAAGTTTTAGGGAGCAACAAGCTTTTTTTTAAATGATAGCCTCATCTTTTTATCTGTATCTATCTAACTAGATTAAACATCAAAGTCATTTGTCATTTTCTCATGGGGAACATCCATTCCCTTACTTAAAGCCTTAAGTGCTTACATCAAACGGCTGAGCTTTTAACCTCCTGCTACTTTTCTATTTATTTCTATTATCCATTCTGCTTGCAGACAAAACTTCACGTAAAACCTCTACATTTAAATTACATGGAAGTTAAATGGAAGTTAGGCTCTTCAGAAATGCATTTCTATCATTTCAAAGTCCCATTTGAGTCTCGTTTGCGGCCACATTCAAGTATTAACAACACATAAACAGTGTTGGAGGGGTCTGCAGGTGAAACATTTGCTCCAACAAGGTCATTGGCCTTTTCGGCAGCAGAAACCGACAGGACACTTACCTTCAAACAAAGCCACCTGACCTCGAGTTCCAACCAAGCCCAGGTCTGTTCAATAACGCCACGTGATTTGCTGCCAGTGTTGGTTTTGTGGCAGAGGAGCACGAAGAGCCTTCCTGGGAGCTACACATGATAGGTTGGAACTAAGAGGTTCTTGGTAACGTCCTGTAAAAATTGATCCGCTTTGAGATTCCCTGGTTGGATTTGGGATTACTGGTCTCCCCTCATTTTTCTAGAGGACCCAACATGCCGAACGAATCTGTGAAACTGCGAAGTATCAAAAAGCTGGGGCATGACAACAACAGCTACCAGGTTACAGATGAAGGTAACAAGCCAAGGGAACAAAGTGTGGTTTTGTAATCACTGATAAAAAAAGAAACTTTTGTGTTTATGTTGTTTAAACTGAGTGGAATTGAGATCCCAGACTGAGATTTCTACATTTATGTTGCAGAACAAGCTGGATCTTACATGTAAGTACAAACCTTTTTATAGGAAATATCAAATAAAATGTTTGACTTTAAAAAAAAAATTCTTAACTTGATTTTTTTTTTAATTATGGAACATTTATTGGCTTTCATGTATACTTTTTTCAATATTTAAAAAAATATATAACCTCCACAGTCAATTAAGGTATTTGTCTACACAAAAATGTAGTTGCGTGTCTTTGTTAAAAATGAACGATTTGTGAAATTTCGTTCTCTGCGGAATTTGTGCGTACATCGGAAAACTTGTTTTTCTTTGGCACCTACAAGTCACAGCATGCAACAAACAATGCGCAATGAACACAGTTAGAGGAGTCTTGTTTGTATATGTGCAAACAAAAGCTTTGTGCGTCCCTGTTTTTTTTATTAGCACAAAGCTTTTGTCAGTGCTATGGAACTGACAGTTTCTAACAGTTTTTCAGTTGTCTTCGGTTTTGAGCATCGGTAAACTGGGTTTTTGTCACCTGGGCGAGGGACAAACAATACGCAATGTGTATTTGTGTTTGCTTGTATTTTATTTAACAATTGAAATTATTGTATGTGACACTGGGGAACTGACAGCTCCAAGCAACAACTCTTCTGATTAGCGGACGAGGTTATGCGTTTTGCAACACGCTGCCACCCGCAGGCTTGGGACATGAACAGCGCTCAACAGGATTTTTTTGCAGCTTTATGTTGATAAAAGGATTAAGGTTTCATGGAATTTGTAAGTTATTAATAATTTGAAATACTAGTTGTGTACAAGCAGAGACTTTACTTAAAATAAACTATCTAACACGGAAGCTATGGACACACTGGGCGTGAAATAAGCATTCAAGAACATATTGCTCATGATGTCTATACTGGAGTGTCGCTATCCGATACTAGCGCGTGTCCACCGCCTACAGTTAAAAAGAAGCTTGGTGGAAAATGTCTAAGCGGTACAAATCTTACAAATATTGCTCCAGACTTTTTCTTTCACAGATTTATCCCAATATATGATCTGCAATCATTCATTTCTACCTCATTAATTTTCAATCAGTTGGCACTTCTGCGAATTTAAAAGAACGCCATCCAAACATCACTACCAGGTTTCAAGTCCCTGACTGTATAAGGTATAACCTCGTTTAAGACGTTTAATGGGACATTAAATGTCCCATTAAACATTTTTCAGTGGAAGTGTCCACTTGATGACATGTTGCCGACAGTGTTGTGAACGTACTCTCAGAGTTTGTCCAAATCATTAAAGACTTTTCCACAACACTATCTGAAAAATCTTCTACATCCAAAAGCTAGTCTGTAACAGGAAGGCTGCTGTTGAAACAGAAAAAAATGTTTTCACAAACTAAAAAAAAAATATGAAAGAGCTAATCACATCATCCGCATAGATCCTCTTAGTTTGAAAAAAGGTAAATCTAATAGACATATAAGAGAAGCCTGTCAGTCTCATTTTTATTTAGGTTGTAGTGATTTCAACTTAAAGAAGGAAAGAAGCAAAAAAAATAAAACTAAAGTAAAAAAATCCCCACATTGGTCAAACTGGAAAAAATGAAAAAGCTGATGTGCGAATTTATCATTGCATACTTGAGGAAGCCTGCCTGCTTTGTCCGGTCACACCACCGAAAATACAGACCTCTAAGCAAAAACAACATTTCTCCAAATTCTGTATTAAAAAACAGTAAATATAACTATATAAACAAAATGTACAGAAAATATTACTTTATCAACATTAAAATTGTTAATAAAAAAAATTAAAGCGTTGTTTAAATTAAGGAAGGGACAATTTATGAAATTGAAAAAGAGTGAAAACAGACAATTACCTAAAAAAAACACTTTCCAAAATTAGTCAATTAAAAAAAAAAGGAAATTTAAATTTAAACGGTAAAAAAGGCAAGAGGCTGCAGACAACAAGATGATGCCCAGACATCATAAGCCAGACTCGTAAATAGCTTTAAATTCTAGTAAAAGGTGCTGCAATTCTGAAAACGTACAGAATTTCCGCTTCCACCCAATGATGTCTGGGCGCCATCTTGTCTGCAGCCAGTTTCCCTCCAAAAAAGTTTAAACAACAAATAGCAAATAATAGCAAACAATTAAAATCTAACTCTTAAACAGCACAACAGAAGGAGCTGCCTAAACGTCCCCTGTAAACAAACCTCCACATAAATAAGACACAAAAGGCTTAGTGCTTGTTTATCTTAACGTTTGGGACGTTTTTTTGTGATCCGAGTAATTATCTTTTCTTTCCTATCAAAAGATCAGCATCTTGGTTTAAGTATTGCTGGTCCTCTGGCACCCTCTGATAAAAAAAAAATAAGAGCATGTCGCTACAAGCTAATAAGATTATTTAAAGCTTAATTAGAGCGGCCCTGGAAGCTTGACGTCCCACAACTTAGAAATCCCTGCAGAATACGTGAAAGAAATCAACTGATTAACAATTTGGTACTGATAGCTTTATCTGTTTAACGTGAGCTAATTGCATTCATTTGGAGACACAGTTTTTTTTTTTTCTTCTGTTGTTGCTGAACAGAAACGTCTGTATACATCATGAATAAAGTCCTAATGACTAATTGGCCTTGTTTTCCCCCATAATTGGAATTATTGTTTTGCTTTGTCCGTGCAGGACCCTCTCCAATTCCAGGGGGACGGAGAAGTAAGTAACAAAGCAAGGAGACTTGCTGAATACATGGCCACGGAATGACTAAACTGAATGACTTTTTGTTTCTCAAAGAGCTCAGGAGAAGGAAAATCAGCCTGCAATAAGAGTTGGCTTCTTTCAACTGGTAGAAACCTAATTGTTTGTAGTTGTTCTTCTGGAGAGGTTTACCCATCTTCTTCATGGAGGGGGGCCTTTGCGTCTGTTTTTCCTCAGTTCCGCTTTGCCACCTGTAAGGACGTCTTGATGATGGTGTTGGGCTCCGTTTGCGCCGTGCTGCACGGCTCGGCCCAGCCCCTCATGCTGCTGGTGTTCGGCCTGCTCACCGACACCTTCATCGATTACGACATCGAGCTCCAGGAGCTGAGCGACGACCGCAAGGAGTGCGTGAACAACACCATCCAGTGGAAAAGGAACTACACCGGAACTCTGGACATGACTCTGCCGCTGAACCAGTCATTTGGAAGCCTCATCAATTCAACGCTGGAGATGTTCACACCCTTGAGTAACATGTCGTGTGGGTAAGTGTGATGTGAAGTACGTCTTTTATCAGCGGCAACTTTTAATGACAAGTGTTGAGATAAATTTAACACGAGATATAAAATACCTTTCAAAGTCTTAAAGACCCACTCTCAGGCGTTCTCAACCATTTCCATCGTTCTCAACAAGCCAAACCCCACTTCCCGTCACCTATCTGTTTACGCGCTCTCCTGCTAGCTTACAGTCCCTCACACCCCCACGCTAACATTGCAAGTGCAACAAAAATTGCGAGCAATATCAGAGCCACAAATTTGAACCCGATGCCAGCTCAGACGAGGAAAACAAAGACGGACAATGGATCCATTCGTCTACAAGTGGATGCATCAGAATGAAGCAGAGCAGGGAGCTTGTAGCCCGGCCATTGCGACTTGAACAAAGAAAAACTCAGAAATGCAATTTTAAGTTGTATTTTATTTATATATGTCCATCATGAGAAAAATTCTACAAGAACATGTCAAGAACACTGCCTACGATCGTGGTATGTAGCGTGTGCAGAGGGGTTACAATCAGTTTGCAGCCAAGTGTCTCAAGAATGTGACATGTGTTTTACTTTGAAGATCAAGCAGCACCACTCATCTCTACCTCCAAAGACTACCTGCTTGATTCATGTGATGATTTCTTAGGTCACTTAGTATCAGACACGGTTGTGTTTCACATACATGACACATGACATGGTGTTACGGCGGAATCACGTTTGCCTTCATCAGAGTCGTCATCAGATGGTGGTGATGTGAAGTATTTAAAAACAGATGATTGTGACGGAGGCGGAGTCACCTGTCAAACTTTGACAAATGACTCCGCCCCTTGATGTCCTTTTCCTGCTGGAGGATGTTACTCCAGGTATGAGAGAGCATGAAGGCCCGCTCATCCCAGATCATGGAAGTGTGTCTGCTCATGTGAATTTATGAGTATGAGTCACAGACAATAGACCCACAGGATTCTAGCAGACCTCATGGCTTAGTGCAGTGGTTCCCAAACTGGGGGGCGCGCCCCTTAGGGGTTAAAGCAAGCCCACACCAGTCACCAGTCACTGAAAAGATATGGACATTAAAGGTGCAGTTTTTGCAGAGTTAAATGTTCAGGATTTTGTTATTTTCTTCAGAGAGCTGGTAAAGTGTAAAAGGCCACTTTCATGCAGGAATGGAGTTTATAGGAAGATGTGTTGAAAGCCATGAACACCATTACATGGTAAAATTTTATGATACATGATGCAGTGTCACTTTTAATAATCGTAAAGGTGATTTGTCTTTTTTTTTAGTTTTGTTCAGGAAGAAGTTGCCATTTTGTATGACTTATAATGTTAAGTAAAGTCCAGTGGAGTTTAGAAACAAAGGATTTGTGTGTATTTGTCAGTGTGGAGGGGCTCAAAAATATTCTAATCTTCAGAAAGGGGGGGCCTGCAGAAAAAGGTTGGGAACCACTGGCTTAGTGAAAGGAAATTGTGTTGATTTTGAAAATTGATCATGGAGAAGAAATTAATAATTGTGTCCGGCGACAGTCCAACTGTTATCGTGTTTACAACATTACAACAATGACAGACCTGACCTTAAGCAGCCTCTACTGTATCACCCAGAAGGTCTCTGAAGGTTCAACCTGGATGGCTTCCTTCGGTTTCTTTATTTCTTTCTTTTTTTTAACCTTTACATTTGTCTTCTTCCCACAGTCAAAGAAAATCAAAGGCCCATCGTTCAACCTAAAACTCGATATTTGCACGTGAGCAGCGAGTCTAAGTGGTTTTCTGTCTGCGTATGTGGCCTTGTGATGGACTCTGGATCCTAAAGACAGCTGAGGTTGTAAAGAGGAGCATTTTAAAGGAGGAGTCAATTACAAAGGGGTTCTGCACCGCTTGCTTTATTAATAGACAACATCAGGTGAACATGGAGCAGGACACAGGGAGACTAACCCGACAGGGGAAAACATCAAGAAGACAAAGCAAGCTATAGCTATATACTGAGCAGTACAATAAAGAACAAACTAAACTTCAACAAAGAATAACAAACCAAAATACAGAAGATCCCAAAACATGACAGGATGAGAACCTGCAACCCTTATGATCCTATACAGATTGTACAGTTGATGGACAGACTTTCATACTTTTGCTGCCAGGCTTTCTATCTTTTTCTTCGACTTAAGTTAATTATCTCAGCCTCACATTTGTATTTTCTATCAGCTAGTCCATAACTGCGAGGTCTGAGCCCAAACCATGAGTCATTTAACGCTGTGCTTTACAGCAACATACATCCTGTAATGTGTTTTCTATTTTTTCTGTGTGTATGACATTGACTTTGTTGTTTCCAGTCAAATATTCCAGACTTTGACTGTGGGAGGTTGTGTGACAGTGACGCTATATTAAATATCGTTATCTGACTAAAATGTATTCAAGCTTTCTCGTCCCCCCCCCCCCAATGTTAAAAACAGAAAACTTTCTTTTTAAAAAACAACAACATTGTTGTTGTTCTGGTTTGTAATTCTCTAACTGAGTTTTCTGACCTTCAGGATCCTCGACATCGAGCATGAGATGACCCTTTTTGCCTTATACTATGTTGGGATTGGAGCAGGTGTGTTCTTGCTGGGATACTTTCAGGTGAGACTTCAAATGCCACAACTTCACCACGGAACGCAGTTTTTCTCTTTTGAGTTTCAAGTTGAATTTATGGGAAATCTTCTTCATTTATATGAATGGGAGGGGGAAAAGAGGGGGTCAAGATTAAAAAAGTAGGAGGGGGTAGAAAACACAAAGCAATAATTTGCTGGAAGCTTATAATCATTACTGTCAGGTGTAAATGTTAAATTTAAAAGGGGCGGGGCCTGTCCACAGACACAAAAACGTTACAAACATACTTGTTGGCACAAAAAAAATCTTAACACACAAACATGGCAATACGTACACAATACAACTCCAGTTCGGTCCAACAAGAAGCGCATATAAATATAATTATGACAAATAAAGCTTAACCTCAAATACAAAAGGGGTTTATACAAATATGCAGAGTGTATACTTGTTTATTTAGACACTCGGTTTGTCTAAATATCCATAACCCCCCATTGTAACAGTAATATATGTCAAACATAAGAGTCCTTCAGCTCCTGTCTGTTTGCTCAGCTGTTGGACAGGACAAGTAAAAAAAATAAAAAATAAAAAAAGGACCCCAGCTCCCAAGAGACACGGCCATCGTTGTTAAGGTTGTTGTTTCCCCCACCAAGGATGGGGTAGGGTACAGAAGAACAGAGCCCCTTCCTTCCTTGTATTACGTGTGTGTGTTTTGGAGTGTATATAGTTGTGTGGCGAGGGATGTGTGTAATAAAAGATGCAGTTAAAATGAGCGGGTAGGAGCAATTAGAAAATTCGATAATTTTTTGGTTTGACTCTAATTTCTTGATTTAACCAATTTTTCAAATTCATCTTTGATCAGTTCTAGTATGTTTCAAACAGTTGTTAGAAATAACAAACTACTTTAACTAGCATTAGCAGTTACAATACAGATTTTCTTCCAAATTCTCTCACAATGTGGTTGACCCACCCTGACCAAAAATACAAATACATGTGTGTACTTTTGAACATGAAAAAATAGACCATTTTTGCTGTTCTGTCGCATTTCTACCCTTCAAGTCAGCTAGCAGACCTTGCGACTGAAAGCAAATCCCTACCAGAGAAACCTTTACAAAGAAGCTCTTGCAGCATTTAAAGTCCTCCACCTGCTGTCTCGATAATCTGCACTTTTATTTATTCGTGAAATCCCATTAAATGCTGTGTAAATAACACAGCCTCCTTCCCACAGGCTGCAAAAAACTGCATTTATCTACCCTGGTATCCTTATTAATAAGCAATTCCAGGCTCACAGCAGAGCAGCCATAAGAAATGCATGAGATTTGATGTCGGGACTGGGACCACAGACGGTGGGAATATTTGAAGTTTAACACATCAGGTGTACGAGTGCCTTCTCTCTACACAATGGATTACATCATAGAACAGAAAACCTAAAAGACCAGTTTTCAGGGGAGGAGTAATAACACACCTGAGTGAACACAAACGACGTGGAGATTCCCAAAAGCTCGACAGCCAAGAGACTTTTTTTAATGACCTTCCTTTAACGCAATCGATGTATGACTGCATGGCACCCATTATTGTAAAATGATCGATTTTTAAACTTGCGCTGTTGGGTTTTCGTGGTCTGGGGCTTATTTAATTTACCCGGCTGTCCTCCCGGGACCTGCATTTCCATAAAAATGAGGTACTTAAGAGACAAATAAGGGAGATGTTCATGGTATTTCATAATCTGGATTCTGATTATTTGAATCAAATAGAGGGGAGGTGGTTGCACCTCCTTTTCAAATTGTATTATTTCCAGCCTCTTGCCTATCTTGTAAAACTGGTGCATTTGTGTGAGATTTATTCAAGAGTTGATTGTCATTGTGCAAAACGAGCTCCTTTGAATGAACCCATGGAGAATATGTAGAGTTTACCCTTAAGTCATCCTGCCGCGGTGCTTCTCTTTTCCCCGTTGACAGATCTCCCTGTGGGTGACAGCCGCCGCCAGGCAGATTCAGCTCATCAGGAAGCTGTACTTCACTAGAGTGATGCGGATGGAGATTGGTTGGTTTGACTGCACCTCTGTGGGGGAGCTCAACACCCGCCTGTCGGAGTGAGTCTGACGTGACCTTCAGGTTTATCCAGCAGAGATCACGCTGGTGGTGGACACACACCGCAACGGTGGAAAAGTTGAGGAGATGGCAATTAGATCCAACTGTTTGGTCATGTCTGCGCCACGTTTGTAACCCTTGTGCTATCCTAGGCACTTTAATATTGGGAGTTGGGTCATCTAGACCTACTAGACAGTGCTCTGAACCTTTTTCCTTCAATGATTTGTGATCTTCACTGGTGTCCATGGATTACATGAAATCTTTCCACCTTTATCCACCTTTGTGATGGTAGGAAGAACACGTCAATGTAAGGGTGGGGTCATCTAAGATAGCACAAGGGTTTTAAGGTTTTCTTGGGACTTCACACCTACGATGGATTTTTGTGATAGGAATGATGAGGGAATGATGGATAAGGATAGGATACAGGCAAGTGGAAGAAATTCAACATTCAATATTGTACTTTAATGATGTTAGTCAGGTTTGCAGGTGAAGAAGTAGATGGGAGAGGTAAAGGAGCTCTGACCTGCACAGGAATGGTGGTCAGGTAGGTCCCTCTCTCACACTTCAGTTTATCAAATACATTTTTTTTTTCCAGTGACATCAACAAGATCAACGACGCCATTGCCGACCAAGTTTCCATATTCGTGCAGCGCTTCACCACCTTTGTGTGCGGGTTCTGCATCGGATTTGTCAAAGGGTGGAAGCTAACGCTCGTCATCGTTGCGGCCAGTCCGCTGATCGGCATTGGAGCCGGCCTCATGGCTCTGGTGAGACTTAGCCCCTCGTAACATCCCAACTTTGCGCATTAGCAAAGTAGCAAAGGTGCTTTTGCTGCTCTGATATGATTCACAGCAATATGTAACCCTCATATTATGCAAATGTAGCTACTTTGAAATTTCAGTATTAGGCAAAGAAACCTCACTTATTAAAAAACCTAATTGCAACCCCTGGCATACAAGCCCAGTTTAAGGTAAGCAAAGAGATGTAAGTTTGGAGTTTAAGTAAAAAAATTAAACCCAGACCACCACTCCGCCACCGCCATGGTTGACTATTGCTGTGATGTCTTTTATATGAAATACTTTTGGTTGTAATCCAGGTGTTATGGGTCACACTTACCAAAAAGTAGTTGTGTTTTTTTGGGGGTCAAACTTAATCACAAAATATTTGCCCAAAAGTCTTCGGGCTGATGATTTTTTTCTGTTATTTTATGGAAATGTGTATTCAGCATTTAGTATGGCTAACGTTGTGTAATATTGTCAGCGAAGGTTCTCATTCATCAGGCGGCGTTGTCTTGGTTATGTCTTGAAATTGAGTCTTATCAATTAGACTTAGACTGGACCAAATGGCATCAGTCTAGTCTGGTGAAGAGAGAGCAACTCCGCCCCCCTTTTCCCTCACCGTTACAAAGCAGAGCAGAGCAGGAAGCTTGTGGCCCGTCCAGCATAGTTTCTAGGTCACAAATAAGCTGTTTTTCAAACTTTTTTTTGTCTGCTCCAATTTACAACTATTTGAATAGAAAAATACTCAGAAAAGTAATTTTTGGCCTAATTTCTTTTCTTCTTCCATCATCAGAAAAATGATACAAGAATGAGTTAAAAACACCAAAAAAAACAATTTCAACTCTAAACCTTATTTAAAAAATTACTTAGTTTTTGCACTTTACATGTTAATCTCTATTTCCGTCTCCACTGATTGTGTTTCTGTTTTAACTCCAGTTTGTGGCTAAGCTAACAGGGATGGAGCTGCAGGCCTATGCTAAAGCCGGCGCTGTAGCAGATGAAGTCCTCTCCTCCATCAGGACTGTCGCTGCTTTTGGTGGAGAGATTAAAGAAGTGGAGAGGTATGCGACACGATGAGAGAAAGCTAAGTCCCGAAGGTGCCTGTCTAAAAACAAGCTGCTTTTTTCAAAGGTATGACAGGAACTTGGTGTCGGCTCAGCGATGGGGCATCAGGAAGGGTCTGATCATGGGGTTTTTCACTGGATACATGTGGCTGATCATCTTCCTCTGCTATGCACTGGCTTTCTGGTATGGCTCCACTCTGGTGGTGGACACTGCAGAATACACACCAGGAACACTGCTGCAGGTAACTTAACTGCAGGGGAAAGAGATGCCACTGTTGGCTTGCCCAATGTACAAACCAGGTATGTTACGTGTGTTGAAGAACGTGTTTTAGCATATGGTATTCACACTGGACTGTTGCTACCCAATACTTGTGCATGTACTCACAGTTGGAAGAGGCTTAGTGCAAAATGTCGAAGTGGTGCAAATCTTGTGAATCTTGTTCCAGGCGTTTTCTTTCACATCTGTACTCTGATGCACGAAAAGACTTTAATTATGGCCAGGCACAGACCACAATTATTAATTTCTCCTTCATGATCAATTCTCAAACGTTTGGCTCTCTCTGAAACAAAAAGGACGTCATCCATATGTCACTACCAAATCCAAGTCCCTGATTGGTCAAAGTTGTGGTAGAACTCTCAAAGCATACAAGAAAGCTTTAAACGCCCATTTAAACAGACTTTTCTTGAAAATGGTGGCTTGAACGCGCATATCCGAGCCCGTTGTGAACATAGCACAAAATGTTCTTCATTGCGAAGTTCCTGCACTTGATTTTGTTTGGAAATTAATGAACAAATAGAAATGGTAACAAACTTCCCACGCAGTTCTCCTTTGCCAAACTTTGAACTGAAGGTATTCTTCGGGGTCTTGGTGGCAGCCATGAGTTTGGGACAGGCCTCCCCATGCCTGGAGGCGTTTGCAGCAGGTCGTGGAGCTGCAACCATTATATTTGAGACCATTGACAGGGTAAAAAAAAAGCTACTACAAGGCACTTTAAATCATACTGTGTTTGGCAGGCAGAGGTCACTCTGTTTTAAATGTGTCACCACCAGGAACCACAGATTGATTGTTTATCAGAATCTGGGTACAAGCTAGAGCGGGTGAAGGGAGACATCGAGTTCCACAACGTGACCTTCCATTACCCATCCAGGCCTGAAGTCAAGGTACTAAAGCATGTGAATTATTCCAAAACAAGTTTTTCCTTTTTTACATTTTCCTGAATCTGTATTGAAGTTTTGTGCGTTTATGTTCAAACAATGATGAATTCCAGTTAATTTGGCTCTAGTCTAGGTGGTTCCCGTTTGTAGCTTTTTCTTATAAGACTTTGGCTTTGTTTTGTAAAGTTAAGGCTTTATAATCTATCTGTTTGCTTTATTTTAAAAATGGTGAAAAGAAGAATAGATGTATTTATATTCTGTATTGATTTCTTGAAAGATCTGTTCTGTAAACAAACTATTTATACCAACAATCATGTATTCTGTTGACTGAAAAATTACTTCAAAATGGCCTGTGCCCTTAGAAAAAAGGTAAAACCTCCATGAATGCGCTTAGAATTCAACTCCATCTACTGCATAATGGCTAGATGTACATTTTTTGTTGATGGTGTTGAAAATAATCGTTTCATTTTGCACTTAGAAGCATTGGTGCACCTTCACAACACATCAAGCCATTAAAAAACCTCCATTGAAAGTATGACCTCTGGCTTTCATAGACACCATCTTTGGTTGGTGGCTCTTGAAGTTGGTCATTCTCATTCCCAGGAATTACAGCTAAAACGTGTCAATCTGTCGAATCTCGATATACTTTAGAGTTTAACACACACACACAAACCTTTATGGTTTTCTGTGGTAGTTTCCATCAGAAACAACACCCTTAATACTTACCGTAACTGACCTTCATCCTTAAGTCAGTCTTGAGCTAAAAATAGCAACATTTTTGGTGCACAATGAAGTTTGATGGTGTTGCACGAATTAATACTGGTTGCAAAGGGAAGACGGGAAAATAACTTTCATGAATGAAAAAGAAAACTCTGCTTAAATTTGTCAGCCCCTGACATGTTAAATATACTATGATTGCTATACGAACTTGCTACCTATTTTGATAGTTTATTGCAGTGTAACGTTCATTTAAGCCAAATGGTAGTCTCAATGGTAGCTTAGGCTGTTTGTGTTTATGGGCTGCTTTGGGTTCAAAGACTGGCTGAAGTTGGAGTTATTCAGCACTTCTTAAAAATGCTAATTATACTTCCTGTGCCTGGTGAGTTCTATTTTTGTAAAAAACAACAACACATAAATTAAAGGATTTATGGCTGGAGAAATTAAGGAATGAATTTTATTTTCTGGTCTTGCAAACAGATCCTGGACCAGCTCAGTGTTCAGGTGAAGTCAGGTGAGACCACAGCCTTTGTGGGGCCGAGTGGTGCCGGGAAAAGTACTGCCATCCAACTCATCCAGCGTTTCTACGACCCTTTGGAAGGAATGGTGGGTTTAAAGCTTAGAGAGGTCCCCTCAGCTTTTCTGCAAGTAGTCCCAAACCCTGAGACCTATGAGCTCTATATCATACTGTTAGTGTCACTTACTTCCTTTTCAGCTCAATGCTTGTCATTTCAAAAATAACCATCCCCCTAGGGTGATAAAGTTACATGATAATTTGTTTCATTATTCAGCTAATGGTTCCTAACAGCCTCATTTTTCACTTTTACAAAAATTACACTTCTCTTCAGACACCATTCTAATTTCTTTTAGCTTCTAAAAAAAAGATGAGCTCTTTGTTGTTCTCTGGAGTTTATCATCAAGACTTACAACCTTTCCTTTTGAAAGTGATATCTTTTTTACGGTGGGAAAAAACCTAACATGGGATGTCTATGACGGTATCATCCATCAATTTCTCCTGAACACTCGATTTCAGGTGACCTTGGACGGTCATGACATCAGGGGGTTGAACATCCAGTGGCTGCGCTCCCTGATTGGCATCGTGGAGCAGGAGCCTGTGCTGTTCGCCACCACCATCGCCGAAAACATCCGCTACGGTCGACCCGGCGTCTCGATGGACGACATTATAAATGCGGCAAAGGAGGCCAACGCCTACAACTTCATCATGGACCTACCGCAAGTGGGGAGGCAGAGGAGTGTGAGGAGGATGCCAAAATGACACAGACTCCTGACCTGATTATTCTCTGCAGAAATTTGATACATTGGTCGGGGAGGGCGGTGGTCAGATGAGCGGTGGGCAAAAGCAGCGCATCGCCATTGCCCGTGCACTAGTCAGAAACCCTCGCATCCTGCTGTTGGACATGGCAACGTCTGCTCTGGACAACGAGAGTGAAGCTGTTGTACAAGAAGCTTTGGATAAAGTATGTGACAAGACGAAAAACATCCTCAAATGCCTTTTTTAGATTAAGAATTTGAACTTTAATGACCCAACAAAACCATCATGTTTAGGTAGAAACTGAACAAATGTTAATGACCCGGTTCCCCTCAAAGGTACGCATGGGTCGCACCACCATCTCCATCGCTCACCGCCTGTCCACCATAAAGAACGCAGATGTGATTGTTGGTTTTGAGCACGGCCGGGCAGTGGAGAGGGGCAAACACAATGAACTGCTGGAGAGGAAGGGCGTCTATTTCACCCTTGTCACCCTACAGAGCCAGGGAGACAAGGCTCTCAATGAGAAGGCACAACAGAGTAAGTCCATCTCAATTAATCAACAACCGTTTTGTAATTTTGCTAATTTCTAAATGTCCGGATTTTCCTAAACTAACAACGCAAACATTTTTGGACTGTTAAACTCCACAAATGTCAGAGTCACTGTCTTTAAAGCTAATTTGGAACAACATTGTTTTCTCCTAAAATGTGCCTCTAATTTCCATTTGTTTCCATGCAACAGTGGCTGATAGTGAACAACAGGAGCCGGAGCGACTGAATCTCTCCAGAGCAGGCAGCTATCGTGCCAGTTTGAGGTATTAACACAAACATGTTCCCAATCACCTTCTGCCCTTCATCACTAGCTCACTTTGGTATATTTTGATTTACTCTGCCTTTACTTTACACCCAAATAAGATAATTGCAGGAATCGTCTTGTGGCTGAAATTGACTTTTGTTAATGCAGGTGCTGGTGTCATGATTGACTTAATTACCCTCCTATACTAACTTTGGCATTTGGGGCATTTTAACTGACAGTATCATCCAAAGCCACTTAGAGCTGCAGCGGCACAGCATTCATTAGCGTTGGACATGGATGTAGATGCGAGTTCTTTCTGTTCAGGGCTTCACTTCATCAGAGGTCTCGATCACAGCTGTCCAACCTGATCCCTGAATCCTCCATCAACGTCGCTGGAGATCTCGGCCTCAGGACCTACTCTGTATCGCCGTCAGAGACATATGATGTACGTTTTTGAATGAAGCCGTCAGACGCTGGTTTGCAGCTGATGTGAGGTTTGTCTTTTTTGCTTCAGAAAGCCACACCAGAGGAGGAGGAAGAACAAGTGGAACCTGCTCCAGTGGCCCGGATTCTCAAGTACAATGCGCCCGAGTGGCCCTATATGCTTTTTGGTTCCTTAGGGGCTGCAATTAATGGAGGGGTCAACCCCGTTTACTCATTACTGTTCAGTCAAATCCTAGCGGTGAGGATCCATTTCAAGACTTTTTTAATGGAGGTGTAACGATTCATAATTCAATTGTGTTTGACAATACAATTCATAGTTGGCATTGGTTCATTTTGAACAATCCAATTTGATCCAATTTACTGAGTTAAAAACAGATTCAAGACATCTTTAGACAAAATTTTGACCATTCTCTCTGCTGTGATGGCACCAATCATGCTTTAATCCAATGGTAGTTTCCAGTGTCAATTTCATTGTTAAATGTTTTTTTTAACGGTGAAGGCTGATTAAAAACTTGCTTCAAACAGATTGATCTGGTTGGATCGCAGGAATAGAAATCGTTTCATCGATTGATTATTACACCCCTACTCTTTTAATGTAAATTCATGTATTTTAGAACTAAGGTCTCTTGTGTTTGTAATTACTCCAATGATCAGTTCAAATTGACATCGTGATAACATGTACATATTTTTTTTATACCTACATGTGTGCTTGTAGACGTTTTCAGTTCAAGACCCGGCTGCTCAAAGGAGGGAGATAGATGGGATCTGCGTGTTCTTTGCCATGGTTGGCGTTGTCTCTTTCTTTACACAGATGCTGCAGGTAGAGTCTTCTATGAAAAGATTGATTACCTTAGCAAGTATTTTCAGCATTTACACACAAAGTTGAAAAAAATGATTAACAAGGAAGTGTGTGGCACTGTTGGCTTTTGTTTCCAGGGTTATGCCTTTTCCAAGTCCGGCGAGCTGCTCACCCGAAGGCTACGGCGAATCGGCTTTCACGCCATGCTGGGACAAGAGATTGGCTGGTTTGATGATCACAGGAACAGCCCTGGAGCTCTAACCACACGTCTTGCAACAGACGCTTCCCAAGTCCAAGGGGTGAGTAACCATTTCAGAAAATGACAGGGAAGCATTTCATTCAGAAAATGTTGAGTTTAGCCAACATAATGGTTTGGTGGAACATTGTTAACAGTACCCTTTCAGATGTTTTCCATTATAAAACACTAGAGCTTTACACACAAAAATATTACACCCTAAAATTGTCAGTGTTTTGTCAATGAAATGTTTTTTTTTTGCTTTTATTGGTCAGCGACATAGCTTTGGATATTCTCATGCTTAGGGATTCAGTTGGGTCTTTATTGTCTTTTAATCAAAGTAAATACCTTAATATGTTATCGTTATTATTTTTCTATGGACTACATTAATAAAAGCCTCCTCCAATGGTAATATATATAATTTTAAAATTTCAAATAATCAAAAAAATACTATATAGTTAGTCATTTTAAAGCACGTGTCATCAACATAGAAGATTTGTTATGGTACATTTGTCAAATTCTACAAATTGTAATTGACGGTTGCGTCGATGGGGGCGCGAGCCCCCAATTATGTTATGCCTCCTTCTGAGTCTAGGGGTACCTAGGGGGGCATAACATAAAAAGTAACGTGTCCGGCTACTAAGTTTTATATTAACAAAAAAAAAAAAAAAAAAAAACACCAGAAAAAATGTCTCCATAAAAACATAACAGATTCATTTACAAATTAACAACCAACAAGAACTAAAAGTGAAGCAAAAAGGCTTCAGGGTGAACCAAGGCCAAAATGACAAAGAAAACCCCACCTAACTGAAACATGTCATCTTACCTGTAAATGAAAGAAAAGGGAAATCAAATGACAAACACTAACCTCCCTAAACTAACAAAAACAGGAGAAAACATGTACTAAAGAAAATGGCAGTTCACCCCTACAGCTGCACTTAACATAACTATAAATCAAATGACTAAACAGAGTGGGCACAAAACCACAAACTACACAGAACTAATACAAAATTCTTAACCACAACACTAAAGTGCAACACAACTAAACAGGTGGTGAATTACAAAACAAAACTGGAGAAGCGGGCCAAGCTGCAGTGGCGACTACTGCTGCTGCAGTGGCGACTACTGCTGCTGCAGTGGCGACTACTGCTGCTGCAGTGGCGACTACTGCTGCTGCAGGGGCGACTACTGCTGCTGCAGGGGCGACTACTGCTGCTCCTGCAGTGGCGACTACTGTTGCTGCTGCAGTGGCGACTACTGCTACTGCAGTGGCGACTACTGCTGCTGCAGTGGCGACTACTGCTGCTGCTGCAGTGGCGACTACTGCTGCTGCAGTGGCGACTACTGCTGCTGCTGCTGCAGTGGCGACTACTGCTGCTGCTGCAGTGGCGACTACTGCTGCTGCAGTGGCGACTACTGCTGCTGCAGTGGCGACTACTGCTGCTGCAGTGGCGACTCTTGCTGCTGCAAGGCTCCCTTCTCACAGTCTGGAGGTCCATGTGGTGCTTTTAAGGCTCCCTCCACCAGCTTTGGTCCAATTGGAGGCCTCAGCTTCATGCACCACACCTGCAAATAATCACAAACACAAAGACGCACAAGAACACACTCTGATACAGAAATCCACAAAACACAGAACAGAACCAAACAAAACCAAATACGGTCACAGCCGTAACAAGCTTCACAGATTGCTGTAAATTGGGAATTTCACCACTAACAATTACATATGACACAATTTCTGTCTACTTTGAAAACACAATGACAAAAACGGCTTTCCCTCCAAAGGCTACAGGTTCACAGATTGGCATGATCGTCAACTCTTTGACCAACATCGGCGTGGCCGTCCTGATGTCCTTCTACTTCAGCTGGAAGCTGACTCTGCTCATCCTCTGCTTCCTGCCCTTCCTCGCTCTGTCAGGTGGCTTCCAGGCCAAGATGCTCACAGGTTTTGCCAAGCAGGACAAGCAGGCCATGGAAACTGCAGGACGGGTAAAATCAACCAGAAACCACCTTCACACTTATTTGGACCCTTGTTTCAGCTTTCAGTCTGAATATTTTATCACGAGAAGGCCCAACAGTGTCGGGTGACATCAGCTGTCCTATCTACTGACAGCTGATAGGAGACAATTTGACAGCAGTGCCTATTTTAAGATGCATATTTGGGATTTTTCCTCACCTTAAGTAAGAGCTTTAGGTAGCTTAAATAGAATCATATTTCATCATCTTCTACTAAAATAAGCTTAAAATGCAGTCATGGTGCTGAAATGTAGAGGTCTTATAGAGCACAGAAAAATGAAAACTCAATGAAAAATCGAAACATGTTTTAGATACAAAACAACAATCCATGTTTGGGATAAATTGGTTCAAAGCAGCAAAATTCAGCGGAATAGTGCAAACGGAGTATTTGTGTCTCACTTTTCTCCGTAAACTTACATGACTCTCAGCTCCGTTCCTGTTTTACAGATTTCAGGCGAAGCCCTGAACAACATCCGAACCATCGCCGGCCTGGGGAAGGAGAAGAACTTTGTGGAAATGTACGAGTTCCAGCTGGATGCCCCGTACCAAGCAGCCCTGAAGAAGGCCAACGTGTATGGAGCTTGTTATGGTTTCGCCCAGTGCGTGGTCTTCATGACCAACTCGGCCTCCTACAGGTTTGGAGGCTACTTAGTGAAGCAGGAGGGGCTTCACTTCAGCCTGGTGTTCAGGTGAGGAAAAACACTCGAGAGCTCTGCTGCCTCATGTTGCCTTTTTCACTTAAATCCAGACGACATATCCAATGGAACTATTGAAATTATTATGGGATGGCCTGCAAGACCCATGGCTTAGTGGCCGTTGTGTTGCAAAGTATTAACATTTGGGGATTTTTCACATTTTTTCCAAAATATGAGAACAAATAAAACCACAACTTTAGTTTGAGCAATCTTCACACACAAGTTTCACACACAGCACCAGTGTTTTGTTGCCCTTTGACCTCGGGAAGAGGCCGGCATCTTAAAATAAAATTTTTAACTCCTTCTTGGGGTTTAATCTGAACAAAATAATATAACATATAAAAATAAACATTTAAGGTATGTGAGTGAGGCAACAAAAAACCTCAGTTGCATAGGAAATCCAAAAATGTACTTTTGCCGTTTCTTTTAAGAATTACTTAGACCTGTTAGTCACTTTTGGACGATCAAGAAATAAAATGGTTGCTATGGAAATAAAACAACAGAAAAAGTGTTTTTTTCTCATAAATGTATTAAATGCAGCTCATACCAGGGTGGTATGGGCAGAAGAGGGAGCCGAAGGGCCGCTTGGGCGGGGCAAAAGGGGGCTCAAAAGGGTAACTCCTGGAGGCTCTAATTTTTGTTTTTAGATTCATTTGAGATATTTCACATTTTATTGTAAAGAGCAATTTACTCTATGCAAAAAACAAAAAAAATGATTGAAAGCAGACAACTTAAACATTTTGGTATTATACATTTTAGCATTTTGTTGCTAGCAGATTGCTACTAAAACAAATTTGCTGTGTTTGGCTGTGAAAAACACCAGAAATAGGGGTTTTTATTGCTTCCGGCAGGGTCATTTCAGCCATCGTCACCAGCGGCACGGCTCTCGGACGGGCCTCCTCTTATACTCCAGACTATGCCAAGGCCAAGATATCGGCAGCCCGCTTTTTCCAGCTGTTGGACCGTATCCCCACCATCAGCGTCTACAGCGACAAGGGAGACAAATGGGTACGAATCGGGTATTTCACTGAAAATAAATCTCACTTGGTTGTGTGGAAGAACAATAAAGCAGCATCTTATAATTTAAATGTTAAGTTTTCTCCCTTTAACCCGCAGCAAACTGAACTTGTCAGCAAAACAGACACATCAGCTGCCTGCTTTGAGTACAGGATGAACCAAGTTAACCCTTGTGCTCACTCATTTCCCCCCCTTCCACTGCCGTGTTGTCAGAATAACTTCCAAGGGAACATCGAGTTCATCGACTGCAAGTTCACCTACCCCACCAGGCCAGACATCCAGGTCCTGAACGGGCTGACCGTGTCGGTGAAACCTGGCCAGACGCTGGCTTTTGTTGGCAGCAGCGGCTGCGGGAAGAGCACCAGCGTGCAGCTGCTGGAGAGGTTTTACGATCCCGACCATGGCAAAGTGGTGAGGGGAAGCAGCAAAATGCTGTCAATTAACTGCAAATGCTTTTTATGTGCTGCACATGGTGCAATTCAGAGGGGCCTGTTGCCAGTATAAAGCTTTATATTTGATTCTTTCTCCTGCACTCACTAAGCAGACATTCCGGTGTTTAATTCTTACATTTTCCTCTTTTTCTAACTGTTTTTGTAATCCTTGTTCTGACCAAAGGAGGGTGCGTCCTTTCCTCTTCACAGTCAAATTAAAGGTCACTTTCACCTAGTGCTCGAAATATATTCAACCATATTTTCTTTCATTCTTTATTTTTTGCACATCTGTTTGGGGTCATTGGGGTGGGGGAGTCAGAGTAAATTCGAGCTGTCACTGGGTGAGGGATGGAGTTTTAAAAAGCTTTCATAGCCGCAAATGTAGTGACTGCAGGGAGCTGCTGCCTGGTCTGAACTGTTTGAGAGTTTAAACTTTTATCGCTAATGTAGGGGAGGGTTACTGTCACCACAGGAGTGCAACTAAATATAACAACAAGGTACGGAAGACAGTGTTTCAAATCTAATTAAATAAAAATCAGTGTGCAGCCAGTATGTGAACCCCAGCTCATGCAGATTTGAGATTTCGGTCAAATCCAAATGAAAAAAGGTGATGAAAAACGTTATCCTCATCTTTTGATACGTATTGCAGCTGAATGACGTCCTAGCTTAACCGTAATGTGTCTTTGGTTTAATAGATATTAAATGACCGAAGGTGGGCTAGCAAGGCCTAAGCGTAATTAGAAAAGTGCATTTAGCTGACCTTCATATCAAGTATGGAATTTTCAAACCATGAAGTCAGCTTTGATCTTTCAGAAACTTTGCCGCTCTACAGCAGCAGGATTTAAACTGGACATTTACAGCACGAGGTGAAAGAGGTTCCTCAACCACCGAGTCATTTTTACGTGAACTTTGCGCGAGGAGTACAATAAAGGATCTCGAGCGGTCTTATCGAGCTGGGGGAAGGTTTGGAAACTCCTCACCGCGTGTGAGATTTCAAAGAGCAGACTCACCTCCACACGGTTGGAAGACAGATCACAGTACCGATAGTGGTATAATTGCTCATTAGATTGGTTGCGTTTCCAATCGCTGATTATTACGTTGCCATCTCCTGACGGTAGAAATCAATTTCTCCCCGCAGCTGATTGATGGCCACGACTCCAAGCACGTCAACGTGCCCTACCTCCGCTCCAAGATCGGCATTGTCTCCCAGGAGCCCATTCTGTTTGACTGCAGCATTGCGGAGAACATCAAGTACGGCGACAACTCGCGGGACATCAGCATGGATGAGGTCATCCTGGCCGCAAAGAAGGCACAGCTGCATGACTTTGTTACGGCGCTCCCTGAGGTATCATTTCCCTTTCGAGGGTTGAGCAGCAGGCGGGAAGCCTCTGAGGTTGAAAAGAAGTTTGTATTCAGAGAGCGGGCCGGCCATAGGCGGTCGCCGAGGAAAGGCAAACAGAGAGGACAGACGGAATGAGGTAAACATAGATTTATAAACAGAGGCCTGTGGAAGGTGAGCTGGCAGCAGAGGTGACACCGGTGTATTTACACACACACAGGGAAACATGTAGACCTAATAAAAGACTGAAGAGCAGGAAAAGCTGCACCGGGGAGTCCAGGAGAAAAGTCACAAAACTGAACTTAAAGATACTTATCAAGGGGAAAAAAGAGCGCCCCTTTATTTACAGAGGATAAAACTTGATTTATGACAAATAGAAATTCGATCATTTATTTGGAAAAACACATAAACATGAAAGAAAGAGTTTAAGTTATGGTTATGTAAAGGCTAGCCCAACCAACCTTTCATGAAGCACTGATTTAATGGTTTAGGTGCTCTATTGCTGCTCTTTAAAGATGGAAATTGTGTTTTTAGCATGTTCTTGTGCCATTTTTCTCATGATGAAGGGCATATTTAAAAAAAAAATTAAGCTCAAAATTGCATTTCTGAGTATTTCTTTCTTCAAATCGTTGTGAATCAGGAGCAGATGAATAAAAATCTCATTTGAAAAAGAGCCTATTTGTGGCGTAGAAAATACAAGCTACAAGCTCTCTGCTCAGAGCTCTTGCAAACAGGGAGGGGAAGAGGGGGCGGGGTTGCTACGCACCAATGGTCCCGCCCACAACTCAGAAGCTTATTTCCAATGAACTACTGGCGCTATACAGAAAATATGCCCTAGAAAAATACACTGATGAGGGAACTAGATTAATTGATGATCGGAGTGGGTCTTTTATCTAACAAGAAGCTCTACACGTTTGGGGTGGAAGCAAACCGATTTAATGCTCTTCTAGGCTTATCTTTACCATTAAATAGAATATTTTATAGAGCAGAACCAGCTTACTCTGTTCTAATGTTGGACATGAGTCTAAAAAAGCTCTTCTTTCATGAAATAAAACCAGTTTAAACTGGTTTGTTGCTGGTTATTTTTCTAATAAGCTGACATTTGAAGATCTGGATAAAAGTGGTTTGATGTTAAATATCTGGGGCTAAATCTGAAACTACGAACACACAGAGCATTTGACGTGCATTAAAGAATGTGCTGAACCCACCCCCTAGTGGACAGTTAAGAGAATGCATTTAAATAATAGTCATAAATCTAAAAGGTAAATTAACACCTGACATGTGTCACAAGTTTTTGTTTAGCATATGGTGTTCACACTGCACCATTGCCACCCAATACTAGCGTATGTACCTACAATGGGAAGAGGCTTGGTACAAAGCGGTGCAAATCTCGCTGCAGACTTTTCTTTCACTGCTCCACCAATAAATGAAAGACTTGGTGTTATATAATTCCCACAAATATTAATTTCTCCTCCATGATCTATTTTCAAACAGTTGGCACTTCTGTGAATTAAAGAGGAACGGCATCCATACATCACTACCAAATCTGAGTCCCTGATTGGTCAAAGTTCAACTGGTTTAACGTTAAATGTGCATTCAATGGGTGTACATTTTTTTTATTTTTGTAGAGCCCTAATACAGATTTAAAAACCTACATAGTGATGCGTGAACCCAAGAGTTTGAACGCGGATGCCCAGAATATAAACATCTGTTTACATAGACTTTGTATTGCCTGAACGCGCGTTCCTGAGGCCTGTGTGAATGTAGCATTACAGCTAAATTCAGATTTTAACAGAGACCAATAGCTCAATTTTTATAACAAAGTCATGATTTTTCAGAGAAGAGTTATTCCTTGACTCCAAAATTCAGGTTGCAAAAGCTGAAATTCAAAATTTATGCTTTCCCAAGAGCTTTACATCACCCATTGTGGGACAAAAACAAGTCAGCACAACAACTTACATCACATAATAAAATCTCTGCCTTTATACTCAAAGCCGCTAAAGCTTTGAATTGTACCTAAAGCTTTGAGGCTACATGGAACAGCAAGAGGAATTCTGCAAAATCTGCCTCTAAATTATACATCCCACTGTCAGACTGAGACGGACAGAGAAGTAAAATGTCAAAGTGACTGAGTCTGCAATCTTACTGTTGACTTTTCCTCGTATTCAAGCCTTCAGAAAGATGCAGTACCTCTCTGGTGGGGAATTAATCTCTGCCAACCCATTCTTGTGGAATTTATTCTCAATTTTGACTGATATGAGAGCAAAAAGTGTAATTTTGTCTCTGAAACTGGATTTTTCAATCAAATTCAGATGCTTTCTCCTGGAGCCGGAGCAGTACTTATGTTTGTCGTAGCTGCTCTTTCTGCTTCACTGTTGCAAACTTGACATAAAGAAAGGATTGCTGCTGCAACACTGTGGGGGAAAAGCAGGAGAGATTCTATTCAAAATGTCCATACACTGCAGAAAAGATTTAGTTTTAGCTTAAATCAACACTTCATGACATTTGTTTGGCACAACTTCAGGGATTTTTGGCACTTTATCTAAAAGTCTTCCCCTTTTTGAGTTGGAATTATCATTCTGGCTTGCAGCATTCCTGGGCCAGATTATTTTCACATTTCTTCTTTCCTACTGCATCCTGGAGCGACAATCTGACCCTTGCCCCATACGCGAAAGCTCACC
Organism: Oryzias sinensis; assembly: GCA_037389245.1. Taxonomy (NCBI): domain Eukaryota; kingdom Metazoa; phylum Chordata; class Actinopteri; order Beloniformes; family Adrianichthyidae; genus Oryzias; species Oryzias sinensis. Next base: position 11,596,607 of record CM074510.1, read on the forward strand.
AAGATTTGCACACAGCTTTATTCGTTGAAAATGAACTTTGGGTGCAGTGAACGGCCCACCGCCAAAAATGATGACATCACAGTTGAGCAAAATCGTCAAAAAACAATGAATGGGGCAAAAATGTTAGGGGGCACCAAAATATATTTCCTAATTCACAACAAAACCAAAAGACAAATATCGGGTATGTCTAAAGGAAGTATGAAATTTAGCGATTTATTTACACAATATGGCAAGAAAATACTTTTATTTAAGCAATCTTTGCGAAATTTCACATACGAACCACCAACTTCAATCTACAACCACAACCAAAGTTTAGTTGACCATTGACATGTGGAAGAGGCTGCAATCTTAAGTTAGGCAGCCATCTTCAGTTGAAAAAAAGCAAAAAAGCAACCCCTTTAGGCCCACCTACAAATTTCAAATCCTTCTAGAGATTACCTTCTAACCCCTCCAGCATCACTGAGAAGCTACTTAGGAAAACATTTTTGGAACTAAAGGTTGTAGATTTTGACAGTGTTGGTGTGGCCAGCTCGCAAATGTGGCGTTTCCTTGTTACTCGCACATTTTCTAGTTGGAACATTGTGAAAATTGAATAAATGAATCGTTGGCTCAAGCTGAACAAATCGATATTACATATAATATCAACATATTAGCAATGTGTGCGTGGTTAACCAAAAATCTCCGTTGCTAAGAAAATCCAAAAATTTACTCTTTTAAATTCTTGTAAAAACTACATAGAACTGTTTGTCAACTCAGGGCAGGGTGGAGCAGCCGGTGAGAGCAGGTCAAAAGAGGGCGTCGGCGTATAGAACCCACGACGCGCATTGCAGCTTTCACCGATTTTCTTTATTTTTTCCTTTCACACACAACAGCCAAGCCTTCTTTATCTTCTCATTTCAGCAATATAACACCAATGTGGGCTCCCAGGGTTCCCAGCTATCCCGTGGTCAGAAGCAACGAATCGCCATCGCCAGGGCGATCATACGCGACCCTAAGATCCTGCTGCTGGATGAGGCCACATCAGCGTTGGACACAGAAAGCGAGAAGGTACATCTTTAAAACCTTTACCCTCACACCCACGACATTCTCATATCAAAGCATCAAACCAGTAGAACCCCATCTGGACACATCTGCATCAAGCTTTCTACCTCCGAAGGCTACTCCGACCAGGCAAAGAGACATTTGCAGCTCTCTGATCCACTAGAATGTCCTGATGACAGTAATTTGCACATGAATGTCAAATTGCTGCAATTGGGAGGTTTTTCGTCTGTGCTGGTGATGGCTTCTGGATGTGCTGCTGTTGCATGTTTACCTAGTGCTCTGCAGAAATACAACCCATTTCTTTGTACTTGGCCTTGGTCAAAGCAGAACTTCTTATGTTGCTTTAAAATGGTATCGAACAAAAGCCCACGACGCTGTGTGAGGGGTTGTTCTTGGAATTTTTATCATGTTTTCACTTATTTTCAAAATATTTCTTGCACCTGAATTTCTTCAGTCTCCTGTATTAGGGTATTTAGCACAAATAATAAAATAAGCATTAGGAAAAAGGGCATGATGCCTTTGGGGAGGAACCAATGAGTTTATCAATCCAGATTGTGCTACCAACAGTCATTTGTACTATGTGGTGAATTATAATGGAATTTGTTGTTTTATTTTATATCATAATTGTGCTAAAGTCAAAGTGAAGTTTTAATCACGAGGTGACCAGTTAGTCACCCGCTTTAGTTTGGTCCCGCTAGGTGAGTTTTTCTTGCCCGTTTGCACAAATTTAGAAAGTTTGAAGTTTGTTAACGTTGTATCCAGCTGTGGAACTGGAAACCTGGCTTTAGCAGCCAATACAAACCAACTATGAGCTCCCAAACCCTGTGACCATCTATGGTATAGACCAGGGGTGTCAGAATCTGGGCTTCGAGGGCATGCATCCTGTTGGTTTTTTGAGAAATTCAGACTTTTATGATGTTGATCACCTGGATCATGTGTATTTTGCCAATAAGGAGCTTAAATGGAAGGTTAGTTGCCCTCGCAGCCTGGAGTTTGACTAATTTAATAAATAATGATAAAAGTAGATCTACAAAAACAACCACTTCTGGTTTTAATTTACTGAAAACTATCAACTGAAAATGAGGGAAAAAGCCAAAGATAAACTTTGCATACCTTCAATAGAGTAATAGAAAGCAGGGCACAAAGAAGTACAAAGAAATGCAGTCGATTCAAGACTATTGCACATGACTATATGAACGCTCTTATGACTTTTACAGACTGTCCAAGAGGCCCTGGACAAAGCCAGAGAAGGCCGGACCTGCATCGTCATTGCCCATCGCCTGTCAACCATCCAGAACTCTGACATCATTGCCGTCATGTCTCGGGGCATTTTGATCGAGCAGGGATCCCACGACCAGCTCATGGGGCTGAAAGGAGCCTACTACAAGCTAGTTACAACAGGAGCACCCATCAGCTAGGGTTGTCCGTTGGAGAAGTTTTGTGTTTTTATAAAGACAAAAGGGGACTGGAAGCTTTAAAGATCAAGGATCGGGGCAAACAAATGAGCGGACGCGTTGATCAGCCGTACAGTATTTATTTTTACGATGATGATCTGATAGGTGTCGATGGGTTTCATAATTGGTGCAAGCTCTACTTTGAGGAAACATTCTTTTTCTTATGATAACTTTCTATGGTTCATCTAACTTTGTAGTTGTGTAACGGCTTGTTTTTACGTGTTTTCAACCTGCTGGATGATCAAGATTGAGCTCAAGAGGCTGGTAATTTTGTTAACCCTTGTGCTATCCTGTGACCCCACCCTTACGTTGACGTGTTCTCCCTACCATGACAAAGGCGGACAAAGGTGGAAAGATTTCATGTAATCCATGGACACCAGTGAAGATCACAAATCATTGAAGAAAAAAGGTTCAGCGCACTGCCTAGTGGGTCTAGATGACCCAACTCCCAACGTTAAAGTGCCTAGGATAGCACAAGGGTTAAGTTTCTTGGAGAAGTAGGTATTTATTATTAAAGTCTTTTGACATGATGCTACAGATGTATTTAAACTTGTGAGGCCTTTGTCCTTCAAAGAGGTTGTAAGCAACCTGACAGAAAACCCTTTTGACAGAGAAATGTACTTTTTCTCCTAGATGACTTTCTAAACTACATGGCTTTTGTTAAAGCTTGGGTTTTAGAAGGTCAGTGCTTTATGGCCAAGCAAGCTGAAAGACCAATACCACAGAAATGAAAGTCAGACTAAAGAAACTGCACTGAGAATGAGTAAAAAAGGCTCATGTCTACCTTGATCCTCTAAGAACTGTTAGACGCTTCAGAAAGTTTAGACATCCACATAAAGTCCTACTCTGATCATCTTTTGCTCTATTTTCAAAGCATTTTTATTATGATGATGCAATTTTTTGCCAAAATCCAAAAACCTGTGTCGTTTTTAGGACATAGTTTCTGCAAAGCGGCAGGAGTTCATTGGAAATTCTTCTTTGAGTTGTGGGCAGGACTGTTGAAGGAGCAACACCGCCCCCTTTTCCCTTATCATTACTGGGAGCCATCTGTTCACGCTGAGCAGGGAGCTTGTGACCCACCCAGCATATTTTCTACGTCATAAATACGATCTTTTTCAAGCAGCATTTATTCACCTGCTCCTGATACTCAATGATTTCAGTAAAGAAATACTCAGAAATGCAATTTTAAGCTGATTTTTTTTAAATATATGTCTACCATCATCAGGAAAAAACCCACAAGACCTAACACCATTTTCATCAGAGTGGTCATTTTAATAAAAGTGCTATGAGGATTTGGGTTCAATAATTTGTAATTATCTGAAAGAAAACAAAAGCTTTTTGCAAGATTTTACCAGATCCTAGTTTTGATTATTGACGCTGTGTTTGCTTAGCCATGTTGTGAATTGTAAGGTTTTGATCAATGATTTGCGTTTTAGGAAATTTTAGGCAGTTTTTTGTATGTATAATGGATTCTATGAAATAACCTAACAAATGTTCAGAAAGCTGTAAAAGAAGATGTACAGTTTTTCTGTCCAAATGAGACATAAATGTTGGACAATGGTGACGGAACCCTGCATAGATGTACATGAACACTGCAATGAGAAGGTTCATTAACATAGATGTTTAGGTTTAATGCATGGTATTTTTTCATTTCTTTCACCACAACTAAATTTAAATTATTTACGAGGGTTCTTCTTTTCAAGTTCAAACTTTTGTCTTATTTTAATGACCAAAACAGTGACTGAATGTGGAATGCTCGCCGAGATTAAAGTGTTCCAATTGGTTTATTTTTTGACGAGGGCTAAAACAAACAATGAACATCCTCTTGTTCATTAACAAGTACAACACACTCTTTAACACACTGCTCCCAATTATTCCCCGTCATGCTTCTGTGACAGTTCAGAGAACGTCAGCCTTCTGTAAAGCTCATTCAAACCTGGAAAAACTTTACCTCATTTACTTAAACCAGGGGTTTGCAACCTGCAGCTCCCGAGCCACTTGCAGATCTGTAATATCTCCATTGTTGTCACAAACTGGTGGTGGAGGACCCAAATGCAGGAGACCAAGCTTGGTGACAGGAACTAAAACATTTAATTAGCAAACTGAAACATGACAAAACTATGAGGGGAAACAAAACTGACAAAACAGAGCAGATGACCTGACAAGGAAGAACAGAAACCTAGAGACTTAAATAGGCTGAGGGCAATTAACTGAACTGAAGACAGCTGTGGATCATGAACCTGAAGGTGTGACTGACAAGGAAACCAAAAACATGACAAAGAAAACCAAACCACTGAATCCTTACAATTGTTGCTCTTTGGCTTCAAGGAAAAAAATGCTTTGATAAATATTAAGTTAGTTATTTGACACAGGATGTATTTTATTTTGAAAGGAACTTGAATGTGTTGCTGCCTAAAGTAAAATAAGTTAAAATTGTTATACATATAGAAAAATATGATTATATAAATAAATAATTGTAACTATTTTAAAGCCACATTTTATAACTAAAAGGTTTAATGGTCAGAAATTGGATTTTTATCAAACGGTAAAGTGAGACATTGCCGGTCTCGTTTGGTTTTGGTCAGTAAGAAACCGACCCAAATGGCTCCTTTACTGTCAAAGATTGTCGACCCTTGACTTAAACATTGTACCGCCGTCACATGCCATGTTCTCACCAGGCACCGGCTGGGAACAAATCCTAAATATTCTTTTCTCCTGCATGATCAGGAGGAATAATGATTTGGGTCTGTTTTTTTTTTCTCACTGGACACATCAGTTACTAAACTGACTATAAACTCCTCTGAGTTCCAAAGTATTCCAGGTTTTAAAGAACTGCCATACCATTGTGAATTTGTGGTTCTGACTCTCAGGTCAGCAGGACAAAGATCCCAAAAGGATGCTTACCTGCTTCATCTGATTTGACCACACGTTTAAAATAAGAGGGGCTTAGCGACAGGCCTTCATGCATGCAGAGCGTGTGCTCGTCCTTTGAGGTGAGCCTCCACACATGGATGTGGTCCAGCGGGAGCTCTGATGTGCATCCAGACTCATCAACATTCTCCCAGTCTGCTGGGCTTTCATCCTCAGCGCTGATATTCTGATTACTTCTCCTGATCTCTGATGCACAGGCTTCTTGATGGTATTCAGAGATGACAGCATAAAGAAAGAAAAAGCATTTCTGGTGACAACTTTACATGAAATAGATCCCTGGTGTTTAGCTTGACATATATTTATTTATTTAATGCAGTTGAGCCACAACATAATAATGCAAACTGGAATTTATTGTAGTAAATGGAGATGAGATCATACAGAACACATTTGTTCATGTCAGATCTTTGTGGTCCAATATGTTATTATCATGCAGAAAAAAATCCAAGTTTTTTAATTTATATCACAGGATAAAAAACAACGGACGGGTTTTTAAAAAAAAAAAAGTATTTATTTTCTTATGTAAGAAGTATTATTTCTAAACCCATTCACTTCCGGAATGAAGCACATTTAACAGTGAAATTAATTGAGCTTAATTAATTAATTGAAAAGAGTTGTTGTTAGAGATAGGTGGTTTGCAGTGAAGTTTATTTGGTTCTTCAAGCGTGACATTTGGTAGCGATGATGCCAGATGAGGTGTGTGTTATTGAAAATTAGCAGGACGACGCGGGACCGATGCAAAGCTTCTGTGAAGTCCTGTTAGTTTCTGACAATGAACACTTCAAAAGCAATTATCCCACTTATGAAAGAAACAAGTATTCAATCTATTTTTAGTACTTTCATTTTTTTCTTTTTTAGGTCTAAAATCACTTTTTTAACAATTAAGTGGAATATTTGATGCGTGGCCATGGTAACGGCTACAGAACCCACATCGTACTTGCAAAGCGGCAGCAAGAGAAAGTGGTATATGCTAAACGTCATGATGAGAACAATGCATCAGTTCAGTTGCTATGGTTACCAGCTAGCATTTTGGCCAGCCAGAGCAGTGATCTAGAACATTTGAGCCATGTGACCGAAACTTCTTCCAGTCTGCCAATCAGAATTGAGTATTCACCTGGACCATAGTTTAAACTACTGCAATACATACATGTTATTGTATACAAATGATACCAACTAATACACAATTACCTTTTACTAGTATCAGCCAATTCTTTTACATTTTAACAGTAATCTAATTTTTTACAGGGTGAAATAATTTAAGATTTTTACTTAAGATACAATTTTGTTCCATAAGCAGAAGGACATTCTAATTTTTTGTTTTTTGTTTTGCATGATTCAAACATAAAAAATATCTTTTAAATTATTTTCTTTTTTTTTTAACTGCACTCTTCAGAGCAAACTACTTTTTAAAAATTTCCAACAATTTTAAATCCACAATATCCACACATTTTTTATAGTGCATTTGTAGATTTATAAAAACCAACTTTATTTATTACTAATTGTACTAGTTTCAAGTTTAGTTATTGAAACAATATTTGTTATGTATATATTTGTCCGAACACACATTTTACCACTCATCGCCACAACAGCCTTTGTTTCCTGGAGAGTTGTAAACGTTACTGTTTTCCTGCAAGCCTCTGAATTTGAATCTTTTGCTGTTTAGTGAATGCGTTTGGCATTTTGACAGAGGCTCCGCCCACCCTCACAGCCCCATCCATTCATATATAAGCCCGCTCATAATCGCTCATGATTGGCTAAAGAACTAAATAACACAAGTGACTGACATGAATGAAAAAAGGTACTGATATCTAAATTTTTAGTGGTACTGGCAGTAATGCCCCCCGAGTTTCGGTATCCCTCCATAGTTGTTGTTCACAAAAGTAACCACTAGAGGCTTGTTGTAGCCTACACTTTTAGGAGTACCATTGTGAAGAAAAATAAGCTTCCTCATAGCATGTCTAAATTAATTTCTCCCCCTCCTCAGTTAAATTCGGTACTTTTATAGCAGTACTAAAGGTAAATTTTATGGACCTCATAATTTGATTTTATAAGACTTTAAAATTGTGCTCAAGCAGAACAGTCATATTGTGAATGTCTTACACTTTTAGAAGAGCATTCCGTGGCATGTTCCAACAAGATTTATGGTCCCAGTCTCTTTATCTTTGCTGTTGCAGGTAATAGTTATTTTTAGTAAAGATTTATTTAATTACATTGGTGACTACAGCTCTACAAACAATGCTTGTAGCTAGTTCGGCATGGTTGCAGCCCTTGGATAGAACTGTGTTTTTGTTTTTGTAAGTAAGTAAGAAAAAAAACCCTCAAAGATTTCAATATTTTTTTTTTTTTATTGAAGACGTAGCTACAGATGTAAATAAATAGACTTTAAAAAGGTTAAGTAAAGTTATATTATCATTAGTGTCCTTAATATTGCCAATATAAGTAATGTGAACACTTATACTCACTTTCCCTTATAGTTTGCAGACGTTTGTTGTTCAAATCTTCAACAGGCAGATGTGAGGGTTTAAGATGGAAACTGAAGTACAAGTGAGATTTCAATAAGGTTTTCAATAAGGTCTGCAGGAATTCATGACAAAAGGCCGCGAGCCTTTTTGTGTAAACTTTAAGTAACTTTCTATTAGATTTCGAAGACACAGATCTTCTGTTTGAGGTTATCTAACATGGACAACATCTCTTCACAGCTTCAAGAGCTAACGGCTTGGTGTCAATTTGAAATGTGTGTTACCGAACTTTGGTCTTTACAAAAGGAAGTGCATCGACCCCTTAGCGACCAAAACCAATGAAATAATCCTGTTTTAACACTTTCTGTTGTGTGAAGTATGAAGCATATTATTTTTGACACAAAAAAATAACACAGCAGGGAAGGACTGATAATGTGGTCTTTATTTAGTCTTTTTGTATGATTGGACATCTTGAAGTCAATATATAGGCATGCAAAAATTCTACTAAACACCAAATTTGTGACAAACACACATAGAATTGATTCCAACTTTGTTTTATATGGAAACCACTACCTTCTTTAATCCAGTAATTAAGAGGCCAGACTTAGATTACGCCCCAGATAATTGCATATTCAGATTCATTGGAACATGGTAATCACATCTGGTCGTGTAAGGATCCCAACTCATGCATGGATTGGTTAAACCTGTTCCGCCTTTAAACTTAAGGACTCTGCACAAGGAGAAAGAGTTTAGATTTTTTTATTTTTCGGATTTGTTCCATTTTTTCCTCACTTTCCTTTAGAATTTGAGATCTTTCTGAAATTATTGTTGCTTTAAATGCTTGGGGAGAAACCAAGTTCTCCTTTTTCTATTCTTGTTCAAGTCTTAAGATTTTTCCATTTTTCCATTTAACATTTTTGGTCTCCACCTAATTTCATAAACCAGCTCCCACTTTTTTTACATTTTTGATGCTTTTATTTCGAAACAAATTTTAAGTTTTGTCGCCCGGCCAGCTTTGCAACTCATCCATTTTGGTCACTAACTGTGGAGAAAGAAGCGACTCTGCCACTCAAATGACCTTTAAAGACCCATTGTCAAACTCATCACTTCTTGAACACCTTTTCACACACAAGACATCCCTAAGACCTACACACATACACACGATAATTCTCATTTTAAGATTTTATATATTTTTTTCTTTTGTCTTATTATTTTGCTAGTTGAAAGTTGAAAAATTCCTTTATTACTTTATTGAAAACAGCTAATAATTAATCGTAATATTTTTAATTCATTACGAAGGTGGTGGTTTTTTTAATTTCCAGTTCAATAAAATTAATAATTTTATAACCAACTTTGGGATAGAATATTTTATATTCCTCCCCGTCAAGCTATGTATTTTGATTGTATCCTGTGAGAGGCAAAGTCAAATTCCTCATCAAATTTGAACCCTTTCAATCTATAGTGCTCTGGAATGTCATGTATTTTACCATGCTTCTACCGATTTTATTTTTTTAAACGGCAAATATGTCAGGAACATTTCCTGAAATCTATTTGTGAATCTACCGGGTTTAGATAACGAAAACTTGGATGATTTATAGAAAACATATGTTAATTTTGATTTTTTTTCCAAACGACAAATTGTTCAGATGGAATGCAGTTCAGTCTGTATTTACCAAGCTAGTGAGTATTGATGCACACCAGTTTGTCGCCGAGACTTCTGGGAAATTTCTAGGATTTTAGAATTATAGATTATAGATAAAAAAAAAATAGAGAAGGAATAACCGTAGTGTTCCTAAATGAATTCTACATTTTAGTTTTAGTGACCATCCAAATTGTAGCTGCGAAAACACATCATTTCTGTCAATCGCATTTTGCAAATGAATTTGCTTGAGAGAAGAACAGACAGGCTTCAGAGGGCAGCAGCCCAACAAACCCAAGCTGCATTAAAACCTGTCACTCTGAAAAGCTTTCCACATGAGACCCGTGCCGGGATTACGCATGGCAGGGCTTTCTGTGCCGTGAGGATAATGCCGGATGGCAGCATTTCAAGGCTTAGCTGTTAATAGAGGTCTGCTGTGGGCCTTTCCCTTGACTTCCATTGAACAGAACCGCGAATAAGCAGAATTTTCAGCATACGACGAGCTGAAATTGTCATCTGTGATGGGAACATTTCATCTCATCATCTGTGCTCCACAGGTCTCTGCCTGTGAGCCAGAGTGCATGTGTCACAGACACTCCATCAGTTTGTGTTAATACTGTACGCTTTCGCTCCACACTGACCTGTAGGAAATTGACTCTTTAATCACAACATCTCCAGACCCGAGCTCCCTGTAAAGTCAAACATTTCCCAGATGTAATCTGAGACGTTCTGCAAGAGGACAGCTTGACTCTGAGCTGTGGAAAGTCAACGAAGTTCTGAGTGATGAAAACAGCCACTGGAGACTGAGTGGTGCCTCTCTGATGGGTGTAGAAGTGACTTTGAGTAATGTTCACCTAAAAATAAAAACTGACTGTGGAGCAAAAATCTAAATTTGAACAAAAATACCCCCCATTGTCAAACACGGCAGGGGAGGACTGATAATGTGGACTTTATTAGCTGTTTTTGTACGATTGGACATCTTGAAGTCATTATATAGGCATGTAAAAATTCTACTAAACACCAATTTGTCAGACGTGTAGTTCTGCATCTGTCGATAAATCTAAAAGGATGAGGGGGTGCAAAGGATTTTGCTCACCCTCACCAGGCCCCCCTGGCTCCGCCCCTGCTCTTTAATAATTAAAGAGAATCCAAGTCCATTTTTTCTAAACTTAGTACTATGATTTCTCATTACAATTTTGGGCTCAGACTGTTTTTTTTTCTAAGAATAACAACTTCAAACATCACTTTTGACATGTAAAAATGAATGGGTCAAGTGGTTTACAAGGACTTCCACTTGTGACTATGTAGATTAGACTTTCACCTCAGAATCCAGTTTGGATTGGTGACTTGGTCTTCTTTTTTTTTTTTATTGTACACTGTATTTATCCCGTGAAGGGGAAATTCTTTCTCTGCATTTGACCCATCCCCTTGGGGCGCGGTCTTGCCTAAGGACCCTCACTGGGAGATGTTAATTGCTCGCCATTGATATGGTAATTGCCCCCAATACCATTGCTCATTCCCCTCCGGGAATTGAACCCTGGTTACCTGCATGGTAGCTTCCCACCTTACCTACCGAGCTACCCAGCTGTTGAACATCAAGTTAAGATCCCTTATGGACTACAGCATAAATGTTTGAGACTTTAAGTCAAAAAGAATGGTTCGTAACTATCTCTTAGACAAAAACCAATGAGTAAGCCTGAACATTTTGGTGTTCAGGATTGATGCCAAGAACTTTAACTCAAACACAAGTTGATAAAACAAAGACACAAAAAGCAAAAGCAAACAGGTGATCTGAAAAAGCAGACACTTATAAACCCTGAGGACGATTAACTTGAATGAAGTCAGCTGAGAATAATAAACAACCTGAACTTGATGACACTAATATGACAAAAAACAAGGCAAACAAAGACCCTGACTTGAATTTTACTTTTTCCAACACTACAAACAGGATCTGACAGAAAGTCCAATTTTGGTTTCAGTCCACAATAGATTACAATCTCTTTCCTACAATAAGTTATTTCATCTTTTTTGGTGCATTTCCCCTTGAATCAAGAATGATTTACGCTGGCTTTAGACACATTATGACTACTTTGAAATTCAATTTAAAGCACGGGGTCGTTCAGAAGTGCTCAAAACTGCAGTTTGTGCGGGTTGGACACATTGTGAGAGGTGTGGAAACTGAAACAAAACTCCCACAATTTGAGGTAACCTGCTGGATCCCAAGTGAAAAATGACCTGAACTGCCCTGTGTGTCATTTTTGTCCATCAATCCGACTCCAATCCAGAGACACATGTACACAAAAGAACACCAAATAAACCAAACAAAATGTGATACTGACTGACTCTAGAACAAATCTCCTGGATATTGCTCCCGTGCGTCAGCTGGAAGCAAATCTCGGTAACGTCCTTTGAGCTGGACGGCTCATAGGAGCAGCAAATGAGATGGAGCAGACCCACGCCATTTTACTCCAGTGGATGTCTGGCGTCAGGGCGAAAGGGTGGGGGTGGGGGACTTCAGTCAGAATCTAAATATGGCGGGGATTCGGGGAGATGAGATAGACTTGCCGATGACAAGCCTCATCTCCATCAGACTAAACGGTTGTCATGTCAACAGATGTGTTGCCTCTTGCCAGGGAGAATATGAAATCAGTTTAGAAAAAAAGAAACAAAAAAAAAAACAAGCTTTGGGATGAAACGGTTGGTCTGGCGAGAATAAACGGAATTAAGCAGAGCCGCACAAACAAAATAAAATGACATTTGTTATCCGCGGATTTGCTCCCCGCATAATCTGCAGTGACTCTGATTTGAGGTTACGCGCCGAGACTGCTGAGGCTGGAGGGCTGCAGGGTGAAACGGTTGTTAGAGAAGTGCTGAGCTTTCACTCCTCTCTGGATGAGTTCTAAACAGAAATGATACCCTATAATAAATAGATACTCCAAAGTGTATCGTCCTCTCCAGAAACTGGAGGCCTGTCCTGCTGGACAAAATATGCAAACACTATAACTGAGATTTATAATAGTTGCTTCTGTTAATTGAGGTTTAAAGGCTTTTGGTCCCATAAGCTGCTTTCATATTACAAGAAAAGCCACTAGAGTTTGATTTGTCAGCTGTTTCCAACTTTTTATGACAGTCCAACCGGTTTAAAGAGTCATGGCTGAGCTCCGGCTCCACTCCATGTTCTGCTATCTGTTAACACTGATCAGATGCGGTTTATGCATATTTTGTGTTGTTTACATTCAATTATATGATAAATCTTACGCAATTGTGTGTGATTTTTGCAAGATGCATACTCAAATTTGTGCCTTTCCACAACAATTCCAGTATATATGTCTAATGGACTTTACTCACGTGTATCACCGATGTATACCTTTTATATCGCCTCTACAGCGCAAATATCCCATTCAAATTATGTAATTGAGGCGCAAATCACTACAGAATTGCAAATTAAACAGCGTTCTACATCCTGTTCTTTGCGTGGTTTATTCGTGCTTCTTAAAATATATCTGTCAAATATTTCACATAAAGACCACACCTATTTTCATTTTTTCTCACGCATATTCACGTATCACCATTTATCATCCATGCAATATGTGCAAAATATATTTAGTGGCTGTTTACCCGCCTCTATCTGTCCTTGCTTCCTGGTTTCAACCGAACTGTATTTTGACCTGTTTTCTGCCTAAATGCATACATTGCTGACATCACTACCGCTGAGGGGATTGTTGGTTCACCTGGGAGCTTGGACCTGTTGTGTCAGACAATGTTTTCACAGACTGGTCCAAATAGAATGAATTAGTTTTAATCTTCTGTTTTCTGAAAACAGAAACTTGAAGTTTGATTATTTTTAAAAATTCAATATAGTCAAGATTAAATAAATTGTGTTTTTCATAGAATGGCATTAAAAAACTGAAAACAAAATTTCTGGCTCAGACTTAATTAAATTTATAAATCTTAATTTATTTTATTGTATTCATTGTGTATTTTTCTTTAACACAGAGGAGTATTTTATGTGCTTAAGTTTCTGCCAGAATTAGCTCTGGTGTAGCTCTGGTGTTCATAAAATGTCCATTTATGGTTTCCAAAAATCCAAAAGTTCATTTTTTATTTTTTATTGAATCTTCGTTGAAATTATTTACCCTCCGGCACATCCTGTCAGGGGTGGCCATAGAGAATCAGCTTTCACTGATCTGCACCTTGGGTTTGGCAGAGAGTTTTACACCGGACGCCCTTTCTGACACAACCCTTTGTGTTATCCAGGCTGGGGACTGGCACAGGGTATTTGACGGAATCTTCATTCTCTGGGAAATATTTGCAGGAGGTTTCAATTTAGAACTTCTGTTGGACTCATTAAAATGAGATGAAGATTTTTCCTCAAACCTCAAAGTAGAGGCTATCTATCTGTCTGTCCGTCCGTCTAAATAAAGCAAAATAAAATGACACCACAATCGTAAAACTGTCATTTTCTTAATGAATTATTAAACTTGAATCCACCGTGTCTGCAACCTTATTATCAACATACGTGTAACATTAGAGTCAGTCGCTGCATAAATGCAAAGTGGGCTTGGTACGAAAACAATGCTATCTTCATATCAGTTCATATCTATCTTCTCTTTCAATCCATTTGATATGCCTTGTAAGTTTTATGTTGAATGCTCTTCTGACACTAACACTCTCTCAGTCCTTATAGTTTTTTTGTCTTTTATTATTCTTTTTATTTTTTGGTCAATTTTAGATTCTTGCAGGCCATCACATTTGGGGTAACAGCTACAACAATAGGGGGGGCATTTCCTCCTCTTGCTCAGGTCTATATCTGACCCTGGGGAACAACAACTATCTCAATAAATCCATATTGTAAATAGCAGATTTCCTTTACTTTGAAGTCAAAATCCCTTCCTCAATGGCTCCTTTTTCCTCAAAGACGTCTGTTTTTTTATTAACTTTGCGAGATCGGGGTGTTTTTAAGACAAAACAACGTGACCAGAGTACGTCATAGATGGATGTTGTGGACAGAATCTGGTAGTTTTCCAAAATAAAACTTCCTTTAGAGTCAGAAAAATTACGTTACCATTCCGTACCAAGTGACCCACAGACCGGCAACGTTGTGTGGCCCAATGGGTTAGGGCAGGGGTCGGCAACCTTTTTTACTCAAAGAGCCATTTGGGACCGCCCCTAATGGAAAAAAAAAGCACCCGGAGCCACAACCCGTTTTGACATCATTATATATATTATGCATATATATTATATCAAGGGTGCTCATTACGTCGATCACGATCGATTTTCAAAGACATAAGTGTAGATTGCGGGCCAGAAAAGATAAAAAAAAAGTACTTCTTTCTTTTCATCTTCATGTTTATTTGTTACATGTTTCAACATTATTGTTTATGTACTGATGATTAAAAACTACACAGTGAGTTTACATAAAGATACTTTTGTATTAACAGATGAGGCGTTTTATTACAAAGACAGAAAGCAGCGACCATCGTATTATGCTCTGCTGTAAACGGTGCAATGCGGGCAGCGTGGCATATTGTGAGGCATTTGGCGCTGCTGGCTCCGTACGAAGCGCGCGCCTCGCAGCTTCCTTGATGAGCTCGTATTTATCGGGCGAGAACTGCAGAGCTGATAGCAGGAGGAGAAACGCGGGGCGGCTTTAATAAACTCGGTTGCTGGACTTCTACCGGGGACATGATGTGCCGCGGGGAGAAAAAGACGTTCTGAAGGCAGAGTTTGCGCTGAGTGCATTTAAACTCGCGTCTGCAGTGACGTATGTGTCAGAGGATGTCCGATTGGCCATTCTGCATGTCAATCAAGTCCCGTACTTTTGGGTGAGGGTTTTGATTGGCTGGTGGATTTTCAAGAAACACTCTCTTCCCCTTCAATCTCCCCCACGTCCCCGGTCAAGCTCCCCTGCTCTGAAACACACATCACCGCACACGGGAGTCCAAAACACCGGCACAAACTCTCCGTCACCAGAAAGCCGCTCCCCGTTCCGCGCCACGCCAAGCCCCCGGCAGAAAATCACTCCAGACCCGGAGTGTTTATTGAAGCCGCCCCGCGTGTCTCCTCCTGCTATCAGCTCCGCAGCCCTCGCCGACAAACACGAGCCCACCAAGGAAGCTGTTTTTTACGTGGCACATGCCTCGCACGGAGCCAGCAGCGCCTTTGAATTGCCATGAAAAATGAACAAACTAAAATAAATTTGAATTTTTGTAAAATACTCATTTTCCAAAGTCACAGGGAGCCACAACAGAAGGATGAAAGAGCCACATGTGGCTCTGAAACCATGGGTTGCCTACCCCTGCCCTAGGGGCTGTTGGATGAGCCTCAAGGGAACTGCAAGACACACCTGTGCTCTACTTAAGATATGCGGTTGCTTCTCTGTACAACCCCCCCACGGACCTGGACAACCCAAAAATCTGCAGCACCTGTACACCCCTATGGGTGCACCTGACTAGGGCTTTACCAAGCTGCTTCATGATAGTATGACAGCCCACTACAACCTTGTGCGAGTTAAAAATCGGATCCATAGATACCTCTACACTAGGAAATGTGATGGTTAGGTTGACAGACAGGTCTTATGCAAAAACATCCGGGAGAGAAGAATTTTGTTGATTTATCAGGAATCAAATATTCATTTCAAAAAGCTTTTTCGTGGATATTATTTTTGTAATTGTCTCATGCAGAGTAAATAAACCCAACAAATAAGGGAACTAAAGTGCAATCTTGGCAAAATTAAACAAGAATTAAATAAGGCAAGGCAAGGCAAGTTTATTTGTATAGCACAATTCGTACACAAAGTAATTCAAGGTGCTTCACAAAACAGAAAAATGCATTAAAATCACAATACATCATAGAAATAATCAACATAAAATTTACTTTAAAAGAAAAGAAAGAAAAAAAAAAAAAAAAAAAAAAGATTTAAAAAGCAAGGAAGGAAAGAAAAGTGCAGATAGGACCTTTCAGTCATATACACGGCTAAACAGAAATGTTTTAAGTCTAGATTTGAACATGAACACAGAAGAGGCCTGTCTTACACCTTCAGGGAGGCTGTTCCAGATTTTAGCTGCAGAATATTGAAACGCTGATTCCCCTTGTTTAGTTCTGACTCTGGGAATCAACAGGAGGCCGGACCCTGAGGTCCTCAGAGTACGAGATGGTTCATATGGCACTAACATGTCAGAGATGTACTTTGGTGCGTGGCCATGGAGAGACTTGTACACAAGCAGAGCTGCTTTGAAGTCTATTCTTTGAGGTACAGGGAGCCAGTGCAGAGACCTGAGCACAGGACTAATGTGATCATACTTCCTGGTTCTGGTCAGGACTCGAGCAGCAGCATTCTGGATGTACTGAAGCTGTTTTACAGCTCGTTTGGAGAGGCCGGTGAGCAGGCCGTTACAGTAGTCTAACCTACTGGAGACAAATGCATGAATAAGTATCTCCAGGTCTCGCTTTGAGATTATGTTTTTGATTTTGGCAATGTTTTTCAGGTGGTAAAATGCCGCTGATGTTACTGACTTGATATGGCTGTTAAAGTTCAGGTCAGAGTCCATGATTACCCCTAGATTTCTGACTTGATTTGAGGATTTAAGAGACAGAGAATGAAGGTAGCTGCTGACACTTTCTCTTTGTTTCTGTGGGCCAAAAACAATAACTTCTGTCTTGTCTGAGTTTAGCTGGAGAAAGTTGTTCTGCATCCACGCGCTGATCTGTTGGAGGCAGTGGCTGAGTGAATCCACTGGCCCATATTCACCTGTTGTCAGTGACACATAGATCTGAGTATCATCTGCATAGTTGTGATAAGGAATGTTATTACTGCGTATTAACTGCCCTAGTGGCAGCATGTAGAGGTTGAACAGAAGGGGTCCCAGGATCGATCCCTGGGGCACACCACAATTCAAGCCCATGTAGTCTGAGACACAACTCCCAATTTCAACAAAATATTTCCTGTCTTCCAGATAAGACTTGAGCCAACTTAGGGCAGATCCAGAGATGCCAACCCAGTCTTGGAGTCTGTGCAAAAGGATCCCATGATCAACAGTATCAAAGGCAGCGCTCAGGTCTAGCAGGATTAAGACAGAGACTTTTCCATCATCAGTGTTCAGGCGGATGTCATTGGTTACCTTGATAAGAGCAGTTTCTGTGCTATGATGGGGTCTAAAACCTGACTGGAAAACATCAAATGAATTGTTTAATAAGAGAAAGTCAGTGAGCTGTTCGTAGACAACTTTTTCAAGGACTTTTCCTAAAAATGGCAGATTAGAGATAGGTCTGTAATTATTCAGTACAGTGGGATCAAGACCGCTCTTTTTCAGGAGGGGTTTAATGACTGCAGTTTTTAAGGCCTCTGGAAATATTCCAGATTGAAGAGACATGTTAACTATTTGAGTAATTGATGGCAACACACTGTTCAAGACAGACTTTAGAAATCTAGTGGGTAACACATCAAGGCAGCATGTAGACGAGCTCAGACGGGTGATGGTCTCTTGGACAATTTGGTCAGTGACAGGTACAAAGTGAGTCAGCTTAGAGTGAGTAGGTGGCCGTTGGATAGTTATATGTGTTGTGGAGTTGATGGCTTTTTTAATGCCCTGAACCTTGTCATTGAAAAATACAGCAAACTCATTACATTTAGGTGTACAAACCAGTTCTATTGGTAGCTGGGTTGGAGGGTTAGTTAATCTGTTAACTGTTGTGAACAGGATACGAGAGTTGCTGCTGCAACTTCCAATTATTTCAGAGAAGTACCTTTCCCTTGTTCTGCATAAGATCTGGTTGTAAGCGTACAACTCCGCCTTATATATTTCATAATGAACCTGGAGTTTTGACTTGCGCCACTTTCGCTCGGCTCTGCGGCACTGTTGTTTCTGTGCCCTGACTAGATCATCATTCCTCCAGGGAGCTTTCTGTCTATGTTTTCTCAATTTAACTTTCATAGGGGCAATGGCATCCAGAACATTCAAGATGCTAGAAGTAACAGAATTCAGCATTTCATCAACATTGGCACCAGAGACGATTTCAGGGTTTATCATTTCTACAAACTGTGCCCTAGTGCTCTCATTTATTTGTCTCCTTTGGACAACTGCAGGGCCAGGCGGTGGTTTGGGAGCAACAGACAGGTCAAAGAATACACAGAAATGATCAGAGAGGGCGACATCAACCACACTGACATTGTAAATAATAACCCCCCTTGTGATGAGCAGGTCCAGAGTGTGCCCTCTGCTGTGGGTGGGGCAACTCACATGCTGAATTAGACCAAAGGTTTCAAGGACAGCATTGAGCTCTTTTGCATTTCTGTCATTGACATTATCAACATGAACATTAAAATCACCTGTAATGACTAGACCATCAAAGTCTGTGCACACAACTGAGAGCATTTCAGTGAAATCATCAATGAAACTTTGGCTGTGCTGAGGAGGTTTGTACATGACTATGCAGAGTAAGGGAGGAGTTTGTTTTAGTTCAATCTTAAAGGACACATACTCAAATGATGAAAACACACCAAATGATAGTCTGCGGGTTGCAATATTATCTCTAAACAGTGCAGAAACGCCTCCACCCTTTTTATTTTCTCGTATTTCCGATTCATGTTTGTAGTTGGGGGGAGTTGATTCGACTAGAACTATGTTTCCTGTGTTTTTGTCAAGCCATGTTTCAGTTAAAAACATAAAATCAAGATTAAAAGAAGAGATAAGATTATTGATTAAAAATGATTTGTTGCATAAAGATCTGACATTGAGTACAGCAAGTTTGAGCTTAGTTTCCTTGGGACTGGTCAAAACCTTCTTGCAAGGGATATCAACTAGATTTCTGTGATTGGACAGTCTAACTTCCCTTTTTTGCATTCTACGTGGTGCAACTACAGGTATAGAACCAGAAGGAAGCTGTTCATCACAGGGCCCCAGTTTGACATAACCTTTCCTAGGACACTGGGGGCCCGTTTCATCCTAGCTCCGGGGAATAGCACCTCTAGAGGCGCGCAGGAGAGGTTGAGTTGAGGGTAGTTTGGGTGATGGACCGGGAGGAGCGGGAGCTGGACGGGATTTGGGTGAACGACGGAGGGGGCGTGTTGGAGGGGGTTTGGATGAAGGCCGTGTTGGAGGGACTTTGGGTGAAGGATGAGGAGGGGGCGCTGGAGGGGTAGGAGAGCTCCTGTGTGGTGTGAGGCTCACAGGTGTTAGGGGAGCCATCTTAATTCCTGACTTAATGAGGCTATCAAAATGGCTAGGTAGGGCCATGGGTGAAAGTGGGGGGGACGAAAAGGAAAGTGATTCTTCACTGGGAGTAGATGTAGCAGGGGGCGCCCACAGCTGGTCAGATGGTGGAATTTCTGGGGCCAAATCTGGTGGTTGTTGTTGTGGTTCTGCAACTGGGTCCTTAGCTGGCGGTAGTTGTTGTGGTGCTGGTGCAGGTGAGTCCTTAGATGGAGGTGGTTGCTGTAATGCTGGTGGAGCTGAGTCCTTAGATGGAGGTGGTTGTGGTGCTGGTGCTGCCGGATCCAAGTCTTTGACCGGTGGTGGTGGAGGTAGTTGTTGTTGCCATTGTGCTGTGGTTCCTGGGACACTGGCTCGGTCCTTCCTTACTGCCTTTTCAGGGCCTTGGCCTCTATGCCCCAGAGCGTGGAGGAGGTTCTTCACTAACTCTCTTGCTCCACCTCTGTTCAGGTGTGGGCCTCTTCCCATGAATAGGTCCTTTCGTTTCCAGAATGTATTGAAGTTCTCAATGTAATGCAATCCTCTGGAAGCACACTCTCTGGAGAGCCAATTGTTCAGCTGAAACAGACGGCTGAACTTGAGTGACACTCCATCGATGTTAGGAAGAGGTCCACTGATGAATGCTTCAACCTCTACTTTGTCAATCTCTTCAAATAACTTCATGAAGTCCTTTTTCAAACGTTCGGACTGTTCTTTTCTGATATCGACAGCACCTACATGGATGATTATACGTTTAACTCCTTGGTACAAGACTTTAGATAAGAGTCCTGTAATCACTGGAACAGTAGAACTTGGGCAACATAAAGTTTGCATTCTTCTGTGGCTGACTCCACTGATAGCGCCATCTCCAAGCAGCAGCGTATCTCTGACCTTGACGTTTGGCACAGATTTTCTTTCTGCCTGTGCTTTGTTGCCAACATTATGACTCCTTCTCTGTGGTCCAATTTCACTGTGTTCTTCAATATCACATTGTGTTAGGGGTAAAAATCTGTTTGTGAGCTTTATTTCGGATGTTCTGTCATCTTTACGCTTTGGCTTAACACAGAGTTCCTCCGCACAAAGTTTTGGAAAGGACACAACATCACTCAGGTCTATGTCACTGTTATTCTTCTCGTTTGTGGTAAGAGCAGGCTTCTTACCACCCGATGTTACTGGAAGGGTCTTGTGAAGTCCATTTTCAGTTTCCAAAGTAAATATCCTTGTTTGTAGCTCTTTTATTTCTTGTTGGTAGATCCGACAGCGTTCACAGTGGGAGTTTGTTTTTCTTCCTCTTCCGGACATGTCGCTGGCTTGTCAAAAATATTGATTTGTATAGGTGGAAGTCACAAAAAAGGATGACCAGTCTGATATTCCAGGATGTGTGGAAGAAGTAAAATGATTAAAAATGATTAATTAAATGATTAAAAAGCAAATAAAGCAGGAAGCAGCAGGAGCAGGGAAAAAAGCGTCTGCACTCTTTTGCAGGGGGAGGAAAAATAAATATGTCAATAGAGTAAGCTGCTAAGCAACAGTTGGGTTGTAAAGTCTCTGTCTTTTTTTTTTTTTTAGCAATATCTCAGAAATGAATGCAGAAGCATCTCAGTGCAAAACTCTCAAAGCCAAACTCATAAAGTTGAGAAAAAGCTTAGTGTGGACAACACAACCCAGCAAACAGCACACAGATGCAGCTCCAGAGCCAGGGCGGTAAGCTTCTACAAATGGGCTTTTCTGTGCTCGTGGTGAGCGGGGAAAAGCAATAAGGCTAAAAATCTCTCTGGGAGAAAGGCTGCTGTGTGACATCCTTTCTCCGACGCTTCTCTTCTTTGCTGATCAACACACCAACAGAGAGAAATCCATCATAGGAGAAGCAGACATAACAATTTCCTAAACCACAGCAGCTGCAGTGCAGCAGAGAGGGTTGCATCAGATCTTTGAGTTCCCACTTGATTTTCACTTCCGGAACCAGGGTCACTGATTTAAACTCTTAGAAGTAAGAAGATATTTTTTAATCTTCTGACATAAAGTCATCTAATTCTGTCATGTAGAAGAAATGACATGTTAGCAGGAACCATCTGCTTCAGGGTTCCTCACTTGTCTGACTGGATTGTCATAGCAACTCGTTAATGACACACTTTTGAAAATGATTGAAAATGAAGATGTTCACAATTTCTTTTATAATTTCACACATTCTGAGAAACTAACGCTGAATAAAGAGCAAATTTAGGTTCTCTTGAGTCTTTTTCCTTTCTGGCATTTTTCCAACTGGGAATTTGGAGGAACTGGGAAGTTTTAGGGATTGTAAGGATGATTTGATTAATATACTGAAGAATGGATTCTTTCAATTGTGTTCTATTTAAAAGCACTTTATAACATTCACTTTGAAAACTAATCTAAACAAAAAAAGAAACAAACTTTCTCTGTCAATGATAAAAAACATTTAAGCAACAGGAGCTGTGTAGTAATACTCAGCTAGCCTCGAACAGGAAATCAAAGACACCACTTTTCATTTGTTTGAGTCTGGTGGTGTTAATAGTTGCTGTTCCTCAAAAGAACACTAGAGGCAGGTTTTAGAAGTGAGCTGTATCCAAATGAGTAACATCTAAAGAAATCTTACAATAGGAAAACAATAACGACATGTACATGTTGTTACAAACCAACATGTTAATTGGTTTGTATCTGATCTATGACAACCATAAGTGCGTATGCATGTGTGTGTATGTGTGTGTGTGTGGGGGGGGGTCTGCTTGTTTAACATCGAGTTCAAATTAGTGAAATATTATGGTCCCGTTTTTGTAATTAAAATAAGGTGGAGTCCTCAAAACTCTCATTCCACTAAGTCCCGCCCAGTAACCCATTTTGTTGCCCATTGTAGAGGTGGGCGGAGCTCCACTTTAGGCTTAACCAATCAAAATCCTACGGGTGATATGGGAGACTCATTGGCCTTGGTAACCAGCTCAGTGGCCCTGTGGAAGAACGTCTGCCTTGAGACTGGAAAGTTGTGAGTTCTAATCCACAATCACACGAAAGACTCTAAAGACGGGGCCCATTGCCTCCCCACTCAACATTGAGCATTAAGTAGGTTGGATTGGCGGGTTAAACCACCAAATGATTCCCGATTGGGTATGGCTCCCCCAGGGGATGGGTCAAATGTGGAGAACAAGAACTTTACATCGCCTATGTTTGTGCATCCTATTGACTAGCTTCTGAAAGGGACTTCAGGATTTTTTTTAAGGAATTGCAAATTTCTAAGACCTTTAAAAAAACCGCACTTCAAATTATCTTCAGTACGCGATAAACTAACAACAGGAGAAACTTTTCTGTTCATTTGTCACTTATCCACTGCCTCAAAACCTTTAAACTCAAACAATTTGGAAATATGATAGGTGTGCATCACCTGCTCAAAGACATTTAATGAATGTTCAGCCCTGAATAACACACATCAATTCGGTCTGTGTAATACTGATTGATATCACGATAAGGTGAGCATGACAGTTGTGTGTTTATGTGCGCACCAACGGGGTTGTAATCGCTCTGCTGTGCCTATTTGCATAAGTAATTAGCTCTGACAAACGCTGGTCTTTTAGACGCGCTTGATCAGTCGGGCAAAAGAGGAAGATAGCTCTGACAGACAGAGCTGGCAGAGGTCCTAATATGCAATTAACATCCGCTCAAAAAAGGAAAAAAAAAATATATAAAACGAAAACACAACATTTACAGTCCACGTCGCACAAATGGTGCAATTAAACTCTCAGCCAAGAGAAAGAGGGATCACATGAAGGGATTTCTGCGGAAGGTTAGCTCATTTGCAGTCACTTTGGGACAAAAGTAGTGAAATGAAATTAATCATGAAATTCAAAAAGGCGAGTGGGTTCAGGAGGCGGCCATGCCCTCACAGAGGGGGAGGAGTTTGGCGTCGTAAGTGAAAGAGATGAGAGTGAGGTTGCTTGTTTTTCTAAAAGCTTTTGTGTGTTCATGAAGTTGCTGCCAGCGGGGTTGCAATCCCCCCCCGAAGTGCCGAATAACATCATTGTTAATATGTTATATGCTGCGCAATCATGTCCCCGAGCTGTCAAGAGTCCACGGCCTCCCCACCGAGACCGAAACCGCCGCTTAACTCCTGTAAATATTCCAGCAGAGGCAGGAAGAGAATGAATGGGAGGGACAACTTTTATCCATTTACACTTAAGAAGTGTTTCCCTAAACTTTCCCCATCTTTCAAAGTCTCCTCAGAATGGATGTCCTTCTTCTTTCATGAATAGCACGTTCAAATTGAGCCTGAATAACGGCAGCTATTAATCTCACAGACACTTGAGCTCTGATTGAATTCCCTGCGAGGTTCGCCTTGACATCGTGCATGTATGCAAGTTTCTTTTTTTCTTTCTGTCCACTCACCTGCGCTCAACAGCTGGGTTCAATATGACGGATGGGGAAGCTGCAGGTAGGGGGTGGGGGGTGGAGGGGGGCGACTGACAAGAGGGACGAGATGATTACCAGAGGTCAGCGAGAGCGACAGAGACACAACGCCACGCGGAGAGCAGCTGTCCGTCAGCCTTATGGAGATTAACTCCAAACCAAAAATGAATTATTTGGTGCTCAGAAGACGGCAAGACGACTGAAGGGGCAGGAAACAAAAGAAAAGTCAACAGAAATTCAAAAGAGATATGCTAATTCCCCCCAAATTGTTTTTCAATTAAGCAGGTTCAAATTACGGATGACCTAGAGAACCCAGATGACTGCGAGGATTGCTCCCTTTGGAGTTTTTTTTCCTGTTTTGTTTTCTTGGTTCTTGTCATGCTGTGTTTTAAGGCTGTTATAGTCACAGCAGGTTCATGTTTATCTCTCAAAGCAGTCTTTATCTAAGCTAGTCATTCTCAGCTTGTTACGAAGTCTGTTTTTCATTTATCTGCGCATTTTTGCCTTTGTTCCATTGTTTTGTCTTGCTTTTTGTATCTTTATTAAAGGTTCCTACCACAAAGCCCTGTCTACTGCACAGCAGGTTCCTGAAAAAAATGACCCGATGCACCTGAATCCAGCAGGAGACACTTTGTTGCAGATTTTCCTGCAGCTCTTTTTAAGCCAAACCCTTACATGTCTAGCCACCCTCCTACCTGTTCCACGGGGGGATTGCCAGGGCCGCTCCGCTTCATGTCTTCCCCTTGAGGAGGGTTGATCTACTTCACTAATCTTGTCCTTTAGGAGGCTTGCCAGGGCCAGTCCGCTTCACGTGTACTTGAGGGGGATTTCCAGAGGAGCTCAGGACTCATTTGTCTTGACCCTGAGGAGGTTTACTGATCCACCTCCTTTTTCAGGGTCTATGTACTTGCGCAGCATTACCCGGACTTCTGTCATTTTAGAGGATCTAGGGGACTGCTCCTCTTCTCCCTGTTCTGTTTGTGAGGAGGGGACTGCACTATATTCTGATTTTGTATTGGTCTTGCTCCTCCAGTTTCTTTTCTCTCTGTGGTGTGAGGAATCTGGAATCAAACCTTTTTGGAAGGGGGTACTGTGAGGGTTTTGGACTTTAGTTTGGTTTATTTTCAAAAACTTTGTTTTTCTTGTTTCTGTCATATTTTCAACCCCCCTGTCACAGTCACACTTGGTTTCATTTGCTTTAATATCCACAGCTGTCGCAGTTTGAAGAAAATTTGGATTGGAGTTGATTTTCTTGAAAGTTTTACTCCGATTTGAACGACAAGTCATTCCGTTTTTTTTTGTGTCAACTCTGGTGAGCTCTGGCAACGGAAAAGCTATTAGATCAGGTATTGTTTATGTGTTAGCGACCTGAGTTTAAGCCATCAACCTCCTGCTGAGTGGACAAGACGTTCACTTCAAAGAAGATCCGGGTCATGTTTCGACCAAACATTTCATTTCTGACTGGGAAACTTTGCTCAACCACCATCTGCTCTATTAGCATCAATCTACGGCCATAAAAAAGAGACAAGATAAACACAATCCACACAGAACATTCACCACGAAGTCCATGAAGACGATTCTGTTATGGTGCATGACTTCAGTGCTTTTGTCTTCATTTATTTTATGAAGAAGATTCTCGTTGCCTTGGATTCTGTGGCGGATTAAACTTCCTAGTTAATGAGTTTAAGATGTTTTTATTTTGTTTCGTGCTGCTATTTCTCCTGTCATTTCATCACACCTGCTTTCCATCTGTAATTATAGCGGCACACAGCTGTTGTCTTCAGCTCGTCAGTGTCTCTCTCGGCTTTCATACCCTCCCGGTTTGACTTCATGTTTGCCGTTTTCAGTCAGCGCTCCTCTTGTTTCGGCTTTAAAAGCGTCTAGGGCTTTCCTTTTTTTTTTGCATTAGTTTCCTCCAAATCAAAAAACATAACCTTTATCTTAAAGACTCTCCACCTTGAATGACAAATTACCGGTGATTGCCTTTTAAATGTCAAATAATAGTTTGCACTGGAGTTTTACTACTCTTCAACGTTGTGTGACGAGATTCAGGAAAAACTGTAGGCAGAACACTCACAGATCAGATGTAACTTTTGCCAGATTTCTCATGATAACTCAGGTTTGACCTTGTCCCACAGATTTACATTCATCTTCACCCCTTCCTTTCCTTAAGCTCTTCCCAAATTGAGTCAGAAACACAGAAACAAAGTGTTTTAATTAAAATCCACAGAGAATGTGAGGCAAAATACCTGTAAATATTTTCAATGGAGAACCTGTGCCATATAAAGCTATAATGTGATGTTTTTCTAATTGAAACCTCTAAAGTTATTTTCCGTCAAAGGTTTTTTAAAAACGTATGAATAAAATCTGCAAAAATTAAACAATTTAAGACAGACTTTCAATCATCTTTTAAACTGTTTCTATATCAAAGAACCCAAATCTTTGTCAAGGACGTGGTTTCTGCAGAGTGGAGGTAGTGCAATAGATATTGGCCTCTGAGTTGTGGGCGGGACGATTACCCTCCTTCCTGTCACCCACAACTGAGAGCTCTCTGTTTACAGTCTCCTGCTAGCTCACTGCTCCAACCATGGTCCAATAAAAATGGTGAGCAAAATTGGAGCCCATCCACCGAGTGTATTTTCTGCATCATGAAAAAGATCTTTTTAACCCTTGAGCTATCGTATGACCCCACCCTTACATTGACGTGTTGTTTCTACCATGACAAAGGGGGATAAAGGTGGAAAGACTTCATCTAATCCATGGACACCAGTGAAGATCACAAATCATTGAAGAAAAAAGATTCAGCACACTGTCTTGTAGGGTCTAGATGACCCACTCCCAATGTTAAAGTGTCTAGGATAGCACAAGGGTTAAAACTGCATTTTTTTGTCCACTCCAGATTCATGATTTTGATTAAAAAAAACACTCAGAAATATATATACACATGTCCTCCATCATAAGCAAAATGCCACAAGAACATGTTAAAACACCATAAAAATATAGATTTCGTTAAATTGGGTCTTTAACTTTTGCTCTCATGCTTTTCAAAACAAAACCATCGCTAAAAGTAGGAAAACATTTTTTTTTTACAGAAAACACAAGCAGATGGTGTTTCTTGATGAATTACAGCTCTGAAAGTTGATGTTTCGATAGAGACTGGTCCTCCTTACACACCTGTTACTGGCAGAAACTTACCCTTTAGACAGTGTCTATGTTAAGCCCATATTAGATTTTCTCCCACTATTTAAAAAAAACCCATCCAAAATCTCTGAAGTACCACTGAGGTAAAACACTAAATTGCTTCATGGTGTCGTTGTTGGCTTTTGAAGCGCTGATCAGTAGCTTTTATTTTGACAGGCACACTATGTAAGCATTCTTTCCTTTTGCTCACGAAAACCTTTTGGGCTGACACGTTTGCAGGAAAAATGTCAAACAACAGGGAACACGATGCAGGACTCTTTGTTTTCTTTACACTCTATCAGTTTGTGCATTCCGTGTCGGCAGAGCTACTGGAAATAGTCTTGTTTTTGTTCTTTTTTTTTTTTTTTTTACAATGAAAGCCTTGTTTTCTGTCAACAGCACAGAAACTGACAACCAGCCTCTCAGGCATCTGCTGGGGATTTCTTAAGCCTCGCCGAATGAGACGATGAGAAACTGGCGAGAAGAGAAGCAGATAGCAGAGATGGAGGCTTAAGCCTGAATTCAATTCTCCGACATGGAAGGATATTTGGGAAAAAAATAAATAAAATAAAGGTTGACAAGGATGTGGTTCAAGAGAAACAAGGTCTAAGTCTGTTAGTGCCATTATTACTCACTCGGTAGTCTCTTGCATTTCATCTTAGCTGTCGCTGCGAGTGTGTCCCCGATGGCTGAAACTCCAAAGAGCAAACCTACATTTGAGATGTGGGTTAGGTGGAATGGAGGTGGCTTTAATAGATTCATTACACTCCAAATGAGGCTGTGAACTCCCTTTAGGGCTGGTGGCTTGGATGACAGCTGAAAAGATGTTTGAGTTTCTCCTTCAAGAACTCCACTGCTACGCCTGCAACGCCTGAATGGAAACAACAGAAAACCAGATGAATTCAAGTTGAGTTGTAGATACTTTGACATGATTCAGTGAGACTAAAACGTTTTTAGTCTCAGGTTAGAGAAAGAAGGCAACAGCCACATTCTACTATAAGAAGAAAATCATTGTTTTAAAAGGTGGGACTGAATAACAAAGATGTTCAAGCCTTGTGTATGTTGTAGCTCATGTCAAACTGTTAAGCCTTAGTCCCATATAACTATGCAGTGATTGACCCGAACGGGCGCTGCAGGTTTTTGGGTTGTAGAGAGGAGCGACCGCTCCTTAGGCGAGTCTTGCAGTTCTTTTAAACCCATACCGCCACTTCAAGGGACGTCCTGAAAGTGGATCGTACCATTGTTGCGTGTATGATAGGTGTATCGTGAAGTATTTATCATGGTGCCTCTGCCAGCTATCCTCCCCCTCCCCTCTCTGCTTGGCCACTGATTCATTCCAGCTGCATCCACTCATCTCATCAACCCGCCAGACCTACTTAAGGAGCGCCAGGACCAGAATTCATCGCTAGTTCATTAACCCTGATGGTGAACCTCATTCTCACGAGTAGAGGTCTGAATCCATGACTACCCCAAGCAGAACTTCACCTGAAGTTGCCTACCTCTTCTCGGAGTTTCATCCAGCTGAGAAACGCTTCACGAGCCGTTGCCGTACCTCCAGCCACGTTACGAGCCGTTGCCAAACCTCCAGCCACGTAACGAGCCGTTGCCAAACCTCCAGCCACGTTACGAGCCGTTGCCAAACCTCCAGCCACGTAACGAGCCGTTGCCGTACCAGGCACGCCCCAAGCCATCGCCGAACATCCAGCCTCGCCGCTCTCCTGCCGCAATATCAAACCAACCTCATTGGAGCAATAAAACAACATACTTACTTTAACTCACCTTCCTTCCGGGTTCCAGCTTCTGGGTCTATCTAGCCTAGCTAGCCATGACAGTATTTGTAGGGCATAACCCTTGTGCTATCCTAGGCACTTTAACATTGGGAGTTGGGTCATCTAGACCCACTAGACAGTGCTCTGAACCTTTTTCTTTAATGATTTGTGATCTTCACTGGTGTCCATGGATTACATGAAATCTTTCCACCTTTATCCACCTTTGTCATGGTAGGGAGAACACGTCAATGGAAGGGTGGGGTCATCTAAGATAGCACAAGGGTTAATGGAATTGGAATGCATTTATGAAGTAGGGGTGATACTGTCGTATGGTTAGGTGCATGTCCTGGCTCCTTACTGACAGCGCGGAAGCTCGTAGGACAGTAACACAAACTATTCTCATTTTCTAAAGCTACCTTCACACCGCCCTCGGCGACGTGAGTTCAAGTGACCACTTCCAATGAAATGTTTATTCAAAACTCTTGATTTAATGCGTCACAACGCAACTTCCTATGATTTTTCGATCTATATGCAAAATATCCATTGATCATGCATTTAATATTAGACTAGGTTGAATTTTGACAAACCAGGGACTTTGAGAGGGACTTTTGAATGGCATCCCTTATAACTCGCGGAAGCCCCAACTGTAAGATAATCACGGAGGAGAAATGAATAACTGCAGTTTGTGCCCTGATGGAATTCTATGACACTAAGTCTTTCACATATCGGAACGGAGCTGTGAAATAAAAAGCCTGGAGCAACATTTTGCACCAAGCTTTTTCTAACTTTGAGTTGCGCAAGTGTCGGGTAGCGACAGTGCAGTGTTAACACCATATGCTAAAGGCCTGTTCAAAAACCACCACCAGTGTGAATGTAGCTTAAGACTTTACTAGAGAGTGTTGTGAAAGCATGTTGTGCTTTTCATCACCATGAAATGTATTAACCTCTTCAGATCTGGTGTTCACATGCGTGGACATCACATTCAGGGTTTTATTACCACAGTTCATTCTGAGTTCATTCTGCTGAACTTGACCCTGTCAAAGGGAAAATTACTGACAAAGGGTTGGCGAGGAAAAAAGGCTAGGGTATTTATGACATCATTTGTATTTATCTTTTTATGTTAGAGTTTTTGTCCCTAAATAGGACAACACAGATATATTTAACTTGTTTGTTATTATAATGTTTAAAATGTTTATAGACCCACTTTAATAAAAAAGTGTGTTTTTGACATGTTCTTGTAACATTTTTCTCATGGACGACATATATAAGATAATTAAAGATTATTTTGCATTTTTCTATTCAAAATTGTCATGAATCAAAGCAGATGAAGAAATGCAGTTCGTGAAGCTCTCAGTTGTGACGGACTCCATTCTGATGCATCGACTTGTAAACAAATAAATCCATGTAGTGCAACGGGGGGAGAAGGGAAGTACCCAGGCGAAGAGAAGGAGAGGAGGCAGGAGGTTGCAGGAGAACAGGGTTTTAATAACAAAACTAAAGACAAAACCAAAACCACTGCATACGGCAGGCTAGAAACTCGAAACGCTCTAAAAATGCACTTAGCTCGAAACCGGGGAAGAATACAATATGGACCAGCACAGGAGGAAGGGAAAGACAGGACTTAAATACATACAAGGCAACAAGACACAGGTGGAAACACTCAGGACTGATGGGGCAAGGTAAAACTCAAAACAACGAAACAGGAAACCCTACAAAATAAAACAGGAAGTGAAACTCAAAACATCACAGAACAAAAAGGAAACAAACCACAAGGGCAAAGAAACAGAAACCGTAACATGTAGATCTTCGTTTTCCCTAGTATTTGGCTCAAAATTGTACGGCTCCAATATTTTTGGCCACTTTTGTTGCACTGTTAACGTTATCGTGAGGTTGTGAGGGGCTGTGAGCTAGCGGGGAGAGATGAAAAAGAAAGGAAAGATGGGGTATCGGCGGAGGCTCACTTTTAAAGAGATATTCTTTATTGATCACACATTGGGGAAATTGAATTGTTACAGCAGTTCAAAAAGCAGAGAAGAATGACAGCAATGTGCAAAGTGAGGGGTGTTCAAAATGTGCAAAAATAGAAAAAGTAAAAAAGTTAGTAAGAACGACATAACATTATTATGCGTAATAATTAAACAATTAAATAAATGTGAAATTAAATTAAATAAATTATGCACAGTCTTGCCCACAACTCAGTAGCAAGTTTCTGACTTCAGCTATATGCATAAATTATATCCTAGAAAACAACACAGGTTTTTTTTTTTATTTTGGCAAAAACTGGCAACATTTTGTTTAGAAATCCACTGGGAACGCATTAAAAAAGATCCAAAGATGATTGGATGATTGTCTTTCTGAGGATTTTTAAAAAAATCACATATTGAGTAACCTAAAACTCTAATTGTA
Organism: Oryzias sinensis; assembly: GCA_037389245.1. NCBI lineage: Eukaryota > Metazoa > Chordata > Actinopteri > Beloniformes > Adrianichthyidae > Oryzias > Oryzias sinensis. Next base: position 11,628,086 of record CM074510.1, read on the forward strand.
GCTCATATTTAATGAGTTTGCATAACAAAGATATCTTTAATTTGCCTCGCCTTATTTCCATTTTATGTCTGCTTTTGTTAAGATAGTTGTACTTTTTTCAGTTTAAAAGAACGTGGCCCAACTTCAACTCTTGTTCTAAAAGCCGAAAAGAACGCAACCTTTGAATAAATATGAATATAAATTTTAAATGTTTTTCATTCATTTTCCTTTAAAAACAGACTCTTGTGTCATGTGTTGGATAAAAGCATTTGTTTTTCCGATTCAGGGATGTCCTGTGGCTCACTGATGGTGGTGGAGGGGGAGCTCATCATAAACCAAAGTCTAAGTCCTTGCTGGAACAGTTCGGGTCACGCTCACTTTCTAAGCTGCTGAATTGCACTATCTTTTAAAGCAGACCTTCTGAATTATTCAGATTTGAGGCAGAAAAAAAGTGCAAAAAGGGTTTGGGATTTACATTTCTTATGTCTGACCTGTACAGTTAAGAGTTTAAAATGTGAACCGTGAGTATAATTCGTGCTGTTTTGTTTTTAACATTCCCTTTTTTCTGGCTTCAGTGGGGAAAATTTCACACTTAATGAAATAAAAAGATATAATTAGATTTGAACTTCAGTTGAAAATAACTCGTTTCTGATCATTTAGAAGGACCTACAGAGCTGCTGAAACCTTCAGTTCTAAAGGAGATTAAAGTCAGTGGAAGGATTGAGCATACCGTGGCTAGCTGTGTATTATTAATAATGTGCAATTTCCTGACGGTATAACTTCACTGAATACATATTTTTTTCACCTAAAGCGACTTGTGAAAAAATGACTTTAATATCAGGGTTTAAAATTACAACAGAATGTGCAAATGTGTAACAGATGTTTAATGGCAGTCCAGTGTAGTTCATCTGTAAATACAAATAAGTACTTGTACAGTTCTAATCAGCCAACCTGTAAATCTGCACATTTACAGTAGTGCCATTCTGTGTATTGTATTCAAATCTATATGCAGGTTTAACTTACCTTGTGCATGTGTAAAGAAAATAACGTTGAATCTAATCTGTCCTTATGACATACTGTAAAGGGGCAGACAAATACAAAACATTCAGAAACATTTCTTTAATCTGCATCATTATTAAGGTACGTACACACCAGGCATCAAACAAATCTTCAAGAACCTTGAACATGTTTTTAGCCCATGGTGTTCACACTGGACATGACTACCAACTCTGAGTCCCTGATTGGTCAAAGTTCAACCAGTTAAATATTTAACGCACGTTTAAATGGTTGCACCTTTTGGACTTGCATGGCAACGCTTGAACGGAAGAGTCTTTGACGCAGAAGCCTCAAAACACACATTTCTGCGCATTTACATACTTTTCATTAAACGTGGTGGCTTGAACGCACGTTTCCAAGCCTGTCGTGAACGGAGGATGAAATGGATAAGTTGGAAGTATAGAGCTGTGGGATTAAATCTGCCGTTAGAAAGACTCTAAAAATGGGAGCTTCTCTTCTGTTGCAAACTTGAGATGATCCACATGTTTCTCTGTAAGCATGAAACAAGAGGCCAGGAAAGACATAAACCCTCCACCCGCTCCCCTTTTTCTCCACCCTTCATCGTGACACTTTTGCAAATACTCCCCTGAAGCTGGCAGCTGGTCATAAATACAGGACTGCAGCTTTGAGAAGAAGGTAAAGCAGAGAACCTCCGCTGCTTCCGAGGGAGGATCCCCTTTCATCCATAGACATTAAGAGTTAATTCATCGCTCGAGCAAATTCACATTCGGCCCGGGCTGTCACACGTCCACGTTGAGAGTTTGTGGTCCCCGCCTCATGCCCTGATGTATGCTTCCAATTTAAATCCCATCTATCTGCTATGGATGACAGAAAATAATTCATGCTGCTGAAATGCTGTCATAGACGGGCTCCGCTCCTCCTGGCAGATATCAATATTAATGCCTGAAAGCAATTTTTAGGGTTGTTTTACACGTCTGAGTTGGCGTGCAGAAAAGTTAGCTTCCTGCTCCCGGACATGCATGGACAGACCTTAACTCTGCAAGAACCTGCAGAAAAAGGATGCCTCTGACTTTGATGCACAGGCTGGACGGGAAGTGGAGAGCTTCCTTTCTAACATTGATTTGCTTTGCAGAGAAGTAATTTCAAAACAAAAGTGGATGTTCAGTCACAGAGGAAGAAATATCGATGTTTCTGACGTGTATTTATCAAGAGAGTATAATCCAGCAGCCGGGACAGAGAGTAATGGCTCCCGCGCTCTTCATCACCGAGCTGCATCAAGCTTTGACTTTTGAAGGTAGCAAATAAATAACAGTTTCTTGAACATTTACTGGAAATAAAGGAGCGGCAGGGTCATCGGAAATCTTGGCATCTTTGTGCCTCGTGGAGAAGATAATCAACTTAGCCGTTAAGCTTTGACAGCAGACGGCCGTGAAATGTTTGCCACGCGTCATTTGTTGCAGGTTATTTGATGAAAACGAAAAGCTGGCTGCTATAAAATGACGTTTGATCAATATTCCCAAATGGATTCTTTTTGGACTGCAGCAACAGTTTCATTGTGTGAAAATGAGAAGTTTCAAGTTGAAAAACTCGATCTTCACTTAAAAAGAAAAACTCAAAAGCACAGAAACACTATCAATATACGGTAACTAAAGTACAGCCTCATATAGAAAAGGGGTTTATACAAATACACAACTTGTGAGTCAGAAGATCTATAACCCCCTATTGTTATGGTAACGTCTCTCCAACAAAAGAGTCCTTCAGATTCTGTCTGTTTGCCCAGCTGTTGGACAGACAAGTTAGAAAAGAAAAATTCTGAGGTGTTTGATTTTAATGGGAGTGCAATTGGGAAAAATAGCCCGACCATGACATCTCTTTCCTGAATTCGTCAACAAGCCCGTTACATTTCTGCAAAATTATTCATTGCAGCGTTGACCTGCATTCTGATGCTTCCCCTTCACAGAGAAGTCAGCGGACTCCAGCTGCTCCCTGTGAGCCTTCTCTTCTTACCTTGGGGAAAATGGCAGCACGCAGATGGCAGATTGCCTCTATTCATTTCACAACCTTTTCATTAAAAAAAAAAAAAAAAAAACAGGCCATGGGGTCTCAGGGGAGGAGGCACAGGGATGCTGCAATTTGGGGTGAACCACACATTGGAAGAAATAAATATTTGATCCCCTGCTGATTTTGTAGGTTTGCCTACTTAAAAAGGAATTGACAGTCTGTCATCTTAATGGTAGATTCATTTGAACAGTGAGAGATAGAAAATAACAAAGAAAATTAAGAAATCCAATTCATACACATTTTTTTGCTTTTTCATTGATGGAAATAAGTATTTGAACCCTCTTGCCGTAGGTTTGTACTTTGTGACAAAACACTTAGTAGCAGCACAAAGGTCAGACGTTTCTTGCAGTTATTGAGCAGATTTCTGCAAATACCAGGAGGAATTTACGTCCACGCTTCTATATAAATGACCTCTAAATCATTAGGATTATTTTGTTGCTTGGCAACTCTGAGCTTTAGTTCTCTCCGTAGGTTTTCTATAGAACTGAGGTCTGGAGATTGGCTGGACCACTCCATGACCTTGAGGGGCTTCTTCTTCGGCCATTCCTTGGTAACCTTGGCTCTATATGAATTAATGAATGAAGCTTTATTTATATAGCACTTTACAACATCTTTAGGGTACCAAAGTGCTTCCCAGTAAAAGAAGACAGAAGAAAGTTTAAAATTAGGCAAATTAAGAACAAAATTAAAAATTTCAAAAAGCAGTCAGCAAGAAAATACATAAAAGATACATAAGAATGCAATAAAACAAATAAATAGGCGGCTGAGCAGCTCGGTTGGTAAGGTGAGAGGCTAACATGCAGGAATCCAGGGTTCGATTCCCGGAGGGGAAGAAACAATGGTACTGGGGGCGATTACCATATCAATGGCGAGCAGTTAACATCACTCAGTGAGGGTCCTCAGGCAAGACCCTTAACGCTACCTCCTCCCGAGCGCAGTTCAGCTGCAGCTCACCGCTCCCCCAGGGGATGGGTCAAATGCGGAGAAGTATTTCCCCATTGAGGGATAAAATAAAGTATCCAAAAAAGAAAATGTAATGCCACCGATTACTGAGCATTAAAAGCCTTTCTAAAAAGGCACGTTTTAATTGATGTTTAAAGCGTGTAAGGTCAGATATCACGAGCAGGAATGTTATTCCATAAGCAAGGGCTGACAATGGTTTCTATAGTTACCTCGGCACATGAAGCAGATATTGATAAGCAGACCTTAAAACTCTAGAATGGCTGCACAGTTACGTACATTGGTGCGAGACCATGAAGAGCTTTAAAAATAAACACCAAAAGTTGAAACTGACTTCTTAAATGAGTACTGGAGGGATGTTTTCTCGTCTGGACAGTCCGGATAACAGCCGTGCTCCTGCTGAACTAACTAGAGACGGCTCGGTGATCCCTGGGTGACACCGAAGGACAAGGAGTTACAATTTTCTATGCGGGAGGTGATCATGACACGGATGGCTGTTTCTAGATCACTGCGACTCATGGAAGGTTTAGCTTTCACTAAAAAGTGCAAGTGATTGACCTCCGTTGGATCTTCCAATATGTCCGATATGTTGTTGGAAGACCCATCCACCAACCATTTTAAGCCTCCTGGAGGAGGGAAGGAGGTTCTCATTCAGTATTTTATTGGAGCTGGAAGTAAACTATTTTCTAAATATAACTATACAGGCCTTTGGGTGAAATAGCCCTGCACAGACAAAATACCTAAACCATAATATTCCCACTGCCATGCTTGACAGAGTGGTTGGTGTCCTTGGAGTAATTGGCAGCATTTCTATTCCTCCAAACATGACACATTAGGTTGATACCAAAAAGCTCAATTTGGTCTCATCTGACCACAGCACCTTCTCCCTGTCTTTCTCTGAATTATGAAGGTGTTTGTCTGCAAACTTTAGGAGAGCCTGGACATGTGCCTTCTTAAGCTGGGCAACTTTGTGAGCACTGCAAGATTTTTAAAAGTGTTACCAATTGTTTTCTTGGTGACTGTGTTCCAGCTGCTTTGGGATCATCAACTGATCCCTGCTGTGTTGTTTGAGGCTGATTTCTTACTATTCTCACGACCATGGAAACCCCACCAGGGGAGATCTTCATTTGCAGCTGCAGACAAGGAGGATTGATGGTCATGTTCTTGTATTTAGGCACAATTGCGCAAACAGTTGTCACTTTAATCTCCATCTTTTTGCCGCTTATTTGTAGTCCATTGCGGCCTGGTGCAGGTCTGCAATCTTCTCCCTTAAATCCACTGAAGGTTCTTTAGTCTTTCCCATGTTGGAGTATGGCTGATTCTGTAAACAAGTCTCTTTTCAGTTCAGCTGACATGTTGTATTTACCTGGAAAATTTGATCAGCGAAAAAATTCCACCGATAGCTGCCTCTGTTCAAGTTCTTCGTCTATTAAGATTGCTGACTTTCTTAACTCTCTTGTATATTTATGTGCTTCCATGAGCTTTAAATGTATTTATTGAATATAAAACTTTGCCCTGATGGTGCCTCTGTCCAAATCAACAGCTGACTTTTTATTTAAGAAAAAAATACTCCTATTTAAAAAAGGGGAAAATGAAAAATGACAAAAAAAAAATCACCTAATATTTGTAAACATGCCATAAATTTTTAAGGTAATGTCCGATTTTAAATTGTTTATCTAAAATGAAACACGTCTGGCTTATTGTGGATGAGAGTTTTCTGTTCTTAAGTCAGCATTTTGAAGACTTTGACGCTTTTCTCATTGGTTTTTAGTTCAAATGTAATGTATTGACATTCTGTCATCAACAAGCACTTGTCATTTGATATTATTAATACTGTTTGGATTTGAACTGCACTTGGACTGGTAAAGCATACATAACTAATTAGAAGTTGTAAACCAGACTATGATAACTAAAAAACTTAATAAATTCAATGTGTTATATACTCTTTTTAAAAATACAAATATGTCTCGTTATAATTATGAGTAATTATTTTACATGTCTATCTTCGTTTACCCCCTCCCCCCCAATAAAGTCATATATATATGTATGCGTAGGTATATGTTCCTTTTTGTCTACTTTGGTATTTTTCTGTTTTCATTGCTTGAAATAAGCCAAATTCAAATAGGATTAAGTTTTTAAAAACTAAAAAAGTGAGCAAGAGCCAGAGCTGGACTTTATCCAACCAGAGTGGTAGGAACAAGACAAGTTTTAATTCACATAAGAAGGGGATCTGTTTTTTCCCCCTCTTCATCATCATTTACAAAATGATTTTAAACCAATTTCTTTTTACTCAATTAAAGGCTTTTCTGAAGACAGTAAACTGACATTATGTAATTGCCCTCCAGCCGTTTCTCGACCAGCAGAACGTCCCTGTCCTGTTCCCACTTGTCCAGCTTTTTCCTTATGAGCCCCGTTTACCTCACAAGCCTTTTCACTTCCACTGTTGCTCGGCCAATTACAGAGCAGGCTTTCCATTACTCAGTGTATCGTATTAAAGTGCGTGTGCCGCTGGCGGTGATCAGAGAAAAGCAGGCAGAAGAAGCTGTGAATAACAATTGTTTCTCACATGGAACAGCAGCGCAGACGATGCTCGGCCTTCCTGGAAAAGAATAAAGTCATTAATTGATAACGGTGTGCCAGGTGGGGGGTAAGGTGGGGGTGCTTTGCGCTCGATAGGGCTAAAGAACGTCCCAAACTTCTCCACCGGTCTTTAAATGTGAGAAAGTGCTCCAGAAATGGATCAAACGAGGTAAATAAAAAAAAAAGTGCAAACAGGCCAACAGGGAGCAGTTCTGTTCTGAGGAGTTTTTCGCCTCTTAATATCCCAGAAGGTTTTTCAGCCAAACTGTTGATGGGGAAAAAAGAAGATCCTGATCATGAGCGTCTCGGTTTGTGCAGAACAGAAGACATTTTTCATTTCTCCACCCTGGAGTCCCGCAGGACCGGAGCTGCTTCCTTCAGACGATGATGGAGCTGAGAGAGCTCACAGAACCAAGCCGCACACACAAAACCAGCTGTCGGTCCAGAAAACCAAAAAATCAATAATCCCTTCTACAACAGCTTATTATTGAGTTTAATAACTATTTACCATATTTTCTGAGTTTGAAGACACCCTTAAAAGCCTTAAGTTTCTTTTTTTTTAAATGACAGTGCGCCTTTTAATCTGAAAAGTTTTATATATGGATTCATTATGGTTGTGCTTTCTAATGTTGAAGCGCTTTTGAGAGAAACCCGGCGGTCTGTCACAACGCTACGCGGCTAACGTGTAGCCTGTGATTTAAATCATGTCGTCCTCAGGAATTCACACAACGTGAATCAAATTTTCATGTACTCAAGAAGTTTAAGGATGCCTATAAAAACAATACAAAATGTATTTTTCAAAATAATTTCCCAAAACAGGCTGTAGAAGGAGCCGGAGGGTTTCTTAGACTCTTACGCCAATCACTTCAGTGGATGCTCCAACACTGGATGCAACCCAAGAATATTAAAAAAAAAATGCTTTTATCTGTGCGCAGACAAAGCAAAATAAAAGACTTCTGCAAAGCTGGAATAGATAGAGATCCCTTCGAGCGTGCATTTGGCAGCAACAAGGAACAGGAAGTCCTTATAGCAGGAAGAAAGTTACAGAGTTCACATCGGGGAAGGCAGCCATCTGTTTGAGATCAGGCTAGAATGAGAGAGAGAGATGCTAGGAAGTCTTCTCACCTTTAATGATGTAGCGCTTGTTTTAACCGGTGTGAGAAAGGACAAAGAGATTTTGAAAAAATGAAAATACCAAAAGATTTAAATCTTTTTAACTCTATGTGAATTTTCCTCTAGATGATGCAATTTTTCAAAAGTTGTTTGGAATATTTTTGGGGTTGCAACACCTGATTTCACACATGGAGTGTGTGAAACACATCCAGATCGTGGAAGTAATGTACCACATTCCTGGAAGTGTTTACTACTGTAATAAAAATAGTTTTTGTATCACTAAATTAAGGTTTCAATACTTTATATGACACATTGACTGAGGTTTTTACTCCTCCCCAATGTGTTTTTGCCACGGCTTCATGATCACTACACTTACACATCACATCTCCTAAACCAGTTAACCCTTTAACGCCAGAGACGTCGCCGGCGACGCCTAAATAACTCAAAATTTTCTTTCATAATGCTTTGAATATGAACCAGCTGATTCTGACGGGGAGAAAAAGCACTTTGTATTATAAATTTGCAGCGAATAATGCCACAAAGCTGCTTTTCTCTGCCACAGAGTCAGCTGGCTTTCATTGATTGTGTCAATGATTGAAGAGTTACATCAGTCAAAGGAATGTCAACAGTAGAGCTATAGCTCCGGTGGAAAAGGGTGAAGACCTGCTTGGCACACAAACTGGTACCAATAGTAATTTGACACGGATCCATACAGACTTTAAAGATGTTTAGTTGTGTAGACCAAACACAAAGAAATTTTGAGTTCATGACCTTTTCAAATTAGATTCATGATAGAGACTTGGTTTGGTCCAGGGCAATGATGGTAAACTAGTTCTCTGTATAACATATTTCTTAATATTATTAATCTATTAATATTTCTTCTAATTTGGTTGAGCTTAATATCTGAAACAAAAGACTGGAGGGCAACACCCCCTATGAACAGATGCAATTTTTGACAAAATTGTCATTTCAATTTGAACAAGAACATTGAAGGACCTTCTTGATGTGTAACATGTGTCACACACAGGTGTCGTTTATTAAATCCATGTATTTCAACACATTTTCAATATGATCTAGATATTTTTCCCACCATCAAGATGACTCTGCTGCTTATCTGTCCTCACATTGAAAGAACACATGAAATTCTCACTGCAGTCATTTCTCCTGTTAAAATGGGACGACTGCCCCCCCCCCTCCCCCCTTCAGCTGCTAATTACGCAGAAGCTGCCTTTGCCACTCCAGCATGTGTTTGCAGAGCCACGAGGAGAGTAAAGCAACCCTTGGCATTCATTTGCTTGTGATGTGTCAGGTGTTGTGATGAGCTTCAAACCAAGCCCAGCTGCTGCAGCAAACGGCAGATGTAATGAACACCGCACTTCTGCTGCTTTTTCTTTTTTTATCTCTCGAACTAATTAAGCACGACATTCCAGGTTGTCTGAAAAGAAAAAGAAAAGAAAAAAAGACGAGCTTCCTTCAAAGGTAGTCAGAAGGAGACGTCATGGCTTCTTCAGAAGGCCTTCCAGATGCTTTCCTGGTGAGATGCTCTGTTGCGGAGGTCCATGATTTCCTTCTAATTGATCATAAAAAGGTGATCAAGGAGAAGGTATCCAACTTTTTTTCTTCTTAGGTTTTTGCCCAACAGCCTGGATTTTACCATTGACTATGCATGACAACTGGACTGAGTGACCCCTCCACCACTCGCGTTTCAAAACAGGAAGTACTCGCTGGCTCCATGAGGCCAAAATCCCATAGACTTCTATAGAGAAATAAACAGCTATTACTTTGTCATAATTTGTCAGCATAACCATTCTTGATCTGATCCCATTTTTAAAATTTGTTTTTGATCCTAATTTTTTTTCCCAATTTTTTTTTTTTGGCAATGCAAGTTATCCAAGTTATAAGGTGGCCAATCAGATACCTCTATAAAAGTATGTGGTTTCACAATGAACATTTGGAATGTTTGACAGATTTTGTGTAGCCTGCTTTCAAGTGGTAGGAGTGTGGACTTCCAACAAGCTCACATCTGACAGTCGAGAGTGGTTGCCATAGAAATGATTGCTCAGACCGACTCGGACCATTCACTGCTAACTGATGATTTCTTGTTTGAACATGGTGAAGTCCGTATCACAAAAAATAAAAACCGAAAGGACTTCTACTTTCTATGATGACGATACACTCGGTCCAGTTCTGTAATACAGTCAGTTGATTTTACCCAAGTATTCTATGGTATTGACAAAGTTACGTCAAAAATGTTTCAAATTGGGCTCTTATTCAAGAAAAGTGGGGTCAATTTGGTTTTAGTGGATTGATGAGGAATAAATTGGGTTGTAAAAATCTGAAACTATTTGGATTAATTGGATTAGACCGATCACAGTCTACCATTTTCCTTGATTTGATTAATCTTACATTCCTTGCATAACCCCTTGAGACCCCATCTGTAAATTGGTGCTGTAAAAACAAAATTACAATTACCATTGAGTCTCCACTTACCTCCCATAAAACTAGACCAAGAAATGACTGTCTTTCACTTAAATCCCGCAAAAGACTTTGTATTAGGGGATGAAGAAATAAACCATCTTCAAAGACACCTGGTTTTAGTCAATCTAGTTACGCCATCAATGTTATTTTTAACAAACTGCAGTGAAAATGTTTATAAATTGTCCATAAAGAACTCACAATGTTATTCCTTTTTTAAAAAGCAGTTTATTTTAACCCAAATAATGAAAAAAAAATACTCAAAGGATTGTTTTTAGTACCTCCTTCGTCTCTGCTCCGCTCCATATTCAAGTAATAGAAAATAGATCAGTCTGCCGGCTGCTTACAGCAATGCCTGAGACCGCACTTTACACATTAAAAGGAGTTAACATTCTCATGGGAATGAAGGATCGACTGATCTCTTTGTTTGAAAATGTTTCTTTCAACACGTTTCTGTTCTTGGTAAAAAGACCTGTGATCTGCCATAAGAAAAAAATAACTCTGAGAGGAACCCTGCTGATACCACTGCCTCTAGAATGCCTACTGGAGAGTTCGACATGTTCACCTCAATTTGGAACACAAAAAACGTTAAGAACATTCATATTTAGAGATATTGTAAAAGTGTGTTGGTATGTATATCCTTATTTATCAGTGTTTGACATTTTTTTCAAACAGGCTTGTTGAGATAAAAACGCTGCTGGAAAAGATAAGCAACCGCCTTGTCCTGCACGTTTTGTTAAAACTCCAGCTTTGATTTAACTTTGAGATACAAACACCTTGACGTTTTCTGGTCCGGGTCACTTCAAGTTGTTTGCTTTGGCTTTTCACAGATTTCTGGCCAATCAATTGGCAGCAAGAAGGCTTCATCAGTACAGGTCCTTAACTGGACCGGTCCAGTATATACCCTATAGATGAAGAGACGTACAGTTTGAGGGATTCTACCTCCTCCTCTTTTCCACCTCGCAGGTAGATGTGCTACCAGATCTGCTAACATTTAAGGTGCTTTTTGCTGGTCATGTCATTCCAGATGCGGTGCATCTCCTCAGGGGAGATCTGGTGGACGGTGACCACGCGTCGGTATCGACATAGGCTGTAGGCCATCTTCCAGTGGTTGAACCCACTGTTCTGAAAGGGGTGGATGCCCAGCTTACGGAGGCAAACTCCAACATACACGTCCTCCAGGTGGAGGAGCCTGGTGTGCAAAGAGATCTTGTATATGAGCTCAGCTACATCTGCTGAGAAGACATAGCCGGTGCCAGAGCAGAAGGGTGGGTATTTGCTGTCGGGATAAAGATCCCGGGGCATGTACCACTTGCTGCGTATGTCTCTGATTGGCCCCCCGTTGATGACGTAACCTGTAAAATACCTTCTCCTAGGCTTGGTGGTGGGCTTCAGGAGGTTGTAGATGAGGTTCTCCATGTTGACAAAGATGTCACTGTCTGTCTTGAGTACATATTGGGCCTTGGAGCAGTAGGTCGCCACCCAGCGCATACCCATCAGGGTCTTTAGCGTCAGGTTGTGGTACGAGTCAATAAAGTCCTCCACGACTACGTCATGAAAGATCTGACTCTCCTGCTCCACCATCTGGTTCAGGACAGCGTCCGTGCTGCGCCCCAACAAGAAAAGGGTGACTACTCGCACCTCTGGAAAGGTGCTCTCATCCCCCCATGTTTCTCTTATTGCCTGCCGTGCGTCAAATTCCTTGTGGGTGGTGCTGATCAGGATGACCAGGAACGGCGCCTCCGTCTCGCACTTCTTGTCTTCGTTGATAAGGTAGTCGAAGTCGTGCGGGTTTAGAGAACGTGTGCGGATGTTGCTTAAAGTTGCGTTCTTGTTCTCTTTGGGTGTCTTGCGTACTGGAAAGGCCATCTGGCTGACATATGACGATGAGGGGCGGGACACACTGAGGTACCACAGGGCGCTAGCCCAGCAAACCACTGTCAGCAAGTACAGGCATGAGACCTTGGACGGCATCGCTGTTCACTTGGCTGGCATTACCAGTGGCCGCAGTGATGGAGAAGTTGAGGCCAAGCCTCCATGGGTCGTGTTAGATCTGGCAGCTCGTGGCTGCCTCTGTAACACCACAGAGATTTTAAACAAAAAGCTTCAGGGCTGTCCAGGGCTGACGTTTAGACGGAGCATCATGGAGGTTTCTGTTCACGTCTACAGCCCCACTGAGTCCCATCGCAGCTCCCTGGAAAGTGTGCAAGTCCTTCTTACCAGCACCTGAAATGAGAAAAAATGCAATGTGTAAGACGACCGTGTCCTTTGGATTTGTACCACTACACATTACAATTTTTGTAGAGGCATTCACTGCAGAAGAGCTGATGACATATTTAACGGCCCTTTTATTCCCCGTTTCATTACACCTCATAAACTAAGTTGAGAGGTGCGGGCCCCGTGGTGCATTGTTCCATCAAGAGCTATCATGAGAGCATCCCGGTTTACTGCCACGTACACACCACACCATGTATTGCAAATTCAAGAACGTGCTATTTTAGCTTACAGTGTTTACACTGGACTGTTGTTCCCTGATCCTACACTTGGTGTCATGTAATTTCCCTTGGAACAAACAAAATTTTTACTTTTTAAGCGGTCGGTACTTTCGTGTTTAAAAGGAAGCTACCCACACGTCAATGCCAAATCTGAGTGCCTGTTTAGTGAGAGTTCAACTGGTTTGACTTTTAATATGCATTCAATTGTCCGATTCCTTAAAAACTTGCGTAGTGATGCGAGGGTTTTGAGACACACGTTTATATAGACTTTTCCTTGAAAGTGGTCGCTTGAACATGCGTTTCTGAGCCTGGTGTCTGCTCCGACCAACAACTTTGTGTGCACACCTCCATCTTTCCTTTTTTTTGACCCCCCGGGAGACAGGCAGCTCTGAAAATTCAGACTGTCAGAAAGAGGGAAAGACGGATGGATCCAGAGAAGCTGAAAGGATCTCATGGGAAAAGATTAAAATCCACTTTGTCTAATTCCTCTGTTCCCAGCCTCTTCGCCCGGCCTCCCCTCCCCTCAATGTCTAACCAAGCTTAGCATCTGGGTTTTACATGTTTTCCTCTATAATGAGCAACCAGTGCATTAACTGAGAAACATTGTTTCGTTAATTGAAAGGGAGCCATATGGACAGCTTGAGCTGAAAATATGACAACCGCATTATGTTCTGTTGGATTCAAATGTCAGTTTGCATTCAGAGGCTGTGATTGATTAGCAGCGTTGAGGTCTCTGATGGCCGGAGAAAATTTTATCCGTCTTCACAAACTGACTTATTTGCTCCAGACTTAATCTCTTGTGATGTGACAGCAGATCAGTTCTAGTTGCAGTCATTGTTCAGCATTGGAGATGCGCAAAGAAGCCTCTGGTGCTCAGGCGTACGACGGAGGAGCTGCTAAAACAGCGGCCAGTTATTTTATCGTGCTGCATGACTTGTCAAGTCTTGTGGGACGCAGTGGTTTTTTTCATCATTTCTTTTACTTATTCCACTCTTTCCCCCCTACTATCTCTGACTGAAGAGGAGTCATCAATCTCACGGTCTAGTAGAAACCATCTGATCATGGCTGCTTTTCTACGTCTCCTCCCTCTTCATGCCCTCGATCAGTCTCTTCTCCACCAAAGATGGGGGCTTGATTCGTCTTTTTAGTTATACCTTCCTTGTGCTTCTCTCTTTAGCGGTTCTTCAGCTGCTCTTCCCTCCATTGTCGTTTGTTAACTCTCTTATATTTCTCTAACGTACCAACACTCCATCTCTGCCTCTGCTTTTCCCTCCAAAGTCATGATTTTCACAGCTACTCCACAATGCTCAAACTTAAAACTTCATGTCCGGACTGACCGATATCCTTTCTTAACTACCCTGTTTTCACACTGCCCCTGTGAAAGAATTAAAGGACAGCTATATCGTTCAATGGAATGATGTCACTTTGAAATGGACCCGAGATGCCCTCTGAGGACCGCTTCAATTCCAGGAAGTCAACGTCTGAAGGGCATACTTTCAATTCTGCCCTGGAGGATGGGTATGACAACCGTGATCTCGGCATGACGGAAAACCCTCAATTAGAGTCAAAGGTATCATATTAGCACCAAATCTCACAATATAAGAGACTCACACATTTTGGTGTGGCTCCAGTCTTATTTGTGTCTCTTTGTGTTGACTTACAATCTGGTACCAGAAAGTAAAGGGCAACAAAAAATCTGATGGTATAAAGGGTGAGAGGCTGATTTTAATCCTTAATTGCTGGAGTCAAGAAGATTCGAGGCTTAAAGCAGATAGTTTTTAGACTTTTTCTACAAAAAGAAATAAATGAAAATCTATAAACCAAAGCGGTTACAAGATGGAAAGATACACACAAGTCCCCCAACCAACAAGATCAATTTTTTTTCCCTTTCAGATGATCCAGACATAATCTTTGACCTGTAGGGTTGTCCAGTACCGTGGAGGGTTGTAGACATGAGTGGACGCAACTTAAGGGGAGCACAGGACATGATGAACATGGATTGTACTATTGACTGCGGACGAATGCTGCACACATGGTATGTTCACGTGATGCGTGAACTGTAGGAAGCCCACACAAACTACATGCTGTTAAATCTTCCTCATGTCTAGCAGTCAGGCTGTACACAAGAATTATGTATATGAATAGTGCTAACAGCCCCCTTGCAATAACAGCCCCCTTGCTCAGTGCGCAGTAGGGGTGATGGGAAAAAAAAAGTCAATTCTGGGAAATAATGTGGAATTTCACTTGGGATTAACTATCAGTTTAAAATGCTACCTAAACAGTTTTTAATTAATTATTAATAAGCAAACTTGTAGTTCAGGGTCTTACATTTGTGTTAAACTGAAACCCCAGACCTCTAGTTGGCAGCGCACCACACCATGCCTCTTTCAGCAGCTCTGCACCAAAACAACAAGAACCATTATAGGCGGCTGTGGTGCAGTGGTAGGGCAGTCGACCTCTGATCAGAAGATGACATATTCGACTTCCGCCTTGCCTGCCCATGTGTCAAATTGTATCAGAACCCCACCTTGCCGCTATGCAAGTATACGCCATTTACCATCTGCTGGTAGATGTTCACTCACTAACCTAGTGGTTGTTGTTGATACAGAGCTCATTGATGCCTCTACCACTCTGTGCCAAGTTGGTACCGGTACTGTCACATACAGAAGTACTGGTACATATAAAAACGCGGATTTTTAGAAAATTCTATAGCCAATCAATTTACCTTTCCAGCAATTATGGGTAGTCTCGTAAAAGAAGGGCAAAACTCTTTCCAGTACAGACCTTAACCCTAACCCTAGTGTGCAAAATTTTGTACTTCACCCTTACTAACCCTTGGGTGTTGTTTAAGTATTCTTTATGACCTGTTCCTTGCAGCATCCCCGCCGTAGAAAGAATCTGTGAGAATATATTTCACTCTACGGGATCATCGAGAGGTCTACAATCTTAAAATTTTGTCCGAGCCACCTACCTCCCCAGTAAAGATTTGCCCGGTTTTTTGCTTGCAGACAGCCCCTATCCACCCATGAGGGCAATTGGAAATTAGGCATAAAGTATGAAGAGTGAAATGCCTTCAAGAAAAAGAGTCGGTTCACCTTTGAGAGGAGTTCTGTGGATTACAACAATGTAAAAGTGCCAGACTGTGTCCAAGAGTGCTACCATATGGTTTGTAATGGGAGCCACCCTGGCAAAAACTCTCTAATAACTCCAATCTGCAGCGTAAATTTGCATCAACATGCAAAGATTGCAGTTATTTTCACTCAAGCTGGAGGTCTGTTGTTCTGAACTGGTTGTCATGACAGCACGGTGACAAACTGGATGGGAGGCACGGATCAGGGCAACTGAAGAGGAAGTGGCGGAGACATCCACTGTGGTGTTAAACACTAACAATGAGTGTTTGGGAAAATAACCCCTCCACCGCCAACCCCAATTTACGTCACCGATTTTCTTTGTATTTTTTAACAACTATTCTTTTATAAACTCAGATCACCAAATAATCAGTGACGTGCAGTCAGGAGAGGCAGGTGAGGCTGTGCCTCACCTGTCATTATGGGAAGAAAAGAGAAAAAATAAATTCACTTATTATATTCAATCAGTAATTTGTGCTTTGCAGTCATTTTCCATTTAACTGTACCATTTTTGGGTGTTTTTTCTTTTCAAAATCGCTGAATTTCCGCATTTGACGTGCGATGAGGCACCAGCCCGCTGAGCCTCACCTTGGATTGCGCAATACCTATGTAGTCAGACGGTACTGCTGTCTCTCTGTATATCAGTTCAATCACTCGTACTATATGAGCTGAGTTTGCATAATTTAGCAGATGTATATGATGTACAGTGTTTGTTTTTATAAATAACTGTAGGTGAGGGACGTGTTTCTTGTGCTGAGCGCTAAACGCCGGCGAAAAAGCTGCTGGGTGAGGCCAGAAGTTCTCGTGCCTCATGTTAGGGGGCGCCAGTGAGCCCTGAGATTATGACGCTAAAAAATACTAGAAGAAGTGATAGCAAGCGGCAAGTCATTTTCTTCAGAAGGAGCGGCGTATGGACTTTATTTACAAGTAAAGGTAAGACGATAATAACGTTTGTGATTTTTTCTATGCTGCAGTTTGTATATGAAAAAAAAACATGTTGAAATGATATTTTAAACAAAACACGTTAACTGTTGTCAATCAAATGGTGAATAAGTTACTCAGTATGGTTCATATGTTTGTAAATCTGACTGATGACGTCAGTGCCTCACCAGCCATTAACCTCACCGCACGTCACTGCAAATAATGTAGCAGTTTTACCACTTCTACACACATTCACAGTTATAGTTGCCATAAAGGATCATTTTTGGTGTCCAAAGTAAGTGATAACTAACGTTCTATATTTTAAAAAAACAAAAGTAGACGCCTAAAAAGTGTCAAAAATCTATTTTACTGCACCAAGAAAGCCGTTGCTATGGAAATTTGCTGGAGATTTTTCATCACAACTTTCAGACTCAGACGTATCGACCAAGAAAAAGAAAAAAAAAGTAAAAAAGGGTAATATTGAGTTAACAGAAGTGGAGATCTTGGGTTCAATTGTATCTTTTGATTCCACTCATCTCTTTTTACAAAGAACAGTGGCGGGGCACTTACTTCTGCTCTTTCTTCAAAAGCCGCTCTCAACAAGCACCAATGCCGAACTAAAAGCTTAAAAGAGTAATAGTGATTAAAGTTGCAGACAAGCGTTCTTCTGAAATCGACCCGATGCAATCTGCAACATAAATTCCACAGATACGTTGACGCTCTTCTCATTCTCCCAAACTGCAAATTTCTCAATTTTCGACATGTTCCATTTTTCTTCCTTAAAGGGTTTTATGTCTATTTCACTGGATAAACATAAAACATCTAGAACAGATCTCCTCCAATTTAAGGAAACATGTTGATGATTGATTGAGTTTTTATGACAACCCACCCCCCTGCACGCCCCACCGCCATCTTCCTCCCAACTAAATTCTAGCGTGTCGTCAAACATTTCCATTTGATTGATGTTTATGATTTGTTAAGAAAATTGACTAATTTATGCAGGAATCAAAGGCTTTGTAGTTTATCTTTAGACGTTTATAATTGCTTAAGATTCTTTTGAAATAAAATACTAATAGATATTTTTCCTTTTGGAATTCCATTGGTTAAATGGAATCTGAAGACTTTTGTATTCATTTAAGGGATATAATTTTAATGTTTGAATGCATATATTCATCTTTTAAGTGCAGCTTTTCTTTAGTTCCTTTTATTTTCAAACTTTTAGCATGATATCTGTCCTTTTTTTTGGTTCATGCATGCAGGTTTTGTTGAACAATTGTTTTTCTTTAATGCATTCATGTGGGATTGGATTAAAAAACTGAATTATGCATTTTTCTTAGTTTTGCTAAAGTTTGAAACAGTCTAATCTTTTAAAAAAAGTGGAATATCTATGACTGCGACAGACTGGCGACCTGTCCAGGGTGCTTCCTGCCTTCGCCCACAAGTGGCGGGGAATCCCGAAATGGAATAAACGGAAGAAGATGAATAAATATCTATGAAGAAAAGCAGAATTTTTATCTTTTTTTATTTTAATTTCCCATTAATATCAGGGCAACAAAGATCAATAGATTGTCAGCAACAGTCCAACATATATATGCAACTTCATCTGTCCATGTACCATATTTAGAAGCCTTTATATATTTTTACGTGTCACTACAAAGGTTCAAAAAATTATTACGACGGAGTTTTAGGGTCAGTTTACAAAAAAACGTTTTTTTTTTAAAGTACGACTTTCGAGTCGTAAATTTACGAGAAAGAAAGACATCACTGTAAAATTACAAGATTTTGTAAATTTATGAGTTTTATCTCGTAAATTTACGAGATAAAACTCATAAATTTACAATTTAAACTCTCTTAAATTTACGAGAAAAAAGTCATTGATTAACAAGGAAAAAACAACACAGTTTTCCGTTTATCAGAGCCTAGCTTGAAGATAAAATACGTGGAGCCTTTTGTGAAGCTTTATTTCCGGATAGGTCTAAAAAACAAAGATATTCTGAACCTTTTGGCGACTTCATATCAGATTATTTTTAGTGGACCCGGCTTTCCGGGGTTCGGTGTCGGTAAAGCGGAGTTTCATCTGTAAAATAAGGAGCTCAGAGACACGTTTGGGTGTAGAGCCTTTAGAGCAGCCTTTAGTTTCCTTTTATTCACATAACCTGAAGTTCATTCGTCATTTCCATCATGAACCTGTCATCTGAACACCAATGTGGAAGTAAACAGTGTTACATGGATTGTATCAATAAACATTCAGCTCACCTGTTCAATTGAGTTTAGTCTGTCTGCTCTGCTGCTGCGCGGCGTTCACTTGCTGCTGCTCTGTATTCTCACTTTGACTTTAATCTCGTAAATATAAAAGTTTTTTTTCTTGTAAATTTACAAGATTCTTTTCTCGAAAATTTACAACTTAAAATCTCTTAATTTTACGTATTTATTTAATTATTTTTTGTTGGCCCTAAAACTCTGTCGTAAATTATAAACCCCTTTAACACAATTAAAATTTAACAAAGTGCTGTACATTAAAAGCTCCACATAATAAGAACAGATTTAATAGTAAATAAGTGAATAAAAACATAAAAGCCAAATAAACAAAAGCATGAACATATTCAGTGTAAAATAACATGGCAAAATATCATGACTAAAAGCTTGGCTATAAAAATGAGTTATGTCGACTTTTAACAATGAACAGTGAAGACGCTTGTCTAATATTTAGCGGCAAAGCATCCCAAAGCTCAGGAAAGGATCGTCCCCCCCCCTACACGTTCTTTTAGACCTCAGTACTTCAAGGAGAAGCTGATCCGGGCTGGAGTGTATGGAGAAAGAAGCTCAGCTATTAAGCCAACCCTAACCCTCAGCAAGAAAAATGGCGGCTAATTTTCAATGTGCAAGGCATGATGGGACCGCAACGCAATTAGCTATGAGAAAGTTGTGTGCCAGAGATCTTAATGGCAATGCGCAGTAGTCCTCTATAAATCAAATCTATCAAATGCCTAATACATATTTATAGCTGTAAACATTGAAATAGCCATAATTTAGAAATCTCATAGATGTGACTGTGCCCAGTGGGTAAATATTATGAAATGATGTGCAATAACACAGGTATACGATTTGATACAATACCAATTACTTTTTGAATATAATATTTGATACCAATTACTGGTCTTTTCTTAATGGTGAATATTCTTTTTTTCAAGGAGATTATTTGTTAACCTAAAAAAAAAATACCATCAAAAACTAATTGGACAAACGGGTCAACCCGAACAATGTTTATAAGGGTTAAAGTGCAAGGTTAAAAATACAGGTTGAGTATCACACACAGCTCACAGCTCCTCTGGTCATGTGACTGATGGAATAGTTCAATATGCTGTGGGCCTTGGAGTAACTCGTCTAATAACTAAACAGATTTACAAATAACACATGCACTTTTGTTTTTTCATTTACTAATAAGCGACTGATCCTTTAATAGAATAGTTGATACCAAAATGTTGATACATTGGTATCAATAATCCCATCATTAGTGAATGTTTTTGTTTCATCTCTTCTGCTTACCAAGGAAAAAAAAGTTCAATTTCTAGTATTTGTACAACAAATAATAGAGTTGGCCCAAAAAAAATTAAATAAAATCCACACTTTAGTCAGTCGATATGGAAGTTTACAGAACGTGCAGCCAACCGCTGCTGTGTTCTGGGTAAAATAAAAAGCAACTTTTACCCGATACAGGTAATCAGCAGCACCAACATTTACACACCAGATTACATGTATGGTATTTTATGCTGGTGCCTCCTAAGCCCATTTCATAGAATGCATCATGACTGACATCCGAAAAGAAGTCCAAATCAAACAGACAGACGTTGATTTGTGTGCTGTATTGTGTTTTTTCAGTAGCGGGGAAGTGGGTCATGGGAAGTTTGAGGAGCCATGAATCATCCGTCTGCTACAAGTGACCTCCATGAGGTAAAAACCTCGGAGGCTCCTGAGATGTGGGAGTTTCAGTCTCCTTTAATGTTGCACCCCATAATTGATCGCAGTCATTAGCGCGCCGTGGAGTGACCTTGCGTGCCACGGGCACGGCCGCCGGGACGTGAGTCAGCGAGAGCGAAAAATGTGGCGGAGTTGATGTTAACAGGCCGCGCTGTGATGGCGCCTGTGTGCGCCAGCGTTTGTGTGTGTGTTTATATATGTGTGTGTTTTTTTTTTCCAGGCGAGCTCGCAGGGCGAAACGTATGAAGGTAAATAAATCATATTCCAATCTCGCCGCTGACATCTTACACCCTCGCCGCCTGCTTCCACATCTGATGATTGGCAGAGGGAAACAGCCAGACTCCGCCGCCCGCCTCCATCAAGCCACGGCTTTCATTTAAAAGTCGCTGTCAAAATGCTCATTTCTCCTCAGCCCCGCATTATGAGGTGGTAATAGTATTTGAAAGCCTGGCATTACCTGTAAATATGTTTCAACCGCAAATAATAAACAAGTGTTTAATGGATGGAAAGCGGGGACTCCCTGGACTGGAGTGGATGAGATGTTGTTTTTAGAAAGTGAGCATATGCTTTTTGGTTAGAGAGCAAACAGTTTTGCTTGAAAGGAAATAGAAACAAAAGCGACTTAGATTCCAGCCAATAGCAATAAGGCCAGCAGACGCCTGATGTGCTGTGATAGCATGTTGGAGGTGGAAAAAAAAAACCTTGCATGAGCTTTTGTTTATTTTTTCATTTTTTTTTATATTTTTTTAATTTAACAAACTATACCAAAAGCAGCACTCAATTTGTATGCTTTTTAAAATCTCTCTCTAATCATCTTTTGATCCATTTTTAAAGTATTTCAATAAAAAAATAAAAATAATAATTATGGACTTTATAGCCTGTCTTTTTCCAGGAGATCATTTCTGCAGAGCGGCAGTAGGTCATTAGAAAATTGCTACTGAGATGTGGCCGAGCTGTTGGTGCAAATGAATCCCGCTTCCCCTTACCCCCGTTCCTGAGAGCTCTCTGTTTACATTCTCTTCTGCTAGCTTGCATCCCGCCAAATCCCCAAACTAATGCTTTCAAGCAGCAACAAGTGTTCAAGCAGCCTTTTTCTAATAAAAACGGCCGTTTTCTATGAAAACGCTCGTTTTGGGCTTCCTCGTTCAAAACCCTAGCGCTTACGCATAGCTACGCAAGTTTTGATGGCTTTTTTGGGCCCTACATACATTCATTGCAGGTTAAACCG
The DNA here is from genome assembly GCA_037389245.1 of Oryzias sinensis. Taxonomy (NCBI): domain Eukaryota; kingdom Metazoa; phylum Chordata; class Actinopteri; order Beloniformes; family Adrianichthyidae; genus Oryzias; species Oryzias sinensis. Next base: position 11,650,021 of record CM074510.1, read on the forward strand.
GGTCGAACTTTGACCAATCAGGGACTCGGATTTGGTAGTGACGTATGGATGACGTCTCTTTTAATTCACGGATGGCAAGAATCAGAGCTCTGTCGCCCCCTCTGGTCACTGGTGGGAGCCATCTCCATAATACTATCGCACTTCATCCCCCAGCCGCCCCAGTTCACAGTTCCCGGATGGCGTTCACCTGGCTGTCATTTACAATCAGTTAAATGACATCATTCAATGACATTAATGACATTAAATGAATCAGTTAAGTTGTGCACCGAGCCTCGCTCAGTGCAAAGTATTCTTTGTGCCTGCATACCGAGCGTTATCTCCTGACCTGTCTTCTCGTGTTCCTGATTGTCATTCTCCTCCGATTCTGTCTGTCGCCTGCCCACGCCTGACCTATGACTATTGCAGCCTGCTCCCTGATATTGTTACGCCAGCGTCTGAACTCTGCACGCCCGACCCTACTTAAGCCCTGCGGACTTTTAGCTGTGCTTGACTCCTATCATCCTGTCTGTGCTAACAAACCAGCTGCAGGTGGAACCAGCCGTCCACCCGCTTGTGACACTGGAAATGCCGTCTGTTTAACAATTGATCATGAAGGAGAAATTAATAACTGTGGTTTGTGGCAGGATAGAATTCTATGATATAGAGTATTTCAGTTTTCGGAATAGGGCTGTGAAGGAAAAAGCCTGGAGCAAGATTCACGAACCAAAACTTTCTTCCAACTGTAGGTGGCGGACATGCACTAGTAAAAACAATTAAAAACAGAAGAAGCCCCTCCCAGCTTGTCTATGTAACAAACACAATCCTTTTAAACAATTTTTTTCATATGCTCCTGATTTGAATAAAGAAATACTAACAAATGGAATTTTAAGCTTAATTGTCCTTAATATAATCACTTTATCATCCAAAAATGCCATAAAAACGTATTAAAAACACCCAAAACACAATTTCTCTTGGAATGGGTCTTTAATAAAGGATGCAATGATTGCTGAAGAGCAGCACATCCAGCACTGTAATCTGTATTGCAGGCCACGGGATGGACACTCTGGGCTTAGCAGGAAGCCCTTGAATGCAAAGCAGCTTAAGAGTGACAGAGGACACTGGGTATCGACAGCAGCCAACAGATTTGGCTGCTGTTCAGAGGCCTGATGAGATAGACCCGCCTGAGTTCTGATTTGACAGCAAACCGCTCTAAAGGCAGATCTGTTCACCACCAAAAGGCTCTTGTGGAAATGTTTTATAAGACAAGACGATTTGAATGCTAAAATTAAGTTAAAAAAACAGTTTGGCTAATTCATGTGTGCTAAAGTTAGATCTTCAAATCCTGATTTCATTTTTGTGTTTAAACATTTTAAATGATGCCTGATTTTGATTAATCTACAGATGCAAGTGTAGTAACCATAGCAACAGTAACTTCTCTTGTTAGTCATGCCTTAACCTATTTTGACTCATTGATTTTTTTGTTTTTGACTGAGATAATTAAGATTTAACATAAATTTGATCATGATACCAACCAGTGCATTTCTACCAGGGTCAGTAAAGCGTCAAAACTTTAGCTTCCGGAATGAATCCACTTTAGAAACCAGACTAAACGTGTGCAATTTAGTATCTATTGACCAAACTGTTAAGGGGCAACCTCAACCTTTTTTTGCACTCATAAACTGAACTGGGGCAATTTTTACACATTAAATTAGAAGTTGTGCACAAATGGCGTGTGGCCTTTTGAGTGATCATTCCTTGTCATACCCTGAAGAGAAGATGGCGGCTCAGCATCTATTTAAAGCTTACTCACAAGAAACCATACAAGGGGTTGACCTTTACAGGTGCTGTGAGGTTTTGGGTGGTCATGGAGGTTCTCTGCTGTTGTTTAAGTGTTCTCCATGAACCGTCACCCATAATATACCCGTAGAAAAAATGCGTGTTAACCTTTTTTGCTCACTTAGCGGTTCATGATTTTATCATTTCGTGCAGGACACCTGCGTGCCCCATGTAGGTTTGCCCGTTTTTCGCCTCCAAACAGCTCGTATCCACCCATAAGGGCAGATGTGAGTAAGGCTTTGAGAAACTGCTTGATAGGATGGATTTGGTATAATATGAAACACGAATGGAGATGTTCAGAAACAAGATAGGTCAATGGATCAATGCCTAAAGCACTGGTTTCCTCACTGTTCCCTCTGAAATCACCACTGAACATATGCTCTTTTTCAAAATATCAGCATTTTGTTTCTTGCCAATATTTAATAGAATCCTGTTTTTTTGTTAAAACTTCATAGCATCTCAATTGTCAACCTGTGTTGCAGTTTTCTAGAAACCGCAGATGTTGATTTGACAACAGTACATATAGGTGAAAATCCCCCTTCCCAAAAAAAAGAACTTTGCAGCTGGTAGGTGGATAAACAAAGAAGACTTCATGACAGGGGTGGCTGATAAAGAACCAATCCACCACAAGTTTTTTTGTTTTGGAAATAGAGGGGTTACCTGGCATCACTGTAGTTTCTTAAAGAAGGCTGTTGAAGCTCCTGCACCAGCCGTGCCTGCACCCTGAACGCTGCCCCTCCTCCCAAACTGTACATGACAATGTGATTCATGCAAATAATAAATAGCCCGGGCGCAATGGGTGACATTGCAGTTATACAACTAGGTGCGGCATCAGGGTGAACTGGGGACAAATCTCCAAGACGGAACGCAAATTGCAACACTAATGCGGCTGCGGGGACAAAGGCTCGAAACATTAGGCGCTGGCAGGTGGATGACAGAGGCAGCAGGGAAACAGGTTGTTTCTCTTAAATTGGAAACAGTTCAGGACTGATGCAGAGCAGGCAGGAGAGAAAGAGCCTTTCAGATTAGGCTGTAAATGTCAGACTTAACAGTATCGATGAAATTCATCAGCTGCAGCCGCTGGAGAGTGTGGGCAGCTCGGGGCGAGACATCGCCTCCTTTTTTAAACTGCACCATCCAGGCCTTGGATCCTCTGAACCGCTCTGCCACAGGCTTCTGAACATGTGAACAAGCAGAACAGCAGAGCGCCATCAGTGTGTGAATGTGTGTGTGAATGGGACTGTGACTGTAAAGCGCTTTGGGCCTTCGAAAGAGGGTAGAAAGCGCTATATAAGTATACGCCATTTAACAGCTGCTTAGCTGAACCTAAAGAGCAATTAACACCACCCTCCTGTTCACTTTTAGACAGCTCCAACTGCCTAAAAAAGACAAAAGAAGACTTCAGTCAAACTGACTGTGCAACCAGCCACCTAGTGGTGATGTGGTGAAGTGACTTGGCTCCAGTTACTTTTATTTTTACATTATTCTAAAGAGGTCAATCCAAGATCCACATCTCTGTTCATCATATCAAAATAAAGGGATGTCGTATGGTGCCCTAACTCCGCAGTTGTTAGGAAGGTGCGAGAACTGGCCCCTTAGTGACCCCACATCAGAAAAAATAAAGAAAAGAAAAAGGGATCACATCATATTAGAACTGTAGTTAAGAAACTTTTTCAACCTTTTAAAACCCAAACTCCAAACTTTGTGCCAAAAGTGGAATAGCTGAACTGAGTATTTATAGTGTGCTGACGAAAACATTTTGCGCTCGTTTCATTTACATTCAACATCCCGTAAAAAAGGAAGATCATTTCTCCATAAAACTCTCAAATCTGTCGGTAGTGTTGTACTAAATCCCTAGAAGTTTAATATCTTAAGTTATCACATGGTCTGATCGAATACGAAAGCCCATTAATTTTAATTTAGGACACACCTCAAAGCGCACATTGGTGTTAAAGGCTAATGCGGTCATCAGGCAGATATGAATGTCGGGGTTTCAGTTCAGCAAAAAGGCGTCCGTGGGAGATTTGACTGCCTTGATCTCAGTTCATTCATCTACTTTCCATATGCTTTGAGGAATTCAAGCCTGTAGAGCTTTCACACCTGCCAAATGGAGCAAATTGGCGCAGGAACTCAAACCTGCCAACAGGAATGAAGAGGGGTTCCCACCAGCTCTGAGAGCGACCAGAAAAAAAACCCTTTCTGTGGAGGAAATTCTGGTGTAATGCCTGAGTCACAACTGCCCTTACGGCTAGATATGTCTGTCTGCGGGAGCAAAAAATGGCCAACCTGTACGAACTTAAAATGCTTTATCAATACCTTTGATTCTTAATTCTGTCTGATAAAAACTGGGAACCGGATATTGATAAATCATGTAATAAAATGGTTATAGTATAACGGGGTGGGATTATATAAGTTTGCTTCCTTCCACTCCCTTTCAAGCAATATTTATTAATATGTCTAATTATCCTAAGTTTGATTAGTTACTGTATTGCTTTTGTGTATTATTTCTACTTTATTGCTTGAAATAAACCATTTCAAATTAAAAAAAAAGAAACGTTGACCACTTGGTGAGCCTGTGGAGGGAAAATGTTCCACACGTTATTTTTAAAGGCGACAAATCATAGCGAACTTTTAAACAACTCATGAAGCTACCTTCACATCGGGCATTTGACACGTATTCTTGAATACTGGCGCTGGTCTGCCACCTATAATTGGTGCGAAACGTAGAAGTGGTGCAAATCTCACAATTCCGCCAATGAAATGGTCTGGTTTTGGTGGCGTCCTTGCAATGCCTGATATGAATTACCATCATGTCAGGATAGTGACCTTGGTTTATATTTGCTAGAAGAACAAACGCAGACATCATCAGGGCCATTGCCACGTCTGGGTTCACCAGATGAACCAGCTTTGCTCTGAATGTGGGAAGCTTCACCGCGTCACTACCAAATTGGGGTTCCTGATTGGTCAAAGTTTGACCGGGGATTGAGTGCTTTCAGTGGCACAACATATTTTTTACGTAGAACTTGAAAAGGCTCATAGAAATATGTGAATGCGAGAGTTTTGAACGTGATAGCCCAAAACGTGCGTTTACATAGACTTTTTATTGGACGTTTAGTCTGAGAAGGGCCATCCTGTTGATAAAAATGCTAAATTTTAAGCCCTTAACAGCTGAATTTTTTACAGCTTTAGAAAGAAAAAGTAGATGCTAAATTAGGGTATTTTTTTTAGCCAGAGTGGTTTGATGCGTACTTGCATCAATTGTCGTCAAGCATACAAAATATAATTTCCCTGTTGCAGTAAGTCTGGTCTAAGCTGTAAACTTTGATCTTCCCAGCCAGCGTGCAATTTGTAAATTAAAAGCTAATCGACTTGCTAAAAATAAATTGTAAGCGATTGCCCTGAATAAATGACAGCTTTCTGGTGTTTGCCAGGACTCGGCGAGTTGTGTTTACTCCGAACACAAAGGCATCTATCTGATCTGACTTATTGATTTCAGGTGCTCGGCTCAATGTTCATCTTGCCTTTGAAAGAGTTCATTTTCTGTCATAGCAGGTAATCTGCGGATCGCATATCTCAAGACGTGCAAAGGAACCCTTGTCTAAGGCTAAATAACAAACTGAGAAGGCGATCGATGTGACAGCAGGCCAAAGCCGAAGAGTCAGACGGCGTCAACCTCTCCAACCTCTTCTATTGTCTTTCCGACACCTTTTTTTCCCGTCTTCCCTCACTCAGTGTCAGATGAGGCCGTAAATTCTCCCTTTTGTGTTCTCAGAATGGCTGTTTCCCTCTGCTTTTGTCATAATATTTGTCAAATTTAGCTGTAATGAGGTGAAATACTCCACATAACGGCACAAGTGTCAGATCTTTTTTGAAAAACGAAACAAAAAAAACCTACCAAATTCAAACCCACTAAAGCTCCCCTAAGGGAAAGTCGGGTGACAGCCAGAGGATAAAGACATCGGAAGAATTTCTATTCGCAGTGTTTACATCAACACCGTCAATTACCACTCTGAGCGATCGACTCTCTCCCATCATGCTCTCCTGCCTGTAGAGCAGCACGAAAAAAGGCCTCCCATCCAGCGCACACTTAACGACGTGAACTGCGTGCAGATTGCAATATTCAAGACAGGCACTTCACTCTAAAAATGAGCCAACCATCAATTGACGAAAGAAAAAAAGTGCCATATGATGGATAGGAAACACAATTTGGGAAAAGGATGTTCCATTCTGGGCTCAAATGTGTAATTACAGCACTTAGCTGTTAAAATTAGATCTCGCCTAAGTACACCATCCTCTTTACTTGAAGTATCATGAATGATGAATGAAGGTATCCATTATTTGTCACAAGGGAGCCAGGATTAAAGCTGACTAGTGTGATTTTTGACCTCTTAGTTGTCCTTTGGGACTGATAAACTGGGATTTCGTAACCCCCCTTTTGGAAAAACAAACAATATTTGGATATATATACCCGTTTGTTAGGTTTGGGACATATGCTAGTGATGTTGACAGTTTTGTTTATAAGGTTGGGGTGTCGCACTGGACCAAGTGAGTGTGATGTCACCCATTGAAAATGACTCCAACCAAATGAAGTTAATTCAGTTACCATTTTTCTATGGTTGCTGCCATGTTGGAGCCGGAAAGCATCAGTAAGCAGTGATTTCTATGGCAACCACTCTCGCCAATCAGAAGTAAGTCCACATCCCTGCAGCTTGAAAGCAGGCTGCACAAAATCTGTCAAACGTTTCAAATGCTCGACACAAGACCGCCTACTTTCACCAAGGCATCTGATTGGCCAGCTTATGACTTGAATAACTTACTCTACAGAAAATATATCATGAAAAAAATAGCATGTTAAAAAAAAGGTATTAGTGCAAAATTTCTGATAAACAAAAGGACCAAGTTGTAGCTGTTTATTTATCTATAGAGATCTATGGGATTTTGGCTTCTTGGAACCAATGGGTACTTCTTTGATAAATGCGAGGTGGGAGGGGTCCCTCGGTCCAGTTCTCACATACATTCAATTACCTCAATCCTCTTTTAGACACACTGAGCAGTACTTGAATAAACAGATGTATGTTAATGCATTATTTAAGCGCTTACTATAGTTCTGATTTTATTCTACCATCAATTTTATTAACATGTCCCCCCTTGGGTCACTCAGTTAGCCTAAATTTACCTCTTAGTCAATTTTCTCTTCCTTTTTTGTTTTGTTTTTTGTTGTTCTTTGTCTGCCTGGCGGCCTTTCTCTGTCCCTCAAATAGTTTCCATTTCTTCCCCCAGTTCAGTAGGCCTGTGCACCAAAATGATAACTCACACCAAACCTCAACCCAAACACTACAAAGTGTTCAGAATTGTTAGAAATGTTTTTATTAAAGCTTAAAATGGGAAAAAAGTGTAATTACTGGGGTCGCCGGTTAAAATCAAGTTTTCTTCAAGCGATATGGGGTACTTCCTGTTCTGGAGCTTGATGTCTGCAACTAGGTCTTCAATTTTAGAGACCCCAATGAACCCATGAAACATTTTTTTATGGACTGTGGATGAATGCTAGAGTGTTCGAGAACACGTGAGAACATGTAAACTTCACACAGCTCTAAGCACTTTGCAGCCCTTGGACGCATATTCATTTCTAAAATCTTACACGTTTAGGTAGAAAAGACCCCTCAATCACAAACAGATTAGTAGCCCCAGTCAGGTCAGTGAGGTAATATCTGCAACACCATCAGACAGGTACAGCCTGGAACAAGCCGAACACGTCCCCATTATACAACAGGTCGCCTTGTCGAGATAACGCCAACGACTCCGAGCTGCAGTGGGAACAGCCCCGGATCTGTGTGCGGGAAACACGGCGCCCTTTTGTATTTTGAAGGGAACACACCTGCCTGGCGAGCTGACAGCTCCTGTTAGTGAGAAACCTGGAGCTTAGAGAACAGCTCTATAAGGCTCTTCAGCTAGTTAGCTTGTCTCTAAGCCCCACTCCAACACTCAAATCTAAAATCCGATAGCATCTTTGAACTGAAACTGCTGATAGCAGATTTAGCTCTCGTTTCCAGAAAGCGCTTCATGGATTAGGAAACACAGGGAGAACTTCTGTAACTGAACAGACAAGTAGAAACGTGATCTTGGCGAGAGAGAAAAAAAATGTAGGAGTGTCAGCAAAGTCTGTATTTTGGAAGTGTTTTTGGGAGACAAATGTGCTCACTGATGCAAAGAAAGCCTCCAACGAAAAGCCACAGATGGAATCGAAACCCATGTGTGTGCAAAACACCAAAACAACAACCAACAACTGGGTTGTGAAGCTACAGTTTAAATGGCATGTTTATTCAGCCGCTGTACTCGAAGGGACCTTCTAAGAAAGATCTTAAAATACAAGGGAGTCTTCTGGTTCTACAGATTCTTCGTCAACACAATATGTTCAGATTTTCTGATTGAGTTAATACATTCAGATACGCCTTCTAATAAGGTGTGTGCAAAGAAAAAAAAGAAGATACATTTTTGGACATAAATTGCTCCTTGTAGAGGTGTCTTTGATGAAACAAAAACTAAAGATGTAAGTGCTGCTTTTGTGAAAAATAAAGATCGAGATCCTTCAGTTGATACCTTAGACACCAACAGCTAATGTGTCAATATCAGGGGTGTAAAAGCTCCTTTACAGTTGCTGTTCTCAAGTTTTTTTTTAACCTCAAAACTCCTTTTCTCTACTTGAAATCTGGTTGTCCTAAAGACTAAGGCTAAAGTAGATAAAGAAGAAACATAGATGTTCAGCTAGTTCAAGCATGCAGGAAAGAAAGAAATGAAGGGAAAGAAATAGATATGCAGCACATCAACCAAAGATTAAAAATTCAGGTCACTTACAAATAGTACCATATTTTTCAGAAGGTGAGACTTCAACTCCAGTGTGACTTAATACAGTAAGCTATGTGGATTGTAAGGATGACTACTACATCTTAAAATTGTGTTATTATTTACTAAACTGGCAGGCAAAGTAAAAGAAGAAAAAATATGGTCCAAATATGCTGTAAAGATCTGAATTTGACATAAAGATAACCCAGAGGACAGATCTGCAAAAATAGGTCTTTAAAAGCCTTTAAAGTAGGTAATTGTGCCTTAAATAGGAAACTTATAAATATTTGCAAAATTAATCTCAAACTTAAACTGAATTTTTAGGTTTTTGAAATTTTTTACACAACTGAGTGAGATGAGGGATTGTGGGTAAAACAATCCTAGCGTTTGCTGTCGTGCAGGAATCCCAGCAGGAGCTCCAGCTGCTCTGCTGGACGCGGCTCTGGTTGCCCGAAGCTTCTTCTGTGACGACGCTGCTGTCTGCACAAAGCGCCAGGTGAACTGAATGCATCTGTGGTCAACTCAGGTTAACGTCTTCTGCTAGAGACACCAATGAGTCAACAAATAGAGTAAAAGCTTACGCTGAGACACATCAAGTTATAAAGATATGGGACAAGAAAATAAATGTAAAAGCATAAATTTATCTGCAGCCAGATAAAATCTTTTGTCTTACATTAAATTATAAGATGTTGTAAATTAAAAGATCTAGATAGAATTTCAAGAGATCAATAATTCCTATACTTCAGGATTTTTGGTCTTTTTTAGGCAGAATTTTTAAATTATCCATCAATTGGCATTATTTAACAGAAAACGAACACTTCTATAAATTCTTTTGAAGCTCTCATCTGACATTAAATCAAAAATCGGTCACCTGATGTCTGAAATTGTTACTAGAGCCAATTACTGAAGGAATCAAATTTAAGCCGAGAAAGAAGTTACCATGGTGATTGCATTCTGAGAAGGGCGGGGGGCAACTACCTGTAAGCAGGAAAGGAGAAACATGTTTATGTTGAAACGAAAAAGACGGAGCTTTAAGTCAATCCGTTTCATTTTTCAACTTTTTTCTACCGAAAGACAAGCCCTCAGAGTCAGAGTTGAGCCTCGGTGCTCAGACTGACGGGTTCTAGAAGAAGATTAAACAATATACAACAAAAAGAAGAGGAGCGCAAATGTAATGATGAAGAAATGAGGGTGGTGGTGGTAATGGGACATCTTTAAACCTCCAGAGCATGACTTTTACAGTCACACGCCACCGAATGACCGCAATATATTTGCAGCTGATTTAATGGGATTGTTGATCAATATCCCTTATTTCATGATTATTCTGCCAAGTGCAGCGGCTCCAGGTTGCAAACCTTGTAAATAAAACACCCATTAGAAGACTTAACACCCTTTTAAAGTATTTCTCTAATTAGGATTAAGGAGCCACCAAGTGGACAGGTTGAGGCGTTGGAATCAAGTTAAAGGATTTACGAGTGTTTCCTAAATTGCCGACTGACTTTAATGTCCGTGCAGGGAGGCAGAGCAGCTGCCGGGGCCGTTTTTTTCTGTGGCGTGGAGTCAGCAGTTAGCCAAAGAGGGACGTGCGCAGCCCTCATTTCCATCGAATGCGCGCAGAAACGCCCATAAACAGCGGTTTGGTAATCAATACTTCAGACAGCCGCATCGCTCATCAAACCTGCTTGCATCTGCTCACATAAAAGCTGGGAATGAAGCGACGTGCGGGTTGCTCCAATTCAGTTTTTAGGTATTTGAGATGTAAACTAAATCCATTTTTCCTGACATGAAGAAATAAAAAAAAACGTTATTCTTCCATTACATACATGTAAGTAAAAGTAAAAAACATGATATGAAACAAATTAAAACAAGCAAATAAATATTTTTAAAAACTGAAAGTTTCATTTAAATTTATTAAGACCATAAACCATCGTAAAAACCCACGATTACAAAACATGCATTACAACTGCGTTATCCTGTTCAACTGTTTAACTTTTCTAGTAAAATCAAAATTTGGGGTTCAAAGTGTTTAGGCTTGCAAGTTAGTGCAGGGGAAGTCCAAAACATGATGGGTTTCCCACCAAAAATGAAGGACTACTAAAAAAAAGGTTCTCATACATCCCATTACTCGTCCAACCAATGAGGTAAATATTTTTGATATGTTCACAAAGCTCTCTGCAGGCCGGGTTCCAATTAAAAGTCTATGTAAACGCGTAAAAATGTATTTTTGAACTTGTGTCACATGTCGGCTGTGTCACTCTAAAAAGAGTATTTGGGCTGTAGTTGGAGGGATGAACTTTATTACATTGATCTAACTTAATTGTTTAGTTTGGTTAAGGTAAACCATTGTTTTTGAGTTCATTCAACTTAAAAATAACATAGTTGTCTGAGATAGTTATTTGACTTTCAATCAAATTAATTCAATTAAGTTGGTGTAACTTTGGTGTGAAGCTGTCAATGCGTCATGAAGTCATAGCGTAAGTCAGCGCAAGGAATTGTGGGATAGCATATTCTTTGCCTGTCTGTCTGGGCTGATTGGGTTTTAAGTGTGAGTTTTTTTCCATGTGTTTTTAATCGTAACTTAACCTGTTATGTTTATTTCTTTTTGCACCATGAGTGAGAGTGTGGGAAAGGATGATGACTAACCCCCTTGTGCGGAAAGATGCCGTATGTCCCGTTATCAAAGAGTTTGCGACATTTGAGCTCCTGCCCTCTAGTGTTAAACATTACTGGGTCATTCATGTCTTCAGTGTGGATTATACAAGGCCTGTTGGCCTAAACTTTAATGTATGTAAAATCATAGTGGAAAAAACTAAATAAATAAAAACCTATGCCAGAAATACATTGTATTGAGTAGAATAAATGTATGAGATTAATTCAGACAGATGTGTTAATTTTAGTTGTTTCAACAAAATAAATTAAGTCAGATCAACATATTAAATTGAGTTGGATAGATGTAAAAAAATAAGTTGAATAAACTTAATTCAATTAAGTGATTCATTAAATTTGGATCAACTTTTTTCTTTTTGGAGTGCTTGCTTCAATGTTCTGCAGGGACAACAGGTTTGTCTAATGCTTTAACACGGCAAGCATTAACTAACGGTTCCGGGTGCAACACCCCCCACCATAGACAGCTACCCCATCTCAGTGCCTGGTCATTTGTTCAACCACAGGAGACACAAATCAGAGCCAGAAACCTCCGAAGTGAATCCCGCAAAATATTCAGTTCAATGACAGTTGGACTTGAATCTTAGCTGTTTCAAAAAGTGATTTTTCTTGCTAACTCTGTATGGATTAATGTACGAAAGACAAGCAATTTGAATTGAACAAGTTGTTGTTTTTTCAAGATCAGTTTAAATAAAACAAATAATTTGGATGTTCTGCAGCAGCTTTTCCATCAGTCAAACTGCTCCTTGCAGTCAAAATGACTCAGGGGGGATCCGCATCTTGATGCGGTCACCTCTCAAGTTCGGCGATCGGACGACAGAGGAGACTTGATGCTGAAGGGTATCAGCAGGGACAGGAGGTGATGCAGCCCTGATTTACCCTTCATGACAGCTGTAAGGCAGCAGATCCATCTGTGTGATTACAGCCAGCCCGCTGACTTTGCTCCGAGATGATCGATCTGTGCTGCCTGCCACCCCACCCATGTTTTTTTTTCTCCTTTAAACAAATATATTCTTATTTAGAAGTGGGGGGTTGATATGAAAATCTTCTGACACTTGGCTTCATCGGGTAACTCGTTGATGGACGAATCAGTTCCTTTCTTTCTGGAAATCGTCATTGGGTTCAGCCAGAGCTTAGTAACAAGATTGGACATCCTAGAGAGTAAAAAAATAATGGTCAACCTTAAAAGGAAGAAGGGAGGCTTCCCTGCCTTTTAAAATGTATATTTTTCATTCAAAAGACATCTAAAAGGTTTATTTAGAACAGAAGGTGGAAGCAGTGATGCAATCATGTGCATGAAGATGCTGGTGTGACGAGTGACTGATATTTCACGAAAAAAAAAAAAAAAAACATTTTCAACCTGACACTTTATCTTTATCAAAATCCAAGTTTGCTCTGTTTACTTTGAACAAAAATACAATATTAATTGAAAAAAAAGTGAGTTAGGATTTGTGGATTCTTGTCTTTGTTTAAAGTCTCATTTTGAACGTTTTCAACCCTTACACATCCTCTATAGTGGTACTTCCTGTCTGCTTGTTAATGCCCTATGGGGTGTCCTTCTAAAGTGCATTTACTGCCTTCCTTAAGGACCTTTACGATCACAGTCCCATTCACACGCTGTTGGTGGCTTCGCTGCCAAACGCCGATGCCAGCCTGTAACAAAGGTAGTATTATGGGATGCCCAAGAACACTGTGACGCATGGGTGGGCAAGGTGGGAACTGAACCTGTGATCTTCAGATCAGAGTTATACCGCTCTACCTCTGCACATTGCAGTACCTGCTAGGGCTGTGACGATAACCGCATCACCTCATCACTGCATCACCGCACTTTTTTTTCAAACTTGGTGCGTGATTCAAACTATAATAAACACATTAAACACATTAATCTTTGCTAATAATTTACTTTCTCTGCTAGTCCTGTGCTCAGACTTCAAGGGTTTCTATGGGAAACCTTTTATCACTCTTCTCCTTCTCTCATTGCACCGGCCTGCATGCTCACGGCTATCAGTACTGTGTCTTAGAAGCACGAGGACCGTGCACACTCTACTTACACACAACTAGTGCCCTGTTTCAGAAACACACACATCCTCGTTCTACAATAGAAGTTTCTGTCTTGCGAGGAAATACGAGAAATTTACTACGTGCAAATTATTAATTTCCATTACAAGCTGCGTGCGTCCTTAAGTGGCCGATTTTGTGTTGGGGGGGGGTGATTACTGTTCGCGGTGCTGCGGTTAACCGCGAAACCCCGCCCCTTGGTGGTTCATCACCGCGGCGATAAAAAATCCGACACCGTCACAGCTTTAGTACCTGCCTTTTGACTAAGTGATCAACTGGTGTCGAAGTTCTTTGCAGTTCATCCAGGAACCACAAGGGGCTTATTAGTTGTGTTAACGTTTAATCACAGTAGGGTATCTCAACTACACCCAACCCTATAACACCAGAGATGTTGGCGGCGACACCAAAATAACAATTATTCAACCATTTACGGGATCAACGTAAATCAGCCGGTTCTTACAGAATCAGTTGATTTAAGTCGATAGCGTAAGCACTTCAATACTGTAAAGGCAAATTTCTCCACTTTAGAATCTGCTGGACGTCAATTGCGTAAATGGTTGAAGAGTTGGGATGTTCAAAAGAATGTCAGCGGTGGAGCTAAAGCTCCGATCTTGAAAGGTTCTGCATGTTTGACCCCTAGAGGCCTGATTTTTCCCAACATTTTAAGCAATGGGAAATCTGGCCAGGGAGGACTCGGGCTAAAACAACCATGCCTGTAGCACTGTTAGGTACAGATCATCTGTTGTGAATGTTGTGTAAATGTCCAATTGTTACCACGCTCAAACTGGCCAAGGTTTATAAAAATACATTTTTAGAATCAATCTATTGTTTATGTGACCAGATTTTATAAACAACTTTTGTACAAGTACAGAAAAAGAAATCCTGAAGAATAAACTTTTTTAAATTGTATTTTAAAGTCACGCCAAAACAGGTTGTGGGCTTTTGACATACAGAAGACAATCTTATTAGCACTGTTTTTACAACAAAGCTCTTTTATCTGCTTTATTTTATTTATTTTTGGAAAAAAGTGTTTAGTGACACCATATTAATAAAGAGACAAGTTAAAATCTGCCTTTACCTGGTTACATCGTGTCATAAGACTTTATTTTTTCCAGAGCTCAGTTTGGTCTTGTTCTAGATAAAGGAAATGTTCAAACTGGATACTAAAAATTAAGCAAATTATTTTCTTTAACAGAAACTTACTTTGCATAATTATAGATGCAAGCCCATTTATGTATGAACTGAGAAAGCCATAATTAACTTATATGGTTTCTAATACTGTTAATTACAAAAGCAAGTACTTAATCTTTACTTTGTGTACTTTTATAACCACAGCTCTACTGTTTTTCACTTTCTAAAACGCTCTTTTTTTTAAAGAAAAGTTCAGGTTGTTGCTCATACAACCAGTTTATATTTCTCCAATACTCTATTCAAGACTACTGGTATGAGTGACTAATGTGTCTGAAGAAATTGATATATCCCGATTTGATGGAAAAAAAAGAGTCAATGTCCAATTCTTTGAAATGCAAATAAAAGCACAAGTAAAATGTGACATGAAAACAGCAGAAACGCTAAAAGCTGGCCACTTTTTTCTTCCCAAAGACACAAACAAACATACTTTTTCTAACAAAAAGGTGAGGCAGAATCCTTTAGAATTCCGCTCATTTCAAGCCAAATTATTGTGCTTTTATTTCCACAACACCTTCCTTTCATCTTCCTGCCAAACCTCTTCTCTACAGAATGGATTTCATCAATGCAGCACCATTTAGCTGCTTGCTCACGTAACCCGAGTTCGCTCGTTTTCCAAAACATCCAATTGATGGGCGCCATTCACAAGACAGAGGCAACATGAGGTTTTTGTCCCAGAGGCCTATAGGAAGAGATTTTTCCCTCCTATCCCCCAAGAAAAAATGTAATCCAAGTAATGAGACTAAATGAATGCTGTGATACCTCTTTGGATTGCAAAAAAATTGACCAAAACCATAATAAGTTTGCAGTCCTTTGGAAGCCTACAGACCCAGATTCTGTTGGTTTTACAAAAAACTCTGCTGGTTTGACCTTAACTAGGTGCGGGACCTTTACCAACTTTTTTTTTTTGAAAGATAAAAAGTATGGGTGGCAAAATGTGTTTTTGATAAAAACACCTGACTGGACAAATTGATTTTGTATCAATTCATTTTTGCAAAATGCTGAATAAAATTTGGGTTAAATTTCATCTTGTTTTCAATTATTTTGCATAAATGTGCACACTGGATTATTTCCTTTTTCTTTTTTGGCAGAAACAGATCACTTGTCGTGTAGGTGAATAACTTCTCACATAGATATTGTCTTTTTGGGGATAAAACCATACAAACTTCATTCAAACCACACAAAAACATACATAATTTATCAGCTGTTTCCAGGCAGGCTAAATACTCAAATCCCATTATATTTTCAAGTTATTCTTTTCTCACGTTTTAAAGTTCAACAACTTTTTAAAGATCTGTAAGATTTAGCAAGCAGGTAGACTTCTGCAAACTTAATTGAGAACAGGTCGATTTGCTGACGTCAGACCGGGATGTTTCTCCCGGAAGGGCAAAAGCTTTTTGAACACTGTTTTGGTAATAAAATGGATTGATGATGGTACATTCTGCATCAATGATGTAAATAAAAATATCTGAGAAAAGACTTTGATTTTTCTCGTCATACAGGAAACCAACTGTTTATTCTGGTTAGCATGTCAGTGAAGTAAATTTGGTGTGCCACACAACAGTAGCTTCAAGATCTAGGCCCCGCCATTGGTCCAGACTTGGCCCCAGTGAAAGTTTGGACATGACTCCTAGAAGAAGTGCAATTTTACAAAATGTGAACATGTACAGGAAGTCCACATTTAAACCATTAGAAAAGATTTGAATGTTAATATAATTTGCGATTTGCAGCCACTAGTAGGATCCCACAGAGATCCAGCCGTACTCTAGAATGAACAGAGGACCCATGTCAAAACCCTGTGGGACGTTGTTCATTTGCAGAACATGTTTCCAGCCGTTGAAATATAACGGTCCTCATTGTGCCGTAGAGGTAGAATCCTTCCATGTGTCTGCTAAACTGGGTCACAGCTGCGGTCTGACTGGTCATACTGCTGAGTGTTGCAAGATGTTGTCCAGTAATAAAGTGTTCCAGTGTGTAGCCAACAAAGAGCGCAAGTAGTAACAAAAGTGACCAATACATACATCAGCATGGTCCCACTTAGAACGGTTTCTCTTTGCCTTGCACTCCTAACACAGAGACACAAGAGACTAACACTTAATGCCACAGGACTTCATTTCCAGTCAATAACCCAGACTGCATTGCAGCTTTCATTAAATCACTAATTAAAACCCCCACAGTCAATACTACAAGTTTACAGATCATCTTATCACTGGCTTCATTCAGCTAATTGCTATTTGCGACAAGACTCATTGTAATTTATTTTTAATTAAAGGTACAAATTAATAGATTAATTCCTGGCAGGGAGTACAAAGGTTGAAAAGAAAGAAATCCATGCTTTCACTGATTCCAAACTCTTCATCAAATGGAGAAAGGGGTCCAGGTCTCTAGTTTTAACTGACAGAGTAAAGATAACTCAAGCAGTTTCTCCAACAGTTTGATAAGAACAAAAAAAACAAAAAACAAACAGGTTTAAATGCAATGGCTTAAACATTATTTCAAAGTTTCATTTTAATCATGTATGTATTCAATTTGTATAAAAAAAACCCTCCTTATAAAGGCTTCCAAACTGTCAGGCACGGTGGTGGAGGGCTAAGGATTAGGGTTTCAGCCACAGAACCTGTTCACGACAAGTTCTGCAAACCTAATCTCACAAAATAAATGATATAAGAGACATTCCCAGCCCTCAACATCTACTACCCAGCTTCTGTTATCGATATGCCCCTCCTACTCACTTCGGATTGGTTGGATCAGACAATTCCAAGTCTGAATGATTCAACAATCCTTGTGTAGGAAAGCAGAAGCAGGGAAGAGAAATAAAGGTTTGTTAGATCTTGAAGAGCAGTGCTGGGTAGCCCAGATCAAGGCAAACCACGAGTCCTGTCAAAACTTACAATGGTCTGTCCAATAACTGGGACTGAGAGTTTCTGTGGTTGATGTTGACAAGTCGTAGGTTTCTTACTGGAACAATAAAACAGCTATGTTTAGGACTTTTACTTAAATATGGAAGAAACCACCTTGAGTGCAGAGAACCAGAGGACACCACAGACCACAGCAGTATCCGTTAATCAAGACTCACGGGAAAAGGTTAGGTGTCCCTGTGGCTATATGAAGGTGCACCACATGCCATTTTACCATTATATGGCTTCTATTGCTAATTACTACATTTCAGAGCCTTTTTTTTCTTCTGCTTATGTTGGTGAGCTCTTGTTGTCGTTGCTCTGGTTTGGCTGTTTGTGGAGGAAAACTTAGATGGTGAGTAAGATTCTCTTTAAAACCAAGCGTGCACCCTAGGAATGAAACAAAATATGAAATGTGAATGATATTTTTATCTGGATGTGTGCTTGAGTCCGGTGAAATTAGAAACTGCTACTGGGCTAGGAGAAGAGAGACAAAAACAATTTAAACTGGTGTTCAGATGCTGTCCTGCAACCTACTTTGTCACAGCAACCAACACATTCTCACTCCCAACTCTTCATATATGGACATATTTTGGGGGTCCCCTCCACATCACTTTGACGTTTTTGGTGTCCTGTACTCATTGTTTTTCGACATGCTGCCCAGTCCCATTAAATCCTGGGTCCCCAACCCCCTGGACCTCTGAATTTTAGTTGAATACCCCTGGCCTATGGGCTATTGGAAATGTATTTGAAAAATAAAATGCCATTAGACACATAAGGTGTCCTAGATTAGTCTTCAATTATTAATTTCTTCTCCATGACCAACCTTTAAATAGTTAAAACTTTCTTAAAGTAAAACTGACCTCCCTACCAAATCCAAGCGTTTGATTGGTCAAAGTTTGACCTGGTTTAACTATCAATGGCCACACACTTTGTACGTTGAGCCCAAAAAAGGTTGTAAAAACTTGAGCAGCTATATGTGACCACCAGAATTTTGAACGAGGAAACCTGAAATGAGGCAGAGGCCGGTGTGAATGTAGCTTCAGACCGAGGCCGCACATTGCTGGTTCTGTAGGTTTATCCTGCAACTTATGTTCCAGTTATCCCTGACCTATTTGCTGCTGATTATCACTCAGAAAATATGAAGAACCATTTACCAAATGTCTACAGAATAAAGGTTGTAACCGTTACCAGCTCTAACAACATCATAGGTGTTCGTTGGATTCATAGTCATCCCAGAAAGTAAACCAATATTTAGACATGTAAATTATTTAAATTCAAATAGCCCCTTCTTATAAAGAGAGATCTATCCCGGTGAAACACGGCTGCAAGGACTTTGCTGTACTTCCTTAACGAGTTATGCTGCAATGCTTGAGAAGAAGGCGCGCGGCACGTGTCGGCTTTAATAGCCGGGAGTTGGGAATCTGCTGCTCAAAGTCAACATGCTGCATCTCATCTCAGCCCCCTGTTGTTTTATTGTCTGGAAAAAAAAAAGTTTATGAACCGTACATCTGCTGTAATAGATGATACATTTGAGAGGATAGAGCAGAGTGGTTATCCATCTTCTGCGCGTCACAAAATAAGATAATATCAGCATTCATCTACTGCAAGGCGAGGGTGTACAGAAAAGTGGATGCTCCGACGTAAAGAAGATTTTTAATTGTCGGCAACAGAACCGAAGAAACATCTTTCGTATGGGCATCAGGACATGAAAAAATGACTGCGAGTGAAACCATAAAGCTAATTCTATTAAAGCTTTAAAGTGCCCGAGAAACAGGTGCGTTCAATATCTCCTAATCCAATAACTCCTTGTCTAGCTGTAAGGTTTCATAAAGCTGGGGGGAGCACTATGAGGGTGAATCCATTCATACTGCAGCACACACAAAAAACACCCCAGGCTAAAAATACATTAATTTTAATTAAGTAAAATATCTGTATTCAAAATCTCTCATACGATAATTAAAAACACCTTAAGTTAATCTTTTCTGCTTATTGAGAACAGCAGCTTGTTTAACTATGGAAGTGCAGATTCAGCAAATAGTGACCAAAAATAAACGCCAACGCATAAAAATTTCAGACCAATTCCTTTCTTTTCATCTAATGCATAATGCTCGACAATCTTTGCTCCAAGTTCCATCATTTTTTTGTACTAGGTCTTTGATAAAAAATACAAGAGTAACTTTTAATATGGAAATATTACACTTAAGAAGGAATTTCCCTGGCATGAACAACCATTTTGGTGCATCCAGCATGAAAATGACCACAAACAGAAGATTGGCTCCACTTTGTAGCACCCTTCTGTGGGGCTATAAGCTTAAGAACAACAGTTCAGTGTTTGAACACCACTTTTCTATACTTATCTGGGCTGGGGTCACAGGGTGGCAGATATCCAAATAACCACACCTTTCTACTCTTAATTAGTTGTTCTACCTTTTAGCATCTCTGTTTAGATCTCACCTGAAACAGGTTTCAAAACCACAAACAGAATTTCCAATCAGGTCCGTTTGGTTAAAAGAGTTTGGCAAAGATATTGCACCCACACTGTAATGAAACATACCAGGATTCACTTGCAAGGACATTTCCTCATTCCTCATATTAGTTAGCTTCGATTGCACCAGAGTTCATGTGGTATTTTCACAAAACCTATTCATTGTTTCAGATGTTTTACGACAAGTGTACGTTTTCTCAGAAGGCTTTTAAAAATCAATGACTTAAAGTGTGGATGCCATGCTTTGAACAACTTTGTCAAATAAAAAAGCCCTTTAAACGCTGATTCTATTGATACCAATAGTTTGCGTCGAAAAAAATCCGAAGCATATGAAAAATAGACATCTTTCGAAGGAATCAGAGATTTGGATCTGCCGCTAGAGCGCAGGCTGGAAGTGAACCCGATATGACCTGTGACGTAACGAGAGGCGTTGCCTTTCGCAGTTGCGCTTAGGACAGCATGTAAACAAAACAGGTAGTCTTCGTTTCTCTCGTGTTTAAATCTGTTAATCATCAACATGCCAAGTCGTTGTGTGGCAGCTGGATGTAGCAATACATCTAGTGAAAGTGTATCTGTGTATAAAATTCCCAAAACAAGAAACGCTGCTGAAAAGGGGAAAGTTCAAGAAGAAGGTGGACGGCGAAGGATTTTTCCCTCCAGATCTGCAGGAGAGAAGTCTGCGTTTTCGAAGGGACAAAAACCGGGACACAAACGAAGAATTTTGAACGGAGAGTTGGGAGGAGGATCTTGGCTTCTGAGTCGAGGAAAGGCGGGTGAGCTGGAAGCGAGCGAGCCGTTTTCTGGGTCGGAGAGGACGGCGCTGGAGTCGGGAGAGAAGGCTGCTAAGCTAGGCTAGTGTGCATCACGATGGATCACATTGAGGCGAAGTAGTCGTGTTTTCTGTTGTCCTTGGATCCAACTGGAGTATTTCAACGCACTCAATGTTTTGCAAGAGAAGCAACAGTTCTGCAACGTTTTTTTTTCTTTTGCTTTTGAGGCGCCGATACCGTGAGTAAACTGAACTGTGTGTGTGAGCGCGCGCGCGCACGAGAAAAGGTTTCAAACTGGTTCAAACAGGTAAAACTGTTAATGTTCCACAGTTGTTAATGGTATACAGTGACTTTGTTAACTAAAGAGTAGTAATATCTGGGAAACTTTTATTATTTTGTGACATTTATTTTGTAACTTGGGTTGAAAACCAGTGTTTACCTTTGTTTAGATTAGGCCAAAAGGGGACATTTTGAGTATATTTTAGGGTAAGTGGAGTAATTTAATTTTATACATTTTTTAAACTTACTGGAGTCTAGCCGAATCTTCATGCTGGCTATCGTCATCGGCATCACTAGACCTACTACTTTCTGCTATACTATATCCTCCTCACTTTCGCAAAAGGGTTCGAATCGATACGGTTGCAAAAGTGACTCATCATCATGATAATCTCCGCAACTTTCCTCTTCATCTTTCTGTTCATCTGATGATAAATCGCTAATAGAGACGGTAGCATCACTCTGTGCTTCGCTATCGGTGCTAGCCATGTTGTCTGCCTTGTCTTCCTTTCGTTACGTCACAAACAGGGGGGCGAGAATTCGGCGGAATGCGTGAAGCCGGCGGCCGTCCTCGTTGTTTATATTGCGTTTTTCGCTATTTATTCTTTTTCGAAAAATATTAAAAACAATCGCAACATGAAATAGAGACTATTTACTATATTTTGGCTTATTAAAATAGACCATGTCACCCACACTTTAAGCTACGGACACAGTGGAGATGTGAAATGTGCTCAAGAATGCACTTTTAGCCCACAGTGTTCATACTGGACAAGCAGGGAGGGACTTCTTCCCCCTATTTCCTAGCGTTTACTAGGACACCTAAAGTTGAAGAAGGCTTGGTGTGAAATATTGAGGCGGTGCAAATCTCTTGGCCTTTTCTTTCACAGCTCTATCCCAATATATAAAACATTTGGGGTCATATAATTCCAGACGGGAGCAACCTGCAATTATTAATTTCTTCTCCATAATCAATTTACCAACAGTTGAAACTTGAGTGCTACAGATCCATCACTATCACATGTTTTATACATCAGTGCCTCCTCTATGGTAAGCCTTCTTGGAGGCAGATGCTACATTCAGGAAGTATTTTGTTAAATGGATTTGAGCGGTGCACTGGTCAGCAGAACATATTGAGTGACCTACAATTGTTACCTTAGCTAAAAGTAGTTTAAACATTGCAGTCGACTCATTATGCACAGTGTATTTTAATTAAAATCTAACTTGGGTTATAGTTTGCTTTAGTATAGTCTATCGTTCAGCAAACCCTCTGATGATTGAATGGTTGGAATAGACAGTGGCCTTTAAGCCGTCTGCATTGCTCACAAAGTTCAATACCGCCGTCCGCCACTTTGATCAAACATGGCTGTAATTGTTTCCTATGATAGATTCTTATAGTATTGAAATGCCAAAGGGTGTGCGTCAATTCAGTGTGGTATAACCCTTTGATTAAAGTCAAAAGGAGAGGTTTGTATAAAAATGGCAATAGTTTTTATGTCTTCATTGTTGGCCAAAAAAAAAAAAAACTATTCTTGATGTCAAAAAACATTGAAATCAAATGTATAACACAAAATGACACCAAATCCATTACATATTCTTCAAAAAGCTCTACCAACTGTTTGTCTCGTTTTGTTACTTGGTACTCTTGCAGCAACACTTGATCTTTGAATGGATTGAGGCCTATTATGTTTTCAAAGAACTGGATAGTCCAAGGCTTTATAAAATATAGCTTTAGTCTCTTGATGCAGACACGATCTTGTCCTAGATAGGTTTACAAAAGCTTGGTGTAAATTATAAAACTTAAAGTTTTTCTTTGATCAGAGAGGAAAAGATTATAATGGTAAATATTTAGTCCCACCCCATCACTTTTATTGACTAATGTTGGCTGAACCTTTTCCTGTGTTCCAGTGGCAGATGTAGCAAAAGTCAAAAAAAGATTTGTCTTTATCACGTTCTGCTTTGATTCTTTGGTAATACATAAATCAACCTTAAAACTTCCACAAGCTTTTAATACTAGAATGTGACAGTTTATGACTGGGTAATAAAACAAACCTTGGCTTGCCGTTTACTGCAGTTTGTGTGCGTCGCTCTTCCAGCAGACAAAAGACACAGAGTGAAGGGCTGAGAAGAGCTCTGGTTGTGGAAGGTGAAGGTCAGGATTATTTGGATTCAAGCGGGAGGAGGGAGTCTATTGATCACAAAGAGGTTATGGAAAGGTACTTTTAGTGCAAAAACAAAGATGTGCAGAGCCAGACAGGACAAAGTCATCAGCAAAAATAAACCAACAATATTTTTATGGTTCACCGGTTTATGAGGGTTTAAAGCAGCCGTTACTCATTCATTTAAATTACAGCTGGTACAATTTCAACCAAAAATAAAGAGGAATATTGTCCAATCTTTCAATGCAATTAAGAGAATTTGAATGCATTATGTTGCGATTTGCCAGGCTTGACTGATCATCTCTAAGTGCATTACTACGGACCAAAATGATTGGTATTATTCAATATTCTGACATTTTACGATTGAATGAGAAAATGTGCGGCTTAATAACCTAGAGTTTAGATAATAACTGCCGCGGCCTGGCTTTCAGATGACAGCCGCATCCGCAATATGTGACAGATACTCCACATCTGCAAGAGCACATTAAACAAAGATGGGTGGTGCAGCTCTTCACTTTCAGAGCAGGTTCTCAAAAATCCCTGCTGCATATGCAATACTGAACAATGGCCATGCAACATGAGGTAATGCTGCATTTACAATGTTGACTTAGTTGTATATAAATTGACAGTGTGTTATGGAAATGAGCCCCTGCACACATTATGCAACTGGAGGCAACGTAATCAAAAGTGAGGAATCCGACTGGAATTCCTGACTGACAGAGATTGCACATGTTTAACCCAATGGAAAAAGTAAAGGGCTAAAAAATATTTAATTCATGATTGGTTGAAGTAAAGTCTTAGTCATAACTGCCCTTACAGGTGGATATGGGCTGTCTGCATATGGGGAAGCCTGTTAGTACTGTTTGAATGACAGATCCTTTGGTGTCCCTTGCGTGCAGCCTGGCTGTTAGGAAAGTCACATGCCTTTAGATGAGGCATGTCCAAAGTCCGGCCCATGGTCCAAATGTGGCCTGCGTTCCAGTTTTCACCGGCCTGCAGGCTCCTATCATCAAATCAATCACATGAGGCCACCAGCCTTTAAAGAAAAAAATATTTGTACGATTTCTTGATTGTATTGTGGTTGGTGAACTTCTGTTTTAAGTCAATGTAAACTTGTAGCAACACCGCTGTGAGTCGCACTTTCTGCCTCATTTCTGACATGTCAACAGTAAATATAAAAGAAAAGTTGACAGTGAGGGCCATCGCTTTCAGGACAAGTGGACATTTCTTCTATAGATATGACTGCCTAATATGCAACGCAACTGGCTGCTTTTGCAGCTGGATGGCTCAGTTGGCTGTGTAGGACTGACGCATGGGAAACAAGGGTTCTATTCCCAGGGGGCGCAAATGAGCCTCGTCCAGGGAGGGTCAATGGGCAAGAAACTTCGCACCACTGCCCAACTATGTAGCCACAAGGAGGTTCAAGTCTAGGTCTCCCTTTGGCGTCCCCAGCCTGAATAAAATACAGGGTTGTGTTAAGAAGGGCATCCGGCGTACAAATCCCTGCCAAAACCCAAAAGGCGGGAATTACTGGAAGCTGATTCTGTGTGGGGACCCCATAGGGGATATGCCAAAAAACAACAACAACAGCGGCTCCTTTCAAGGAGTTCAATATCAAGAAGGACAACGAGACAAGAAATGCTAAATACAACTAGATTACTGGGAAAGAATGGTGCAAAAACGTGACAAATTGATAGTCATTTTGGTTAAAACCTATTCATTGTCTATGTGAAAATATGAAAAGTCATTGGATAATAATGTTAATTATATATTTACATTTATTTTGATATAATTTAAATAGTTCATAGAATTTCAGGCCAAACGGTGCCCTCAAACTTTTTCACCAGAACTCAGCATATCTTAAAATCTTCTTTGAAAATTGTTTGAAACACCTCTGCTTTTTACAATGCATCAACAACAATTTCTACTTTGCATCTTAGTGAATCATTTTTTTTAATCATTGTGTGGTGTGAGAGTGTGTGCGTGGAGGGGGCATTGTCTGTATTTTATTATTTTTTGTGTTTGGTCTTTTGGCTTTTAAATTGGAAAATGTTAAGGTAAATCACTTTGAGGTTATCTTTGCTTGTTTGCTTTGATTTGAACAAGAAAAAAGAAGGACTTTTGGGAACTCAAATACCAATATTTGAACCAGAATCTTGAACATTTGCCAAAGTTTGTCCGGTACCTGCACACATCAATGACACACATCAGTCGCATGTACCCGTAAGGTTTGAGTATTGGCCCCTTACTAAAAACAGGAACAGTTTTTCCCCTCATGATTGAAACTAATTGAATGTGGCAATAAAGGATCTTCTTCAAGTTGTGATTCAAACTCATTACCCGCCCAAAGAAACAGTCCGATTCCTGTTTCCCATGATACTTCAACGTCCTTGCTGCAAAGCTTCTGCATATTCATGACCCGGTAAAAACCTGCCTCCACGGCCCTGATTTAACTCCTAAGTGTTTCTGATGCGGCTGATGCATGAAAGCTCGGGAGAGCCGTTTAGCTTTCCCCGTGCAGTTTACTTAAAACTTGAAATTAAAGCCCGTCAAGACTTTGTAAGTGCTTTTCCTCTTTCAAAGTGTAAGCAGATCAGAGTCTCTGCAGTTTCATTTGGTCCAGGAGGAGATTAGACTTAACTGTAGTCTCCAGAAGTGAAGGTTTTTTTTTTATTTTTGCAGAGGGAGTCTTTAGAGCAAGTGCATCCTATCACCTTCTTCTGCAGATAACATGGCAGGGATGTGGGCGATGCCATTCACCTTATCTCTCAACAGGAGAATCTTTACGCAATGACCGAGGGCACGCCTTTCCCCTGTCACTATCTTGATGGGAAGAGGTTGCTCACCAAGTTTGTCTCTACAGGTAGAAGAAGCAGGACATGACAGCAACCGTGTTAGAGCTCATTCTCCACCAAAAACACTTGACACGCTCTGCAATGACAGCTGCCAATCGGATTTATTTCAATGAAAGTAGCACGGTAAACCTGACTGAACACATGGAAGCGTAGAGGTGAGGATGTAGAGCGCTTTCTCTCTAAAAAAAATATACATATTTTTTTGTAAATTAGCAACGGTGAAGATGTAAAACACATTTTCCACCAGCCGGCTAGTAATTATGGCTTCTAATGTGGAACCAATTAGCAGGACCCATCAAGCTGTACTGCAGCGAGTGTGCAGTTAGATTTAATTACACGATAGAAGTGCGGCTGACAGCAAGAGAAGCCGAGATAAAAGAGGCCTGCTTATCTGTGAAAAGCTGTCCTGCCTTTGACTGATCCTCTGGGTGATCGGTGGCGTTCGTTACTGACAAGAAAGGGTTTGCAAGGGCTGTATAGATATTTAAAAAAAAGAACAAATCTAGCTTTACAATGCTTTGTTTTTTTAATTTTGTTAAAGCAATAAGCTGTGTAGGGATACAGTGTAACTATGAATGAAATGTTCAGAAAATTGTGGTTTATTACCTCTAGGGCGGTGCCTATCAGTTGTTTTTTGCAAAGCTCGCTCTAGGAAAAAGAAAATGCCCCCCACCCCCACCCCACTCGCCGCGGTGACTATAAATAAGTTTATGCTCCACTATTTGAGAAGGACTGCTCTAGGGTATTGTTTCTATCAACCCAGAAGCTACGGACACACCAGGCCATGATGTGCATTCTATTCCCATTTAACCCGGTTTATCAAGCAGGGAGGGGCTTCTTCTTGTTTTGCTTTTTCTAATGTTTATTAGCACATGTCCATAACCCACAGTTGGAAGAGGCTTGGTGCAAAATGTTGAAGTGGTACAAATCTTGCTCCAGGCTTTTACTTTCACAGCTCTATTCTGATATACGAAGGACTCTGTCATATAATTCCGGCCACAAACAAATTAATTTCTCTTTCCAAGATCAATTTTCAAACTATTGATACTTGCGTAAATTAAAAAAGGACGTCATCCAATTGTCACTACCAAATCTGAGTTCAAATCTGATTGGTCAAAGTTTTACCTGGTTTAACTTTGAACGAGTTCTCAATGGCTGCACGCTTTGTGCTTAGAGCCTAGAAACTGTTTTAAAAACACCACCATGAGATTTGAATGTGGAAACCTGAAATTGGCGTTTCCTCACAATTACATAGACTTTTTATCTATGGCCCGCTTGGACACTTGTTGCCGAGGGTGGTTTGAATGTCACATCAGCCATCTGTTTGCTGTGTGAAATAATGCATAATATTCAGGAAAATGCAGAATAATTTGACGTTCACACCCCCCTAAATCCATCAAATCCAAATCCAGTCCAATCAAAAGGCTCCTCTGCTTCCTCAGCAGCTGGTTTCAGCAATAAAAAAACTTTTCAAATCATGTTTGCTAACTTGGGAGTTTCAACTTAGCAGTCGAAATAACAATTTCAAAAAACAAAACAAAAAAAAAACAGCTGATGGATTTTTGTCACATCACAGAGAGACTTGAGATGCGTCCAGAATGAATCTGATGTGGTAGGGGAGAATTCAGTCGTTTTCCAAAATAAAACTTTCTTTTAGAATTGAATGCTAAATAAAACTGAAAAACAGAAAAAAAAATGTATATGCAGCCTCGTAGCAAATGTTACCGGCCTGCAGCTTGGGAGTTGGGGAGTACTGTTTCATGGCACGGCTTCAAGACCCATTGGAATTACAAAAAATGTGCAGTTTTTTTTTTTTTTTTTTGCTGCCGACATCTCTAGCATTAAAGGGTTAAACTTTATTAACCGAATGGCAGTAAAACCGTTTATTTTTTAATTTTTTAGAAGAGACCAAAAATATATATACAAAAGAGTTAAGTTTGACAAATAAATCTCAACAAACGTAACTTAGCTTAAAAAGAAGTACTTGCAAGAGTTTCTTTTTTTATTAAAAAACACAAAAACTTAAAATTATAAATAAATAAATAAAAACACCATTAAAACTACTTTGGTGACTCAAATACTTGAAATGATCTTCCTTCAACTTGTCGGTATTTACTTCTTCGTGTTTGACCTTTGCTCCTCTTCCAACTTCCCTTTAATGAGATTTGTTATGCTGATTCCTCATATGCAGCGTTTGCCAATAACCAACAGCCACGCGATGGAGAGCGGCCTTGTGCCGAGATCTGAACCCGGGCGCCATAATGAGCCCAGGTTCACGGGCTTCGCTGTAGGAAAGTCTGATGCGCTGCCAGCAACCCGCTGTGTGCTAATCACCAGACTGCATCTCCACGAGCACCGCCGCCTCAAACACAAACCGATACAGACACATTTATGCCCATCTGCAGAAACACAACAACAACAACAACAAAAAAAAAACCCTCATTATCCTTTTTCCTAGGCATGCTAATGGCCAATTATTTCTGATATTTTACCCAAATAGGCAGAATTTTAGAAGCAAATATAGATGAGAATTTGTTGGTTGTTTCTTTGAAAGAGAGAGTTTTTACTTCAGCAGCAGCGGCAATGGAGTGACTGGCCTGACGTTTCAACAGCAGGAACAAAATCCAAGAAATGTTCTGCCATTCGGGTACAAAACACAAACACAGAAACAACTGCTGTGTGGGCTCATGTGGGACGTTTTCTGGTGATGTTTGACCGCTCAAAACCACAGTTACAATCTCACACTGCACAGTATCTTCTTTTCGCCAGCAAAGCACTGTTTTATCGGCCATGTTGGGGTCAATATGTGGTTAGAAGCATTTCCCAAGAGCACACTGAGAAAAATGAAAGATAAGCGAACTTAGATGTAAATTTAATTCTGATCAATTATGGAATTATTAACTCAAAATGGCGCTCCACAAAATACACAAAACATTATAAAATGACAATGGATTTATAATTGCTAAATACCAGTTTGTTACAAATCTAATGCCACGTTTACACCGGGCTTGATAACACGCATTCAAGCAACCACTTCCAATGAAAAGTCTGTAAATATGCTTCATGTGTCCAAATACCTACATTTGGAAGAGGCTTGGTGCAAATCTTGGCTTTTTTTCCCCAGCTCTTTTTTGATATTTGAAATTTCCATCAGGGCACAAACCGAAATTGTTCATTTTTTCCCCATGCTCAATTTTCAAACAGTTAACAACTTCTATGAATTAAAGGGGACACCATCCAATTGTCATGACCAAATCTAAGACCCTGACTGGTCAATGTTCAACTTGTTTAACTGTCAACACGTTCAATGGATGCACAATTTTTACAATCCTAAAATACTGCGTAGCGACACGTGAACATTTTAAACACTGGAGGCCATAACAGGCATTTAAGCATATTCACTTAAACTTTTTTTTTTAAATTGGTTGCTTTAATGCACATTGCCATGGGCGGTGTGAAAGTAGCTTGAAGGGGAGAAAAGCAGCTTTACACGGTTAGCACCATCATGCTAACGTAAAGTGCTGAATAATGGTGCAAAGGTGGTATTAAAAGCAACTTTGTTGTGAGCGAATCAGCTTATTCACGTGAATCACGTAAATTGTGCTGAGAATTGTGGTGCGTCAACGAGCGTCTGCAACTTAGGGGTGATTGGTTGGCACAAAAAAGGATGTTACCAAATCTTGTACCAGGTTAGTCAAAGTTAAACCTGGTTCAACTTTCATTACATGGTTAATGGACGCGCGTTATGGACTTCGAGCCCAAAAAACAGTCTTAAAAACTTGAGTCTTGAAGCTGGAATGCAAGAGTTTTGAACACGGGAGCCAAAAAAATGCTCATTTACTCCCTTTTTATTATAAAGGTTGCTTGAATGCGCGTTACTGAGAGAAGCGTTAACTTAGCTCTGCAGTTGCAATCTAATTCACTGGCGCCAACCTATGACTACCAGGAGCAATGTGGGGTCCAGTGTCTCGCCCAAGCACCCCATTCAACACATGGGCAGGCGGGCAGACCAAACGTGTGTTGAAGCGTGCACCACGGCCCGCCCCTAAAGATGCAACAGAATGCATAGGTCACATGTGTCAAACTCA
Source organism: Oryzias sinensis (assembly GCA_037389245.1). NCBI lineage: Eukaryota > Metazoa > Chordata > Actinopteri > Beloniformes > Adrianichthyidae > Oryzias > Oryzias sinensis. The sequence goes on from CM074510.1 coordinate 11,680,116, forward strand.
AGGCCCGGGGGCCAAATGTGGCCCTCCATGTCATTGTGTGAGGCCCGCGAGAGCATAAAAGTTTTTAATTTCTTCAAATAAAAATAAAAAATGTGTGTGTATTTATTCATATCTAGGGGGAATCTGACTTGAAATATCTGATTGGTCAACTATACATTATGACTTAAACACTGTCCATATAATCTAACCTGACAGAATCAAATTTAAAAGGATTTATGCTAGATTAACAAGAAAACATATGTTTTCTATGCAACTGTGATTGTCACTTTAAAAAGTTATAATAAATCAATACTTGAGTTATTTTCCGGACTATAAGTCGCCCTTTTTTCATAGTTTGTCAAGGGGTGCAACTTATAATCCGCAGCGACTTATATTAGACATAAATTGGAATAAATACATTGTTAACCCTCCTGTTATGTTCATTTGTGAGGAACAGAGATGATGTTCCTGAGTCAATTGTATGAGGTATGTTAAGTGTTAAGAGTATGTTAAGTGACTCAGAGAATCAGCAAACTTCTTTTTACTGTAAGATCTTGAAGGCTAACAACATAAAATTCTATTTACCAATGATTTCATAGATTCAGAAATGCAATAAAAATGACAACTGTGTCTACAAATACAGGATGAAAACAGAGTACCGTAAATTCCGGACTATAAAGCGCACCCGATTACAAGCCGCACCCACCAATTTTCACGTGATTAACCACTTTTATACATACACAAGCCGCGTCAGAGTACAAGCCGCATGTATTAGGCAACATGGTCATCCTAACAAATCGTGTCCTGACTCCCAGAGTAAGTGTGATTCATTAGCACACTGTGGGATGAGTCAGCCTTGCCTCAGGCTCATGTAATTGAATACACCCACAGCTGCCAAACAGCATGTATCTCTATTCTGTTCACAAGTTCCTCAGTTATTTTTATTTTATTTTATTTTATTTTATTTAGTTTTTTTTACATATTGACAACCTAGGTATCAAACATAAAATTACAAACAGTAATCATATAATCAACATTACACCCCTCAGTTATGATGAGGAAATTTACATCCGCGATCCCCCATTTCCCATGAGTCTTGGGGCTAAAGGCGGTGCCAATGCCCGGCTCGCCACACTGTTGTACGTGTTTAAGAATGAGCAAGGAGCAACAGTGGATGGAGGGGTGAACGGGAACAGCTCTCCTTCCGCTTGTGTCGCGGCAGCGTTATGGGAGTAACAGGGCTGGTTTAAAAAACACACCAGTAAAATAAAGCAGCGGCGACTGAAAAGCACGCGACTCAGCGCGATACGCGCACCTCAGCACGGCGCGTGCGTCAGAAGTTTCCTTCCACAACAAACACTGTAGCTTTGCGGACGCCACTGCGCTCCAGGCTTGCCCCGCGCACTCCTTGTCTCCCCTTCCTATATTCTCCGACACCTCTGGCCAGGGCAGCTCCAGGGAGGAGCGCTTCGTCCCCGTTGCGCCGGTGCACAGAGCGAATCGTGTCTGTGCAGAGCAATCGGACTTAATACTGTACATTTTGTGGATGAGGGGCGGATGTGTTGTTACGTGTGGGAGCCATCAGACTGCCATTGGCCCCCCAGCTCTATGTGATCGAGCAGCAGGAGAACATGTCTCCAGCTCACACGGAGGCTGTGAGCTTTTCAATGCAAAATTCCGCTCAGTCCTTAGAAACCATAAAAACAATCACGTCGATTTGTGTTTCCAGTCGTGTCCCGGCAAAATAAAGGCTGATGTTATTCCCACATATTTACGTGCAGCCAGCCGAGTCACTATGACTCAGAGGTAAATTCCCTCCTGAGCACGCGCTGTTCTCTCCGTCACGCAGCTGACCGGCTTTTCCTAACCCGTTGGTGATGGTGGATTTTTTCACGCTGCTTTTAACGATTGCTTTTAACTTGAAAGCTTCATCATATTGTAGCGGCGATCACGTGCACGTTGGGTCTAATGGCACCAAAGGATTCTGGGATGCGGCAGGGCATGAGTGTTTCGTTTTGTTGAACCATGACTGAAGTGTCTAAGACCTGTAGTGAGGTCCATGCTGTTTGGCTGTTTAGAGGTGTGTTGAAAAACAAATTACTTGTGCTTGGTGTTAGATAGAGAATACAAACCATTCACTGATTCCGAAGGTACGTACATGGCGGCCGCCAATTAAATCCATAATTTAGCCGCTTCACTGAAAAAGCCGCAGGGCTGTAAGCGCAGGAAAAAAGTAGCGGCTTATAGTATGGTATTAGTTGGCCAATGATGCTTCATGAAATAAATAAATAAATAAGTATGAGAAAGAATTACTGTGAAATTATGAGATAAACAGTCTGCTATGATTGTGTCATATGAGTTTGTGCAAGTTATTATATCTTGGTTTCAGATTTTGTCAAATAAATTTCCCGTCAAAATGCGACTTATAGTCCAGTGCGACTTATCTGTGTTTTTTTCTACTTTATAATGCATTTTTGGGCTGGTGCGACTTATACTCCGAAGCGACTTATAGTCCCGAAAATACGGTATTTAACATTAACGAGTAGTTAAATTTATTTTTATTACATTTAATTACATGTATAACTTATATCTGGCCCTTTGAGGACAGCCGCTATGCTGATGTGGCCCTCTGTGAAAATGAGTTTGACACCCCTGGCACAGGTCAACAACGTGCCTTGGCATCAATGAAGACCCAGAATAATTGGCAACACCCCTACGATTGGGCATCGTTGGTTTTGTATAAAGTCTATACTGGTAGAGGGAGATGGGTAAAGGAGATTAGCTTGATTGCGCAACATGGGTGAATTAGGGGGAAACAAGGTGAGAGCCGTGGCATGGCTGCGAAGAACGACAGAATTCAGAACAGACAGCGCTCAGAGCTGCTCGCTTCGCTCTGGTATGACAAAGAAACAAAAGAAAACCTCTCTGCCTTCGCAGCGTACCACAGTCACAAGTCTAGGCCTTGAGATGCACGCTGCGTTAGTGCAGCCTCATGGTTTCTTAGTAACCAGATGAGAAAAAAAAGAAAAACAAAAAAAAGACATGAAGGAATGGGGACTGTGGTACAGCGGGTGTCGGGCTAATTAGCTGCCGAGCGGCCTCCCAGCATGTCTGATTGGTCTTTGAACATACTTCTTCCTCTGTTTGGACTGAGGTTGACAACATCAGAGAGAATATTTGAGCATCATGCCAAGGTGACAAAGCCACACCCACAACTGTCTTCAAAGGCTTTGAGGTTCGTTATGTAAGACAAAGAAAAAAGGAGGCCGTGTGTCATTGGGATTTTTCTTGCTGGTGTTGAACGTTTTTCCCCCCCGTCTTTTATTCATTAAGAGCTGTCAGTTACACTACCGTGTCCTTGCTTTGAAATAACCAGCGCAGAAAGGATAAAATAGTAATGGGTTCCTGGACAGAAATGTGCCTGTCGTTGGAGCACAAGCCTGAGCTAGCAGGAACACCTACAACTGGTTTGCTCCTGTAAATGCCGCAGGGGATTTGAGAGCCGAGGGAGAAGAACTACACCCGAGTGTGACCTCGAACAATAAAAATTCATTTTGTAAACCTAATGGTCCCCTGCGTCTCCCCACCGCACAGGTTTCTGATCTCTTTTAGCAGAGCAGCCCCCCTCCTCCATCAGTCGCCGTCTGAATGTCAGTTTACCTGCACATCAAGGTGGAGATGTGAAAGCAGAAGCGGCGGTGGCGGCGGCGGGGGGGCTCAGATTCATGTGTGCACTCTTGAACTCCGCTGACTCACCGCTGCAGCACAGTTGCCCGAGAATTCACAGAAACTTGCCGTGAAAATGAATCGGGCGCGTTCTCACAGCCAGCTTACAGCGTGGAGTGACTGGCAGAGCAGGTGCGTGGGGGCAACGCTGTTATGAAGCCATTGTGTGTAACGAGGTGTCTGAGGAATTATTGAGCAGCCATTGAACCATAATATTTAAGTCTATTTTAACATTTTGCACCACTGGTGGACTCAACGGCGTCTCTTCAGATATGAACAGTAGGTCAACCTTTACAGCTGGCAACTGAGACCCCACCCCCACGGTCTTGTTGCAGCACTTGAGCGACAATGCCGACTTCAAGCTTTGGGAGAAATGAGACGGAAAATGAACACAGGTCTCGCAGAAAATGTTTTAATGACTCTTAATTATCTTTGCTGCCAAGTGGCGCACAACCCAGACAAGACCAGTCTCTGTACCCGTGAATGAACAGGACATGTCTTATGATGGCTATAGACCGGCTTTATGCCGGTGGAACAGTGTTAAAAATCGACATTTGGGGGGAGAAAATACAAAACAAAACAAAAAAAAAACACCAAATCTTTTGTGCTACTTCGCTATTAAAATAGAATGGTTGAAAAGTGTATCATCTTTGTATAAAAAGTTTTGTATAAAATGTTGACAAATCTATAAAAACTAACCCAAAACTGAAAACCAGCTGTAGAAACTATGCATGCGGAAGATGCAAAATATGTATTTACTTGTAAAAGGCTAGAAATCTAAACTTCCATTGTCTTGAATGACTTTTAGAAGCACAAAAAAATTTGAAAATTACTCAATGCGTATAAATTCAGATGGACAAAAGATCTGGTCACATGACCTATCGGTTTCTACATAACGGTTTGGCATGGCATCTTGACAGGATATGACATCACCAACAGAAACACTCAGACGTCTTCAATGTGTTGTTGGAGCCATCTAACTAATACATGTCACTTTAATTATTGCTTTTTTTATTCTTGTTGATTGCCATTTTATTTCTACCTTCTTTGCACTGTCATACTAGTGAGAAACAACATCTCGTCTCACCTGTGTATTTTTCTCTGCAAATGCTATGTGTGGAATGACAATAAATCAATCTTGAATCTTATATAGTACAATTTCACACATCTCTAAGAAACCGATTGTGTAAGACCCAAAATTGTGCAGGTAAGGGCAGGAACATGAAGGATTTTTAAAAGACAACTTTAAACAAAACAACTGGCGACTTGACCAGGGGAAACTAAAACCCAGACACTTAAATACACTGAGGATGATTACCTTGAATCAGAACAGCTGGGTGTGATTAGAACCTTAAACATGGAGTGGTCCATATATATAGTAGGGATTGTAAACAATCCTAACCTCATTTATATGTATGAGATCATATAGAGGATGAAGACCTTTTTTTTAATATTTTGAGGTCTTAACCACATAAACTAAAACTACTTAGTATTTTGCTAATACCTTTAGCTTGACTATTTATCATAAAAGCCATTAGGAAATCGTAGTTTTAGTAGAAAAATTCTGATAGACTGAGGTTGATATATATATATAACCGCGACGACCCCTGCTGCTTCATCACTGCGGTGATCAAAAATCCCACACCGTCACAGCTCTAATATAGCCCCCAATTCCACAGTTAGAAACCTTGGGGTTTTATTTGACCAGGATTTATCATTTATGGCTCACATATCTCAGGCGTGTAGAACTGCCTTCTTTCATCTGCGGAATATTGCTAAGATCAGAAATATACTTTCTAAGAGTGATGCTGAAAAACTCATTCATGCATTTGTTACGTCGAGGCTGGATTACTGTAACTCCTTGTTAGCAGCGTGTCCTAAGAGTTCCTTAAGAAGTCTCCAGCTTGTTCAGAACGCAGCAGCTAGATTGTTAGCTGGAACTAGCAGAAGAGATCACATCACTCCTGTGTTAGTTTCGCTCCATTGGCTCCCAGTTGATTCCAGAATCAAGTTCAAGATCCTCCTGTTAACCTATAAGGCCTTACATGGAATGGCCCCGTCCTATATTAAGGACGTCATAGTCCCTTATCATCCAATGAGAACACTTCGCTCGCAAAATGCAGGACTGCTTGTGGTTCCTAGAATTAGTAAAAGTACGGTTGGAGGTAGAGCGTTTAGCCACCAAGCCCCTGTCTTATGGAATAAACTCCCAGCTCATGTAAGAGAGGCCGACTCAGTTTCTACATTTAAAGTTAGACTGAAAACATTCCTCTTTGGACAGGCTTATTGTCAGACTAGTTAGTATTCAGAGATTATTTAACTTAATGTTAAGTTGTTTAAATTAAACTTAACTATTTCTTTTAAAAGGCTGCTAGAAGTTGAAGCTGGGGTAACTATGGTGCACTGGGGTTCTGTCTTCTTTTCTTTTCTACTTCTACCCTTCCTCTCCTCCATTCCTGATCATAATTTATCATTTAGTTCTCCATGCCTCTGTCTGGTACAGTGCGATTCATGTAGTGTCCCTCTTTTCCTCTCCCCTCCTGGGGAGTGGGAGTGCTTCCAGACTCCAGTTGGCTCATCCGTGCTCCTGTTCCTGACCGTCTACCTCGCCTTTGCTCCCGCTCCTACACCTGGCTGTGGATCCTGTCTCCGGCTCATCTCTGGCTCGTCTCTGCTCTGTACCTGACCGAGTACCTCGTCTTTGCTCCTGCTCCTGGATGTGGTTCCTGTCTCCAGCTCGACTCGCGCCTTTGACTGTCCCCACAACCACGACTGGATGAAGCTCGTCTGCTGGACTTTAAATGTGTAGTTGTAGAATTAGATAAGTTAATTCTTCTCTAAGAGTTCTGGTACATCGCCTGTCCGTCCTGGGGGAGGATCCCTCCTTCATGTGGGCACCCCTGAGGTTTCTTCGTTTTTTCCGGAATCCGGTTTTTTTGGGAGTTTTTCCTTACCGCGAAGGGGGGTCTAAGGGCAGGGATGCCAGTATAGCTTAGTCAGTCTGTTAGTTCATTTTTGTATTTTCCTATTGAACTCTTTGTACTCATGATCCTTTTGAGTTCATGTTTTACTTCGAAGCCCATCGAGACGACTGTTGTTGTGATTTTGGGCTATACAAATAAAATTGAATTGAATTGAATTGAATTAATATATGTATATGTATATATATGGTAATAATTATGAGGTCATTTAAGACATGTTCTATTAAAAATTAATTATTATTAATATTTTCAGGTCTCATCCACAGAAACTAGAATAATTTAATATTTTGGTATGTTTCTTGTTTTTAATGTAGAAGTTGATAATTTAACAAAAAAAAGCCAAAATTCTAGTAATAACTTGTAAAAAGAACCTGGATGGTTTTTAACTGTGGTTTCATTTGGAAGTCAAAGACAAATTTTTTTTTTATTAAAATAAAATTAATGAAAAAAGTTATTAGAACAGCATATTGTTTTTAATTTAAATTGTTTTAAAAAGTTTTTTCATGTTTTTAAAACCTGTAGGAGTTATACAAAAACAAAGGTGCTTTTTGATTTCCGTCTGTTTTATTTGCATCATTGGTTTGCATTTGATCCTATAAAAACACAATTCATTACATAATAATTTGCGGTTTAAATCTTTTGGTTGGTGCACTTCCTGCAGAGTTGTGTTCGGTTCTAATCATCACAATTGATGTTTATACGTCATTGTTATTAGAATCAGACCCTTTCATATAGACCACTTAACTCTGACTGTATTCATAATGGCTGCCTGAGTTTAGCTGCTGCCACTTGTTTACAACGTGGTTCCTATATTTTCTGAAGTTAATATTTTCCTCAGAACAGTAAAATGATGATGTTAAGAACCATCTTTGGTATATAACGATGCATGTAAAGCTGCGTTTATTCCCTTCAAGCTACGTTCACACCGCTCTGGTGTGTTCAAGCGACCATTTTCAATGAAAAGTTCGTGTAAACGCACGATTCAGGCTACTGTAGGGATGATCAGGTTTAGATTTTATATATATATATACATATAGATATCTATATGTTTATATGTATATATGTTTATATATACAGATTTTCAATAATATTCAGGTCTGGGGACTGAGGTGGCCATTCCAGAACAATGTACTTGTTCCTCTGCATGAATGCCTTTGTAGAATTAAAGCAGTGTTTAGGGTCATTGTCCTGTTGAAGTATCCAGCCTCGGCGCAACTTCAACCTTGTCACTGATTCGTGAACATTGTTTGAAAGAATCTGCTGATACTGACTGGAATCCATGCGACCTTCAATTTTGACAAGATTTCCACTACCTGCACTGGCTACACAGCCCCAAAGCATGATGGAACCGCCACCAAATTTTACTGTAGGAAGTAAGTGTTTGTCTCGGAATATATACATTATGTGTGTTGAAATAATAACTGTGCTGGCTTCCTGTAAAGTCCTGAACTCAGCAAAAGTTTGTCTGTGCTGAGTTGTTTGTGGAAAGCAGACATCTGTTTATTGCGGACGAGAGATGTGGATGCGCCTGTCCTTGACTGGCGGGAAAATATCTGCTTGCTTGCACGCACAGACAGAATTTATCTAATGAATTTCTGCCTTTGCAAAGGTTTGGACTTTCATGCAGACTCTTTTGTTAATTATTTCTTTTTCCACCTCACATTAAATCTTTGGTGCCCTAAACCATCCGAACCTGCGAAGGCCATTGCGCGGCCTTTAACCCTTCAAAACTCTCATTCGCACATTTTTAAGACTTTTTTCGGGCTCTACATACAAAATGTACATGTTAAAAGTTAAAACAGGCTGAACTTTGGCCAATGTCTTCCTACTGTAGGTGGTGGACAAGCGCTTGTATCGGGTAGTGGCAGTCCATACGCTAAACAAAGCGCGCTCTTGAATGTGCGTCACATGCCTGCTGTGAACGAAGCAACCGAAACAGCTGGAGTTACATATATTGTGTCAACTGTGAAAGAGTTACGCCAGTCGATAGAATGTAAACATTGGAGCTAAAGCTCCGGTGTTCAAGGGTTAAGGTCCAACTGGGCACGCTCACACCAAACTCCTGCTACTTCACACCAGCCAGCGTTCATCCTTGTCTGCTCAATCAGCGTGTTTCTCAGGCCTGTTTGATCCATGCTGACAAGTTAGCTGCCAAACCCATTTAAGGTGCCATTGTGTGAAGGGGCGGATGTGAAGTGAGATAAAAAGTAAATAGAGAAAAGCAACCTGAGAGTAAACAGGTTCAAACTGCAGAGCTGGACTTTTTGTAGAAGTAGGTTTGGTGCTAATTTGAGAGCCTTTTTACGAAAACCTCAATAAAACCACCAAACTCACCTGTTTCATTAGTTCAACCGGACGCTTTCATTGGTGCCCGATAAACATCTTGAGTTTCAAGGGGCCTGCACTGTTTTAGAACAGAGTCAAACTTTCCTACTTTTGGAATTCCTATTAGCTGCTCCCTCATTAAAAGCTTGCACGGGCCTCCATGTAAAGCTCTCTCCATCCTTACATTACCAAACCGTGAAGTGTGTCCCGCCGTGCTGGCTTTAGATTACACAGGCGTGGGAAGGCCGGTAATTACGCTGTGTGGCAGATAATTTTTTCCGTTGAATTCAGCCTGCCTTGTTTTTACACCACCTCTCATTTCATGCACAATAACCTTCTCAGATGAAGGGCTTATGAAGCACAAGCACAACGCATTAACTAATGCTCAATATTTCATAGCGCCGTCGCATTCAAATTTTTAATTATATTTCAAATGAGCCGATATTTAAGGAGAGAATCTAATGCGATCTGTAATTTAGTTGGGTTATTTTGGTAAAAAAAAAACAAAAAAAAAGAAGTCTGGTGATTTTGTTCTCTGCACAGATTTAAACACATGTATACACCGCTTGAGGCTGATGTGTTGAGTTCAAAGATGAGCTGGAGGAATTTTAATGTTGCGTTAGGAAGAAATAATATCTCAGTGGGTGTTGTTAGAGCTTATGTTCTTAATTGCTCATTTTATTCTAAATTTAACCAACTTCCAGGTCTTTTTGGCTCACTGTAATTAGATTTCCTCAAAACCTGAAAAGGTCAACTAATAAAAATCCCTTCCACAGCAGCCCTGCAGAACAGCTGTTGTCCAGATTCACTAAAGGCCAATCTGTTCAGTTTCAGAGGGGCTTATCTTGGAAGGAAGATGTTTCCACTTGTCTGGAGTTTATTTATTACCATGAAACGGTCACATGTGCGCCATCCACTTGAGGGAAATCCAGAGATGAGGGATCGGGTATAGGCAATGAGGAGCTAAACGGACGGTTTTACTACGACGTCTACCCAGATTACACGGCTTATTAATCAAGCAAGTGGCAGATTTAAATTTACAAACGCCCAAGACGCTGACCTTTTCCAAGGGTACGGATCGTTATCTCCCAAGATATAAGTGATAAATGAATATATGCACATAATTTATCAATTAGAAATCTACAATATCACCAGTTAACATTTGTTAAGCGCATGTGGCATTAACATATTCCCAACTCTGTGTTGGATATACATTCTCTTTATTGCTCCAAACTCTTAAATTCAGAGAAAGGTGTTGAGAAAATTACAATATCTTTCAACAGAATAAGCCTAATCACTTGTTACAAAAAAGAGTTTGATGCATCATTTAAACACAGATGAACATAGGTTTATATATAAAAAAAATTGTGAATAATCAGGACAACATCAATGTTTATTTTATTTAAATGTAAAAGTTACATCAAAAGTTATATCAAATGTTCTTCAGTAAAGAATCCAAGAATTTTGGTGAACTGAAAATTCAAACTTATATGTTTGAATTTCAATGAACAACTTTGCTTTAAACATACATATGTTAAATTAGAGCTTGCCTTTGTTGGGAATTATACCTGAGGTATTTTTGTTTTTATTAGTTTCTATACAAAATCTATTGTTGTTATTGTGTTCTAACCATTTTTTTGTTCTGAAATAGAGATGGAATTAAATCTTTTTATACCTAAAATGTCTACCAATGCATTGCTTTATCATATTGTTGCTTTTGATCATAATTTACCTCCTGCCCATGTAGTGGATTTATTTAGTTTATAAATTAGGCCTTAGGGTGTATTCAGACTGGACAAAGTCCTTTGTTCAGTTCAATTCAATTCCATTCAATTCAATTATATTTTATTTAAATGGCCTAATATTACAACAAAAGTCATCTCAATGGGCTTCAAACCGGTAGCTTTGTAATAAACATGAATCATAAAGAACATGAAGTTATACAAGTCAATAGGTAATGGCTAAAAAATCCTGAAAGCCAAGCCAAGTACTTTGTTCCAGAGCGAGTCCAGATCAAGTGCTAAACCTTGCATTTGGTCTGTATTTAGACTGCTTTCAAGTGGACTTTCCTGTTCTGGACTAAAGCTTGGAATCAAAACCACATGAGTAAAGATCTCTTTGGACATTGGCCAGGATCTACAAGGGAGGGTCAAAACGGCAAGAGAAAGATGGACGTGTTGCGCTTCACAGTCCTTGTCGGGACAGTTACCTTAAAATTTTTAACTTTAAACTTGTTACTTTGGTACGGCGGAGGCGTGCTGCAAGGCTGTTACTGGCAAGGAGACGTGCCATGTGTGCTTTAACTCAGAGGATGTTAGCAACTGTAGTAATGAGGAGACATTGAGTGAAGGTACTCTGATTGTTGGAAAACATTGAGAAGCAATGTGTGCCAGGTTAAAAGTTGTTTTAATATGCCTGCGTTCATCCAATCCTGTTAAGAAAACTACAAGGCAGCTTTTGGGATGATGTCGGAGCAGCGCTGAACGCGTGACGCGTAATGAGACAAACCGGAATCCACTTTACGGGAACCAAATGTGTCCAGTCCAATATGGCGTCACTGATTTCTCGAAGTGAAAACTTAAACAATACAAGCATTTTACAATGACTACTTATGAAAACACTGTGTTCTGACAATGCAAGCGTTGATGGTTTAAATTTTTTTTTTTCTATTTAAATACATTTTTTTCTGCAAAACTTGTGGTCTTTATTTCCTAATCTAGTGACCATCGACGCACACTGTTTTTATGCTGAGAAAAAAATTTCTAGGGCACAACTTCGGAATTGTGGATTTGGACATCACTGGACATCAAAATGGCATTAAAGACATTATGTAGTGCTTTACGTGGTGAAAGTGGAAGAATTTGGACATAACTACAGTCTCGTATGGCCAACTCAAGAGATGTCCTGAAAATGGAGCGTACGATTGTTGTGTGCGTGGTAAGTGCATTATTAGGTATTTGTAAGGCTGACGTAAGTTGAATGGACTTCTGACATTCTGTTGATGCTGTTGTACGGTGCACTTGCAACACAATCCAGTCGTTAGTAAGGTATGAGTAGTGGCTCCTTATTGACTGCGGGCAAAGGCTTTACGCACATGGTGTGAGGCGATACGTAAGTGCCTGTGGGACGCTCACACAAATTGCACTCCGATTGTGTAATTTCCTCAATCAGGCTGCACACAAAGAGTAAGTAAAAATTACTAACAGGCTTCTTATGAAGTGCAAAGGCAAAATCCGTACATAATACCTGCGCTTCTCCTTTTTCGTCCTTACCTTAGCTTGTGTGTTGTATGAGTGTTCACTACAACCTATCCTGTCGCCTGCAGCATGGCCGAACACAAAAATATTGCATGAACATTTTCTTTCTACGGTATGACCTTGACATTTCATGTGGGCCACTGAAAGAAATGACCCATCCATCCATCCATCCATCCATCCATCCATCCATCCATCCATCCATCCATATCCATCCATCCATCCATCCATCCATCCATCCATCCATCCATCCATCCATCATCCATCCATCCATCCATCCACGAAAACCAGTGCAGATGAACAACCAACACACACCTCACGCACAATTTAGTCACCAATTCCAACCTATGGAAGTATGTGTTTTTGGGCTGTAGAATCCTGAGTCGAAGAAAACCGCACATGCATGAGAAGAACATAAATTCCACTAGAAGAAGCGTGAATAATAATAATAATAATAATGGATTGGTTATCTCAAGCTTTTCAAGACACCAAAATTAACTTACATTGGTTGTGTCCATTATTCATTCACTCCTCATTCATACTTGAGTGATAGTAAGTTACTGTTGTATACAGCTGCCCTGGGGCAGACTGGCAGAGGCATGGCTGCCAGTTCCCGCCTCTGACCGTCACGGGACGCCCATACACATTCACACACCAGTGGAAGCGTCACTGGAGGCAAGGAGGAGTGAAGTGTCTTGTCCAGGAACCTAGCGACATTTTGGCTGGTGGGGCAGGGATCGAACCGCCAACCCGCCGATCATTGAGACGACCCGTTCAACCACCTGTGAGCCACTGTCGCCCCAGATGGGATTTAACACCATAAAAGCCGAGTTTTAACCACTACTTACCCCACCATGGAGCCCATAGAAATCAGACTTAATTAAATAAACCTCAAGAAAAAATGCAAATGTTTGTACCTCAAGGGACTAAACAGAAAGGTAAAACAGAGTCTATCCTCAGGTTTTGGCTTAAAAGATTGAATATGTAGAGGGTTCTTTTAATGAAACATAATTGGTTAATATTCACCGTTTGGTGATATGGTTACCCATTCATGTGTGTCTGGACAGCAGTGGCCTACGTTTCTGAGCTACACACAACATACAATACACATTTCTGCCTTAAGGCTCTGCAGTGCTACTGTACACACCCACCTGCAACAAGTAAAGCTGCCAGAGCAGATTACTGCCACTTGCATTTTACCTTTACGCACCTACACACACTAACACTGCCTCAGGCTGCAAATACTCCAAATTCAGTCCATCTCTCATCTCTCTGGAACCAAACGCCTCCAATCACTGCTCCTGGGGCTTTACATCAAAGCTGCATACCAGAGATAATTTCAAAGTAATATACAATGGGTTTTGAGCTGAAGGGTTTTGACACAACTACCTTCTGGACTGCTACAATGAGCTCACCTGCACTTGAGAATAGATAATTTAATTACATTCAAATTTCTGTACCTTAATATACAAGCCCTATTTATTAATTGCAAAGCAGCTTAGAACAGTAAAAATGAAGCCTTACTAACGCCGTGTAAGTATTTCACACAAAAAGAAACTTATTTATTCTCCAACAAACACAAAGGTCTGTAGAATTTACTTTTGTGAGGGAGTTGGAATTGTGGGGTAAGTCATTTAATTTTTACAATAGATTTATCATTAGAATCAAAAAACTGGCACTGTTTATCTTTGATGTTCAGTTCTTCATAGCAAATATGATTGGACCCGGCACAGTGACCAATTGTAATCGTTTGGAGTTATTGGTCGCATGGATGTCGGAAGGGAATAGCCCCAATCATACAATGAAAGTGGCAAAAGCTGACAACATCATCACGAATGTCCCTCAATTTATCCTGAACTTAGTTTTGCACGATTAGAAAACAAGATGGTGGATTAAACTCAGTCAAATAGTTGCCGTTTTTGGGCAGGATGCGAACGCCTGCTGCTTTCGTCATTTCAAATACAACAGAGGTTGGGCATTGTTTCATTCTGACTTAAATATAATGAAAAAGACTTGACATTTTGACAGCATATTTATTTTTATGCAATTATAACTATGGATATATTCGATTAGAAAAGGTGGCAAATAATTTCAATTTTTTAATTTTTCTTTTGTTTTGTAAAGTATAGCTATTTGGTGTGGTAAGGTATCATGAACAGACCACAAACCTGTTTCTATAGATGAAAAATCTTCAAAAAAGCTTTGAATATGAAAAAATAGACTAAGTTTATACATAGAAAACAGTTATATTTTGAGACAGAAGCAGAGAGCTTGCTTTTTCGAAGCGCAGATGTCCATTGTCTGAAACTGCACTGTAAGATGTTCCATTCGTTTTTGAAAACAATTTACAACACACTTTGAAAAAACATACAGTATTTGAGTTTTCCACCAAAATGTAAAATTTTATTTGTGTATTCCAAATTGAGGAAATGTTAAATGGTGTATAATTATCTACAGCTTTTCTGAATTGCCCATTAGCTGGTGATACTACGAAATTATGTTTGTTGTGGAAAGTTTTAAAAGATCAAGGCACAACAAAGTTTTGTAATGGATGCAATTTGTGTTTGAGTGTTTCTGAAAAACTTAAATTAGGACTTTCTCATTGATGTAGGAGGGGTTTTCTAAAGGAGTGCTTTCCAAGAACGTCCTTTTGCACATTGCCACAATAACTGACACACATTGTCTTCACTTACAGGTAACTAAAAAGTACTTCTGTTTATATGGCATATCACCTTGCCTAAATTGACTCAAAAGGCCACCCGAAGGTTGTTCCACGCTCACAACCAACCACATGGTTATAAACTGCTCATAGAGGTAATAGTGGAGGGAAAGGGGTTACTCTGGGATTGTCAGAAGGAGTCTGACAGGTGGTGCAAGCATGGCAAAGAGCTGGTGACATCTGCTACCATGGACTCACTAAAAGGGCCGGAAGGCGTTAAAGGTTCTTGAGGTGGTGTTCTGAAGAGGTAGATGGCAGCAGGGGGCCACAAGAAATATTGTAAGCATAGGTGACCGAGACCAAAAGCTAACTGTTTGCATGTGTAGCTCCGGCCGAGGAGGCCACAGCAGGGGACGAGAGGGCTTTCATTTCAAAATATTTCTGACTTTTATGTCGGTATGCAGTAGCTGTGTTGCCTGAGGCACTGAGATCAAACACCTAACTTAGATTTTTTTCAGCTTTTCCACCAAATCTAGTGTACAAAATGAGACTTTGGTTTCTTAATCCAATAGGTATCCTTTTCAAAAGTTATTCTCAGACTAGCAAGGCCTCAGTCTTTTCTTTTGGGAAGACTCCACTCCATAATAGTACCGTTTTAATCCATTTGTCGCGTGATCTGTTGTTTTAACCTCATCAGCTGCCAGATATTCCTTCCTCGTGTTTCAGTTTTATTGATGGCCATGTTTGGAGTTTCCTTGCTGCTAATAGATTCAAGAAGGGTTGAGCAGCATTAGTGCCAACATCTGATGCTCCTGCTGTCTGGTTTTTTTAGAGACAGTTTTTTACCCACATTTCACACAGTAGCTCTGCTTCCTCGTGTCGAGGTTTTGCACCAACGTGTCAGACTGGATCCCACCAAAGGAAAAATAGATGCACCAGTAGTTGTTTTTGGAGTCACCTGTGTGTGAGGGGGGTGTTGCCTTTTGAATGTCCTCAGTGTCCTAACCATTGAGAACTCTATAAAGCTATGTTCCCACCGCCCTCAGCAATGTGTTGGCAAGTAGCCACATCAATGAAAGGATCTCTGTCATAAACTGCAGCGAAACAAGGTAAAGTGTTTCCAGCTTCCGCGTTCTAAGCGCTGGTCGTTCATGGAATTACAAGCGTTTTAGGCTCTACATACAAAACATGTTGTCGAGTAAAAACCAGGTGAAACTTTGGTATAGATTTGGGTCTATCTGGTTAACCCTGGCTTTGTGACGAGCCTGGCGATGTCTGCATATTTTTCAAATAAGGACAAACCAAGTCCTCCTGCTTTGATCCATGACCATGTGCAATGGCGCTAGCAATGAGCAGTGTTTCATGCCGTGTGGGATTTGCATCACTTTGATGTTTCAAGCCTCTCTAACTGTCTGTGGCGGACATGGTATAGAAAAGAGAACAAGCCCTCTACTTGTCCAAGGTGAATACCATGGGCTAAGCAGGCATTAAGATCGCGCATACATGCCTGATGTGTCGTGGCTTAACTCTGCATCTCCAGGAGCCTTCATCCTTCCAAGTCCTCCTGTCATTCCCACTTTGGTTTCCCTCTGCCAAGGAGCCCCGCCCTCTGCTGTGAATTGCTTTTATTGCAAAGCGAGCCCTCTCCTTACCAAGAAGTGCATGTAATCACTTTGGGGTTGAGTTGAACAAACGTCTCTCTGTACTGTGTGAAGTAATATTGGGGGGTGGGGTCTGTGTGGAGTCTAGCAGTTTTCCTGTCTCTTTCACATAACACCTTTTGGTGGAGGGCTGGAGTCCGCGGATTCTAGAAATACTAGAGCAGGCCGAGAGTGTAAATTGGTTTTGCCTGAGAGCGGGCTTAAAGGGGGGTCACGCAGGGGCACACACTTATCATGCTGAAGGTGTGATGTGTGCAAGGGAGGGGGGGGGGATCAGCAGAGCTGTCTCAGGGTCATGTTGACTGCTGCACCTTGTGATGATCAGGAGGCCCCCAGAGGATGCTGGGGACCCAGATACATCGTCCCACTGCAAATGTACTCTTTGTGAGTGCATGACTAGGCGCGCGAGCGAGTGTTGACCCCCCCCTCCCACCCCCTGTAGCTCTGAGCAAAGCAGTCAGGTGCAATCTGCAGTTCTCTGCAAGGTCAGAGTGCTTCACTGCTTCCCGTCGTAATTGGAGACGGGAGGTAGGTGGGCGGGTGGGAGTGGGAGGAGGAGTCAACATGTTTCCTCCAGGGTTGGGGAGGACTTGCAAGTCCTTGAAGTCCTTCACTGTGTCTGTCTAACACACAAATGCTCAAAAATAATGTTTCTGCCATGTGAGGAGTCACATGGATCAGATACTGAACATCCTAAACTACCAATGAACGGAATAGGACGTAATAAAAGGGAAAAGCAGAAGAAAGGATCCTCAGATGTGCCGGTCACGGTATTACGCATCAAATATTCATGCAACAAGCAGGTCCCTTACATTGTGGCAACCTTGTTTAAAAACATCCTGATTTTCATTCAAACTTTAATCAAAGGTGATCTCGATGTCATGGCCTTTGCCTTTACACCACCATGCAAATAAAACCCCCAGAACAAACAGCTACAGCTCCTTGGCTTATACAACCTTGCAAAAAGAAAAACAAAATTATTCATTTGTAGGATTTTTTAAAAATTCTATCAAAATGTGCGTGCACATAACTTTTTTTTTTGGGGTTTATTTTTTGTGAAAAGCTGCACCTGTGCCATTGACTGTATGGGAAATGGACCAAGTGAGTGGGGCGTCACCCATCGGGAATTGAATGAAGTACATTTAGTCTCCATTTGCTACGTTGGAGCCAGACGACGTCAGTAAACAGCAACTGGTCTGAATCAACGTTTCTATGGCAACCATTCTTGCCAATCCAGAATGAGCTTGTTGGAAGTCCACACCCCTACCACTTGAAGGAGGGTACCAGAGCATCTGTCAATCAAATGATTTGAACGCTCAACGTGAGACCACATTCATATATTGAGGCATCTGATTGGTCTGTTTAGAACTTGAATAACTTGCAATAAAGAAAAATATATCATGAAATTAGGCTTTTTAAAAAAAAGTTAGCAGACCAAGAATGGTTATTCTGACAAATTTAACAACTAAGTTGGTCACCTTTCGGCATACAAGTGGGTACTTTCTATTTGGACTGCCAGAGGGGAGGAGTCACTCAGTCCAGTTCTCATGTAAAGACAATATTCTGTGCACAAAACAGCGTGTTTATAGTTTTTTTTTCGGTTAGATTGAAGAAATTAAAATACAATGGTCCCTCCTTTATCGCGACAGTTACGATCTTACACTAACCTGTAATAAATGAAAACCATAATTGGTTTTCCCTTCACACTTCAAATACTTTTCTTAGACAGACAAAAAACATTCTCATACTTTTTTCTTGTTAAAACTCTCAAAGTTTAAACTTTTGTAATATAAAATGGAAAAAAAAAAACATCTGGTAGCAATCAAGAATTTGTGTGGATTTGGCAAACTAAATGCATTCTGTACAGGAGACACGGCACAGAAGAGATTGATTGACAAGGTCTACAGCCAATCGGAATGCAAAACATAACGGACTGCAAAACAACAAAAAGAAAAGAAAAGCATGCAAATTAGTAACTTAAAAAAATCCACGAAACAGTCAGATCACAAACGGTAAAGGGTTGGCGAGGGACCGATGTACGGTACTCCAAATAGAAACAGTTTTCACTTGGAACTAGAGTGAATTGGAGTCACATAGATTCAATGCAAACCTCGCACATAGTACATTCAATAAGTAACCGGGTTTATGTATATTTGGCACAGTTATTTCATTTATTTCATTAAATTTTAAGTGTTTTTAGCAAACAGTAAGTTTTGTTCTACTTAATTATTTTATGTTTTTTGTTACATCTACTATATTTTTATTTGGAAAATCAAATCTAATCAAAATCTCTTTTTTAATGCAATTATTCACAATGTCTAACTTGAAGAAACCTAATTGAGAACATTGAGAATCATTTGTGCCGGGGGGGGGGCACTTTTAAAGAACCACGTTGGAACCCATATTTTTAAGAACTCTAGATAGGCAGTCACTGATGCTTCGCCCTGAAGCAGATCTACGGCAAGAGTTTGGAGGTCAAACCTTTCTAATGACTGTGACCCCACCCCTATGGGAGGAGCCCTTGAGTTTGGACTGGACATTAGCTGAAGGCTGTGACTTTTCAAGTATTGTCAATTGATTAAAAAGAATAAATGGATACAAATTCACCTGCTCTGAGTACATTTTGGTTATCCTGGTGATTGATTTTTTTCTAAAATGTTTTGTCCTTAAGCAGAGACTTCAACCTTCTCTTGGCTTATAGGGCCAAATACTTTAAATTTCAACCCACAAGATACTGGGATGAGCTGTTTCAATAACTTAACTTTTAGTGCATATGTCTGTTATCATTTCATCCGGCACATTGGAGCCATCATTTGAACTGATTTAAACCTCAAATCAAGATTCCAAGCAGGATTTTGGTACTTTTCTCTGAGTTTAAATTGAATTTTAGGCTGCCTGAGGAAAAGGTGCTCCTGCAGTGAGGGAGCATTGCCCTTTTAAAGTCAAATTAGTTGCAGAATTATTTTTCCATCATACGTCATCTACACTGAGTACTTAGTATGCTCGGCAGCCCGTTTTGAGCTTCTAGACCTAGGTACCATGTGCACAGGATCATTTATTCTTATTTAGAAAAATTGCTTGCAACCTTAAAAATGCAAGGTTGTTTATCAATTATGCGACAAAACAGAAATCTTCTGATATGGAAATGCAAACAAGTTTGAGTGGAAACTGCTCTTCCTTTTATTGTCTTAAAAAGGAAGAAAATGAAATTCATTGACAAAGCTTGACATGATGTATGACCATCCAGATTTCTGCCTTTTGAACCCAGTTCTAATTTTCTGCCACATCAGAACGCCGCTGCCTGGAAGTCCACGCTCCCAAAATGAAGCAGAAGCTGTGCAGCGCGTGAAAGCTGCCTAAGAAGTGTGCTGTTGGCGTGCGGAGGGAGGGCCCATTCATCCCCTCAGAGTTTAGCTTTATCAAAGTCACGCATGGTTAAGAGTATGCAATCGCTCATTAAACACACAAAAAGGCGAGGGGGGATTGGGGCGAGGAGCATGCTGGCTCATTTCAGACATCAAACATTCGAAGAGGTGGGCGCGCTGTTTGTGTGACCAAAAAAAGAAAAAAAACACCTTCAGGAAATGGAAAGTGCAGGAAAGAAGCAGGTGTCGGAGCACGAGTGGGCAACGCAGATTTGCCGTACAGGAGGGGCGATGGAGGACGATGGGGGGCTTTGCACGCTTTCATTTCCATGTGATTTCACCTTCATATCAGCCACTGGCAGCTAGATTCTGACTTCACATGAACTAACAGTCAAAACCAGGCGGGTCTTTCCTTCAGGCTTCTAAGTTTTTGTTTACAGCTTCTTTTTTGTGTGTCTTTTGTTGCTAAAATCCCGCCCGAAAATGGCTGCGTTCTTTGAGTAAAACTGAACCCCTACGTCGTTTATTTATCATTTCATTTTTTCATTGGAATTTAACTTTAATTTGTTTGCAATTCCTAAACAGGAAGTGAAATTCGCCTGCTAGTATTGACCCAAAATTTTCAAACCACTTTGTTTGTCAACAGCGCTACTCATACTTAGTGCAGCTCGAAATTAAAGTAAAAACGCAATCCACCCTTATGCTGTAAAAAGACACGTTGTGTTTTCCAGATGTTGATTTTTGTCAAATTTTTTGGACTCAGTGGATTTTAGAACTTTTTTGGTTTTAATTTGGAAAAGAAAAAAAACAGGCTCACATTTTGACTAGGAAAAAAAAAACATTTTATTGATCTTGCAGCATTTTGAGTTCATTTGTCTTTACCTTTTGTCAATGACTTTCATCAACTATCAACTAGTTAAAATTGAATAAAAAACTAAATATGGACATGGAAACAGAAATATACAAATGTTTCTTGTAGTAAATAAGGCTAATTTTATTTTTAATGTTGTTAAATGAAGGACGTACATTAGAAAGAGACCATTTTTTCTACTCTCTCTCCTTTCTTTCCATCTGGTCCAACAAGAAATGTATGCAAATATTCTAAAAATAAATAAAGTTTAGCCTCAAATACATATTCGTTAATACAAATAAACACATCAGATGTTAGAAGATTCATTACTGTTACACTTGTAAAATCAGTAAAATCAGTAAAAAAACATCAAAATCTGTCCAACACAAGATGCCCTTAACTCTTTTTAGTTTGCTCAGCTGCTTGACAGTACTATTAAAATAAAAAAGAATGAACAATGTTGTGGGAAAGATGACAGATCAATACTTCAATCAGATAAATATATTAAAAACAAGCACCTTGTTTTGTGTGCTTTTAGAAAATGAAAGTTGATGCTGCTGACTGATCGTGTTGGTGATTGACTGCACGGAAAAAACACTTCGAATAAGCCAGAAAGAGAAATAAAAACTACGTTAAAAGAGATTTCCTCCCATGGTTTCAAATTAAAGCCTCCCCCACCAGTCACTTGAAATGGAGTCAAAAATATTCCAACAAGAAAAGGAAATGAGAGCTTTCTCCTCAAGTGCAGATGGACCAGAGGTTGACACCCAGAAAATAATTCATATAAAATCTATTTTATCTTTTGTTTAGCTTTTTCAGCTTTTAGATTTAAGCCTTTCTAATGCAGTGTTTGAAAACGACTGGTTTAAGACACCAAATATATTAAAAGATTTAGTAGAATCAATACAAAATCAATACTGTATGAGATAAACAAAACAAAACAATTTAAGAAACAAATGGAATCATAATTTCAACTTCTTATGAAGACAACTTAATTATTATTAACAAATACACTCACCATTGGTTTTTTATTGAAAGAAGAAACATACAGTTCCTTACGGGACAAAAATAGATACATATGAAGTAAAAATTAATCCATTTTCCCTCCTAGTTGTGAGTCACTAATGTGAAATGCACCATTAAATTCAGGACTTCACTTAGTTTAGCATCAACTTGAATGGAAAAAAACATGGAAGAATTTTCTTTTTATATAAATGGATATGCAAACATATCTCTCTATTTTACCTCATGAACTGGGTGAAGAGAAGAACTATTACCTAAACTCCTAATAAAACGGAAGCTTGCCTATCTCAGACATTTAGCACATTATTTATTTTGCAAGAATTTTAATCTTTCTTTTCTTTGGTCCAATTCATTTTCAGTTTGGTATGATAGATGTTTAACCACTGACAGATGTTTAAAGCAAGCTTTAAAATTCAAGACAAGTCTGAAATGGAAAAAGAGTTTATATGAATAAACTCCCGTGGGGATGCATGTTTAGAGATAAACATAAACTTGAAAAGCCAGTGGTTTAAACATTTTGAAACAAAATGTCATCCCTCAAACTGTAGCTCAGTCCAGATAATAAACTAATCGTATAAGGTAGTTAAAAAAAAGTACAAAAATCTTTGTAGCATCCAAGCCAAACGCTTATAAGGTGCACTCACCCTTTCCAAGAATCAGGTGTTCTGATTGTAGGGGTATCAACTGGATGCCCTTCACACTTTGATGTAATCTGACCATCACTTTCTCTTTGCTGCTCTGATGTCTAAAACAACAAAACAGTGACTTTGCTGATCTGAAGACCCTTGCACCATAAGCACCAGGAAATGGAATCCTTTCAAACCCCGGCTGTCAGTGGACAAACCAATGCAATAAGGCCCCATTAGATTTATCATTGCTTCAGAATCACACGGCCCGTCTCCTGCAGCTTCAAATAATGGACACCTCATTGGGAAAACACCCACAACCCTTCTCTCTTTGCGAATAAATTGCTATTTGTGTTGACAATCAATTCATTATGCAGAGTTTACGCAGCTGGAGCGAGGAACCCACATAGACCTTCCACTTTTCCACTCAGCCTTTCACCTCCCGCTGCTCCACAATGGATTTTTCCCCTCGAGGCCAGCATTCAGGGTTTACATTCCTAATGACCCGCCATGATTCAGTATTGATTGATCAGCAAAAATCGAGTAATGACTTCCAATGTGCCAAGAAATGAATCTGGGAGCGATTTTTAGAGCTGCATAAAGCATTGTGCTTCCTAGTATCTTGCTGGGTAGTGAAATAACTCATTGCCATTGGCCGATCTCTCACTGCGGTTGGCTCACAAATCCATGTATGACAAACTGCAGAAAGCGCTCAAACACTTGGGGGATGACGGCATTAGTTGTATTCAGCCCAGAAAGATGAACGAGCCTGTGGTTGTAATGTATTCACGTAGAAAAGGCTGGAAAAATTGGCACTGAGACATAACAAAGTGTGTCGAGATGCGTCTTTGAAGAATTATGATGAAACTATGCAAACTGCGTCGTGGCTCGTCGCATTTGTTCAATTATCTTGGTGGGGAGGTGGCAGCCAAGCAGTTGGACCTTGATTAGGAAATGAAAAATCCTTCTTTTGTGGTTGTTGATGATCCTCGAACAGAATTGGCAAGACAAGGACTACCTAACCCTGGTCCTCAAAATCGACTATCCTTTTTGTTTTGTAGAAAAATGCTAGCCTACCAACTGTTGATTGGGTGATTCTTCTTTCGGACTGGCTAAAAACACCTAGCAAGGACACTAGAGAGTGCTGAAGAATAAGTGAATTTTATAGATCAGGCTTGTAACAGCTAGATTGCAGGTTCGATTGCCACCTTGCCCGCCTATGTGCCGAAGTGTCCTTGGGCAAGACACTGGGCCCCACCTTGCCTCTGGTGGTTACACCAGTGTTCGGCAGCGGGGCTACCATCAGTCTGTGAATGTGTGTGTGAATGGAACAGTGACTGTAAAGCCCTTTAGCTTTCAAGGAAGGTAAAAAAGCGCTATACAAGTATTTGCCATTTACCGTTTCCGCATTATATACTGTATACCATGGACTATGCGTTGCTCCTGAGTATAAGTTGCAGCAGCCAAAAAAAAAAAAGTGCAACAAAAGAAGAAAAAAAATCATTATTAATTCACACTTTTAGAAAAAAGTTTAGGGTTTTGAATGGGAAACAACCGCTAAAGGGCAACTGATTGTAAGTGAGAAAATACTAAAAATATGAGCCAATATTTATCTTTAAAAATCATGTCTAAGTCTCCCCTGAGTATAAGTCACACACCCCTAGCCAAACTCTACAAAATAACATGACTTTTAATCTGAAAAACACAGTAATTAAGCTATAAAGAAACCTGTTTGGGGGAAAACCGTCAATCCAATTTCGTCTAAACTATCTGTCCCAAATTTGCTGAAGTTATCCATACGTAGGGCTTTTTAGCACCACCCCTGAGTTTGCATGCAGCAGAAACTCCTTGTTCTCCCTGGCATTCGACACAACTTTGAACCCCCCAAATCCTCCATTGTAACCAGTTGGGTTTTCACGCCAGCTGGAAAAATCCTCTGTGCTTTAATTAGGCTACTTCTGCTGGATGCCATTCCATCTTCAAGCATTCTTTACTGAAGGGCTTACATTTTTTCTGATTTGAGCTTTGAATAGAAGAAAACAGTTGGGGTAAAGAAGCATTGTGTCTGGCAACAATTAAAAATCCCACATTAAAACACCCTTGATGGATTGAAAATGTAAATTGTATGCAAATTAGCATAGCGATTCCTGTATTAATTTGCTGCACTGAGTGGTGATTAGGTGAGTGGGAGTAGGCAGCAGTCATCAGCGCCTGCTAATGGCTAAAAACACTGTGTTTTTTCTAGCTTTCATTCAGTCAGGGTGAGAGGTGACCTTTTCTTTCCTTGCTGTGCATATAGGGGATTTGAAATTGATCTGACATGAAGCATCTGACATATGTCAGCTGTTTCTGTCTCTAGGGGTTTTGAAAAAGAAGGCATGATCATGGCAAGCAGAGGCTCTACACAAAGCTGCTCTTTACATCTTAATTAGGCAGAGTTTGACCCAGTCCCATGTTTGGCTTTTGCTACAGTCTCCTTCCTCACAGATGAGAAAAGGGTACCAAAGGTTTTGATGATGTGATAGACCATACACCAATCAGCATGAAGGTTTCTAAAGTGATCACCTACAATGACCTTGACCATAGACCTTTAGGTATAGAATAACTTTCCTGGTATACTGTAAATATCAACAGCATACTCACTGGGAATATTAAGATGATTTTTCTCTTTTTAAAAACAACAATAATGCGTCTATTGGGTTCCACTTTAATTCCACACCTGCATGCTTGGGAGCACGCTTGCTCGGAAAGAGCTCTGACCAGAGCAGAGAAAAATCCACAAAGTAGAAAACCAGCGAGTCCTGCCAGTTCTCCAACTGTCCTACATTTGAATGATCAGGTTTACCTATAAGATATTTTCCAACATTTCCAATCCAGTCATCCATTTTTTTAACTCACTGAATCCTGGGGTTCCTGGAGTCTATCCCAGGTTCTGTTTGGTACACCAGGGACAAGTCACAGGGCCACACAATCACACACACACCTAGGGACAGCTTGTAATCATCAATCAACGTACAAACCCCCAACTCTTTTACCTTGTTGGTCAAAAACAGGTGCTTGGGTTGGGTTATGGTTAGGCCATTTTTATTCTATGAATAAAGTTATGGTAACACCGCCTTTGGCAAATCGCGTTCCATGTCCATTACAGTTGATCAAACATGTTGGATTTGTCTGACAAATATACAATAATTAGGTGTAAATTATCACTGATCAAACTACCACTACCTTTGTTGTCAATAGCCATTATGGAGAGGTTTGGACACAATCATAGATTTGAGTAAACACCAAATGGTGCATACAGTCATAGATCCCATTAACCAACGCACAAACACATTTACACACTAAATGATGGCTCTGCAACCTTGCAAGGAACCAACCTAGAACCAGTAGAAGAAATATAAGGACACTTTGACACATGTGCAAGCAAGACAAGAACCGATCCTGCAATTGTTCAGAGGTCAACTGCTCTACCTCTGCTCCTCAGCCAACCCAAAGAATGTTAAAGTTGTGGCATATGGTCACTCGGGGACATTTGATGCATCCATTCTCTTGTCTGTGAAGTTGTTTGAACGTTTTTCTTTCTTTCTTTTTGGTTCCACACAGAAGTATTCATGCAAAAATAAGGAAAGGTAAGAAAATCTAAAAATGAGGAAGCTAAAAGTGACTAAGTTGTTGGCTCTGTTAGACTCAAACGATCCCATCTTTACCCTTCTCAGACAAAAAAAATAAAGTAACTAAAAACGTCACCAGTTTTGACCAAGTTTTATATTTGCTTTTGCGTTGTAGACGTCTAAACAAACAACAAAACTACTGAAGCATAACAACGAATTGTGATAAGATTTTGCCGCATTGGTTTCTCCAAGCATTTCTAAAGACAAACCAATGATGAGGATGAATGATGTTCTGACTGATAAACAGAGTGGTGTGTTTAGGACTTTCTAATGATCTTGAAAGACAGATCTGCTTGTGAATTTCATAGCGCAGTGGAAGACATGGAACTCTTTCTGAATAACAACTAGACCCGTGATGTTAGTTTTGGATCAAGGAGGAAACCTCCCAACATCAATCATCCAAGCAGAGACCACGGGAGCAACTGCAGGATGAAACTGAGTGGCTCCTCAGAGTGTGGAGACAACAAAGACTTAAGAAAGGATTTGATATAAGACAGCAGGATGCATCACTCTTCAATTATTTATCCAGTTATTCTCTTTGATGACAAAGAGAACACCGGAGATCTGAACACGTGCAGCCTCACATGCAACAGTGGGTTTTATTTAAGGCTTCTGGCGCTTTCTCTTTGGTCGGCTTTGGCTGCCTTCCAGCATGACGCTCTGTCAAACCTGCGTCCGCCGTGTCAGCCAATTATGAAGAGCCTTTTACTAACCCGAAATAGGCTACACCCCTGACTGCACAACGATTTGACACATGGATGGGAGGCTGGGGTCAGTGTAGCATGGCGTACCTGACACGGCTGCCTCTCGTCCAGCGCATTATGGTCTTTTCATGGAATCCCTGGAAGAAAGCAGAGAGGAGACGGGTCAGGAGATCAACAGATTCTGACTAACTTTTTTTTCAAAAGCTTGCATGTTTAAGTTTCAGTTTATCAGAAGTAAACAAATATTAGCCCCGTCTATAAGTTTGAACCCATTCTGTCAGGAAAACCCCCCGACAGAGTTACAGTTCTCTAAAAAGAGCATCACGTCCTCCATGTGTAGAGGCTCAGCTGAGCGCGAACGCATCTTGACGCCAGTTTTAAGTGTAATCAGCCGATGGGCTCATCAGTATGCTGCAGCTGCCACCCCCATCCCCAACAAACAGCCAGAGAAGGCAGACAGATCTATTGATGCCGTGCTTTCAGGGGATCTTATCTTTCAAGACTCACTTATGGCTCGCAAAAGGTCAAATGAAATTTTCTGGTATCAAATTGGGCTTTTGAGTTGATTAATACGTGTCTGAGGAAGACGCTGTGTCAAAGTGTGATCAGTTTCACGACTGGTAGCAGTATTTATTTATTTTTTTTCTCCTGGAGGGCAGACTCAGGGTAAATTATCCATTTGGAAATTCAAGAATCCACTGAATAAGACAGAGATCAAAGAGTTTGTTGAGATATTTACATTTGATAAACAATAAACTGAGTCCAAACTAATTTAAAGCTGTTTAAATAGTTTGTTGATAGGAAATATCATAGTAGGAACTCCGCGTCAAACTAAAAAAATCAATGCTGACGATTAGTTGAAGGACACATGGAATGCATTCGAACATGCACCAGTATAAGGGTGGACTTGTAGGATCACTTGGGTTTTTGGTTGTCTGAACCTATTGAGGGTCATCTTAAGGGAAGAGCAGGTGTGTTTTGTGATTCACTTGAGCTTCGTACAGCAACCTTGATGCCGAGTGATGGGCATTCAAAAACTACAGAAAGCATGTTCTTGATTGCGCTTTCAGAATGTGCTGGAAGAGGCATGGTGCAAAATGTTAAAGTGGATCAAATCTTGTAACTCTTGCTACAGGGTTTTTCTTTCCCAGCTCTATTCCGATTTAGGAAAGGTTTGGTGTTGTTTAAGTCCGGCCGGGTCACACCAATTTTTTCTCCTTGATCAATTTTCAAACAACTTCCGTGTTTTGAAAATGATGCTACCCATACGTCACCACCAAATCAGAGTTCCTGGTTTGTCAAAGTTCAACTGGTTTAACTGTTAATGCACATTCAATGGCTGTGCGTTTTGCACGTAGAGCCCAAAAAATGGATAAAAAAACGTTCATAGCAATGCATGAACGTGAGAGTTTCAAAGGTTGACGCCCGAAATGCACATTTACGCACTTTTCATTGGAAGTGGTCGCTTGAAAGCCTGTTTCCGAGCCCAGTGTGAATATAGCAGAAGGGGCGTCATGAAAATGAAACCCAGTATTGTCATGCATGTGGTAAGTGTTCTGCGCCCTTACACCACACTAGTCAATAATAAAGTACACTTTCTTTACTTTATGCCCGTAGGATGCCCACACAAACTACACTCTGTTGGTCTTGTAACTTGAACAGCCCTAATGGATTCATTTAGCAGCAAAAAAATAAAAAAATATGTACGATGTACCTACTTCACCCTTACTTAGTGTTGTTCATCACCTGTGGCCTACAGCATGTCCGTAGAAAAAATGATGCAGGTGAACCTTTTTGGAAGATAAAGAAGAAAACTAGGAGAGGTGATAGAGTAAGGGTGACCATGTGTCATGACCCCTTTTGACCTCAGAGGATTGTTGTGATGATAAATATTACTTCTATTTGGAACCAATTCAAAAGTGTATTACAACCTCATGTAAAGCTCATGTAAAAAATATGAGCTTTGCTACTAAAAAATATCATCGCTGCTTTACAGATTCATCATTCTGTCAACAGGATCCAGTACAAAATGCCGCTCCTGAGCTCCACATGTCTTGTTTTGTTAGACTAAAAGGTTAAATCAAATCTCAAAGTACCAGCAGATGTTTTTCACCAAGCAGTTCCAAAGAAGCAGCTCCCCAGAGGGAGGCAGAGATGCTCTGATTTCGATCAAAATGGTGCGAGGACAGACTGACATGCTCCAGCAAACATGGTGGGAGAGCCACCGCCACGCAACATGAAAAAAAAAAAGCAAGAGCACAGCGTCAACACACGCTGGGAAACAGCAGAGGCTTCCACCCAGCGGACTCGACCGGCACGCGGCAATAGGGGCTTGGATCCTCGGCTGCAAAGCGAGAACACACCTCCAGTGACAAGCTGCTCGTGCCGCCAAAAGGCTGTCAGAGAGCCAGGATGGCTTATTAAAGAGATGCACACAGACAAACACTCATTAGTGCATCACAAACTGTCCTTCTGGCGTTCAGCTTCACTTTAGAAGCTAATTCAGCCGTCTCTCTGGTGCATTTACCTTACAGAAGAACGGAGCCTCTGCTCTCCATTTACATGATTTCTTTGACGGCAGGAAAAAAGCTCTGCTTTTGGAATGCATTACACACACACACACACACACAACACCTCGTCACAGTGCTAATCAACATATTATGAATTATTGCTTTCATTACAGTGGGTGGCTGAGAAATAGCAGTAGGTCTTAATTATTCAACAATGAGAAATAATAAAGGGAAAAGCTAATTCACCCATTGCTTGTGCAGCCAACAGTCATTAGAGGAAATGGGTTCAAACTTTCTGATTTTTTTGTTTGTCTGCCAGAACTCACTGGAAAAGTCATCATAAGAGCAGAGTAAATGTACGAAATTATTATAAACCCGTTAATGAATATTTGGGGTGTTTTCTTTTTTCTTTTTGTGGGTAATTAAAGATTTCTAGCTCATCTCTTGGCACCAGCTTATGTAGGTTGCATCATTAAATCCTCCTTATTTGGAAATGTGCATAAATAAAATGAAAAAACAAACAAAAACGTCTTTGTCTTTTTGCTTTGCTAATGTTAGGCCAAAGGGGCGGAACAAACATGTCCAATAAAAAGTCAGTAATTGTCAGTTTGAACAAAACCTTTATTTAGACAATAAAGTTGTAAAAAAAAAAAAGATTTGAGGTCCAATAAAAATAATTTTAAAAGTGCAAACAATATTTATGTATTTTTAATATTTAATCAAATAAACAAAAGCAAAGTTCACTTTTTATCAACGAGTTTAACGTGGACGGAACTGATGTTTACCAACTGGTTACCAATTGGCAGTTTGACTGAGATTAAGCTTTGCAAAAAGAGATGTTTGTATTTCTCGATTGAAAAGTTAAGGCAGTGAGCATGCACTCACCAACTGTAAGTACATGTGCTAGCAATGGGTAGCGACAGTCTAGTGTAAAAAGAAAGTGCGTTCAAGCACTCACTTGTTGTTACAATATAGAAGACATGGAAGATGTTGGAGAATGGCTCGGGTGTATTTGTCTTGGAGAGCTCCACAATAACTCTACAAACTTTACAAAACCTAATCTAATCCCATGTTCACCCTGGGCTAAAAATTGCATGATCAAGTGACCACTTCTAATAAAAAGTCTGTGTAAACATGTGCAAGTGCATGTTTTGGGCTACAGCGTTCAAAACACTTGCGTTCATGCATCTGCTTTCGGTCTCTACGTACAAGTCATGCAGCTATTAGACACCCTTTAAAAGTTAGATAACTTGACGAATCAGAATATCAGATTTGGTAGTGACGTATGGGTAGCATTCTTTTAAAAACATGTAGATACCAGCTGTTGGGAAAGAATAAGCCTGGAACAAGAGTTGCGACTTTGGCACCGCGTCAACGTTTCGCACCAAGAGTCTCCCGACTATGAGTGCATGTGCTAGTATTGGGTAGCAACAGTCCAGTGTGAACACCACATGCTAAAAGCACATTCAAAAATGCAAGTTTAGCGGGTTTTTGGACATGCATACTGTATTAAGGTATAAGCCTAAAGTCCTAAAACTTAAAACAGCCTTACTGGAAGTGCTCCAACAAGTTTTTGACTCTTTTGGTCCCCTTAATGCCGGGGGTTAGTGACATCATATCCTGCCAAGATTCTGACAACCACGGAAATAAACAGATGGGTTTAAGTTAGTCCGATGCAAAATGTTTTTGGGTCATTAAAAGAAAAATCTCCCATTGATCAGAATCTCTGCATCACCTTCTTTTCTTAAAACTTGTTGTTTGTGAACATTCAAAACGTTTGAATAAACACAATAGAGAAAGAAAAACACCATGACCTTTTTGCCTTTTAATTTAGAATCTATCTCACACTTGGTTTAGCACAGCCATTTTCTCCAGCCGTTTTTTATTTTCCTTTGGCTCATTCTTAAATCTGGGGGAGAAAATTATGCCATCTTAATTGCCTCCCTGTTGGAGTCAAGAGGCTAATTGACCCTTGGCTTTCTTGGTAGAGAAGTTTTTCCCTTTGCCTGACCCAGTTTAATCCATTGGCGTTCAGTGGACATCAACACAAAGGATCCAACCTCATTGGGCCACATTCACAATGTTATTACATCATTGGATGGATTTGTCACAATCAGATTTTTTTCAGGAAAGATAATATTCTTTCCTTGTATAGATTCAATTAATTGAAAGCATTTTTAATCATAGCACATGAATGTTTATCCTAATTAGCATAAGAATACAATTAATTGACACACATTACCAAACTGTCTTTAATTGACCAGCACATGGGAAGGATGTCACTAGAGGGCTGCATTGGGATTGGGTCCCGCGCCAACCCAAATCTCGCAGGATTGGGCGGTTTGAATTGTGTATATAGTATATTAGCGGACTACGTTAAGCTGTGCGGCTGTTGGAGTCTTATGTACGCAAAACTGAAACTGAAAACTGAAAATAGTCCCGCGAAGGACTCTAGTTGTCACCCTGATGGTCTCCAGTAAAAAGATATATATTTGTAACTTTTTAAAGTCCCTTTTAGTGTCCAAATTTTGCCTGAACTTGCATTTTTAGGTGAAAAATAACTATTGTAAATGCTTTGGGATGTGGGAGGGCCTGATAGCAGCACCCAGTGCTTGTTAAGCAGAAACAGGATGATCTCCTGTCAGCTTCTTAAAACAATAGAAATACTTCATAAATGGTCATTGGCGTATACTTATACAGCAACCTTGTTAGACGGCCTAAGGTGCTTTAAAGGCACAGTCTCTTTCACACATGATGGGTCTGCTGCTGAAAACTAGTGCCAGTTTTGACGGGATCAATATGGGGTTCAGTGCCTTGCCCAAGGGCACTTGGACACGTGGGCAGGCAGGGTGGGAACCTGACCACCAATTTTTTCGATTAGAGGTTGATCGCCCCGCCTCTTCCCCATGGCCACCCCTGAATGTTTTGTTTGGTGTCATGTTTTACCACGTTTTACAAAAAGTAGCTGAAAATGGGCTGCCAATTAAAAAAAAGAAAAAAAAAAAGCTAAGTTGAGAACAATTCTACAAAAGACGGAAATTTGGGGTCCAGAATTTCCTAAAACCAGACAAATAAAGGGCTGGTTTCCTAGAAAAGGTTTTGAAATCAAAGTATAGTTCAATATGGAAATTGATGAAGTTGGATTTCCTGTAGGACATTAAATCCTTAAATTTAGCATAATTCCAACGGATTCTGAAGGGGACAAAAGCAGCTTTGCGCTGATATGCAACACATTTCTGTAGTGTTTACGCAATCAGCGTAGATCAGCTGATTCTGACTCAGAGAAAAGCAGCTTTGCGGTGATAAGCAACACTTTACGTTGGTCTGGATCCAGTGTATTTACATTCATTGTTACTTTTAAAGAGTTACTGTACGTCAGTTGTATATTGTGCCACTGGCTATGTTAAAGGGTTAAAATCGTTCTGAAATCCGGTTTAGTCGTCAGAATGTTTCCTATCTTTCTGTTTTGTAGGGCAACAATAAATTTGACTTATCCTTGTGACAGATAGGTTCTGGTGTTAAATCCACTTCATCGTCATAAGTCCAGGTCTTGCTGAGTAGACTGCTCTTCCGTTTAGAGTATTTTTCCTGTATCCACAAAGCCGTTTATGCTACAGTGCTCCTATGACCTTTTCCAGAGATGGCAATCAAATTTCTGGCCATTCACAGCAGAGACGCTGCTGATTCATGGCTCCAAACTGCTGCCCTTCAGGAGAAAACCAGGTTACAAAACGAGCGGATGTTGGTCGCAGACAGAAACGATTTCACCACACTGAAGGAAATGTGCTTTGATCTAATTTACCTTTTCAGATTGGCTTTTGTCAGAAGAGGATCTAATGGCCAACGAAGCCATTTGTCAGGCCCTCTAACAGCCCTGCGTTTGTGCCGTTCCAGAGGTTAACACAGACGCCATGTGAAGCGGGATTGCCGGCAGGGCGAAAACGCTAATTAATGTTCATACTAAAAGGCATGTTCCTGTCAGCTCCAGTTAGAGAAGCCTATTCAAATTGCGTTGCAGGTGTGCAGCGGTCTGCCGTTCAGCCTACACCGCCAAGTTACACAGCCCGGGGAAAAGAAAAAGCAAGGTCAAAACTCATTGCCTTGTCTCTGGATTCAGATTCAGCTGAAATTCTGCCACAAATCCAGATCACACGACTCTTTTATAGCAAAGCCGTACTTCATTCTCTGCCAGCGCAACACAAAACCCCCCCATGAAATCTCTGTAAAGCCTTTCAGATCAAGCAAGCTTTGAATTATTGTAGCCAGGAGGATATATTTACCACAAGAAAAGTCTTTAAGGACATCCGGCCAACTGAAGATCTGAGGATCTGACACAGCTTTGACATCCAACTTTTTTTTTCATGGGGGGTTGGTAAATCAAACTCATTTCTTGCTGGTGGGAAATGGATCAGTCGATGAGAGAGCCCCTTGAAAAGGTGGGTTTGATCCGTGCTTGCTGCGGTGTCGTCTAAACCCAACGGAGCAGATGGCTTTTCATGATGACAGGATGATGTGAGGAGAAAAGCGTTCTACCCCCCACGCCCCCTAACACACACTGAGACTCATAAACAGTTGTTAAAGCAAACCATAACCAAAAAAGGTACAACACCACCTTTACAACAGACAAAGTTTGTGAGTTTTTATCAAACTGGGGGCCAACTCCCCACAAAACAACAGACAACATCCAGTTTTTCTTTATTTTCCATAAAAAATGCCAAACTTCCAGCTTTGTCAGGGACATCGACTCTTCCATGTCATTAGATCCAAGATTCAAGATTCAAGAAGTGTTTATTGCCATGTTCAGTGAATTTTCACAGAATTGGAATTTGGTGCCAGTGTGCAACATAAAACAAAAGAACAACAGTAAGCAAAAATTTAAAATGACACAATGTTCAGGACAATAAATAACTGTAGTTCTATATTAGCTGTTCAACGGCATTGGTTAGAAACTTTTTAACACCGGGGATGTCGTCGTCGACACCTAAATAACAGATGCTCTTTGACCTTTTTACAATTCTGCATCCATTTACTATAATCAAATTACAAAACACAAATTAACATTATATAACGAGCCACTTAGCCACTTTACTCAAAAAACACAACACAACTCCAGCTTAAGTGTTCAGACAAACCTGAATGACCTGATGGCGAGCTAACTCTTCTTTGGGATTTTCTGGTAGGGAATGTTTACCCCTGGTACCACCAATTATGATACTGCTGGTACCAATATTCTGGTCCCCCAAAACCGCAAAGCAGCTCCATGTCATTACACTAACAAAACCATGTTTGACAGTTTACCATTTAGCCACTCATTTCTGGTCATGTTCACCACAGTTCCAAATGTCTTTGTTGTGATAAGGTCTAAAATCGTTATTACTTTAAAGGTTTATTATTTTAAAATAGATAAACTTACCTAAAAACAGTAAATGGCATATACTAATATAGTACTTTACTGCCTTAGAGTTCACACACTGATGGGGGCTTTACTGTCTAACACTGGCGCCAACCTATAACCACCAGGAGCAGTGTGGGGTTCAGTGTCTTGCCCAACTTTGCTGCATCGGCGAACCTGTGATCTTCCAATAAGAGGTTGACCTCTCAACATCTGCTCCAAGGCTACCCCAACGTAAAAAAAAAGTCATAAACGTGCCCATTTAACACTCATCCTTTCAAAATATAACTAAATCCCCAAAGTGTTCTTTGCAGACTTTTCTGTTGAAAATGAATGTTCTTGTGCTTTGGTCCTTAGCAACCACCCCAACTCCTTCCCTCCTCATTTGTCTTCACTCGTAGCCGTGGCACCTTGTGTGGTCGACAGTGATGGAAACATCTGCTGACACCTCCACCTCTCAAAAATATCAAGAAAATAAGAGATAAATAATGTTAGGAGGCACTTTGTCCTCCTGTCAAATGGTTTTAATGGCCTGCTTTTTCACGTGTCGGTTTTCTTGTCTTGTTTTGACCCGTCAGTATCGTTTCTTGAGTCTTTTTGAGCAGACTTAAAAAAATTGATATTTTTCTATTCCGCACTTTCAATAGGCTACTATTCAGATGTCCTTAAAAGGCTTTTAACACAAATCGAGGTCTAATTGATTGAACCTTTCAGGCTGTTTTGTTGTCAAAAGCTTCAATTATGGCCCCCCATTAACCATCGCAGATTCTGCCAATTAAATCGAACACAAAGACCGCGGCCCCTCGAAACCTCTCAGCAATCAGAACCGCGGGCAGATAGCTCAGGACTGAGAAAACAACCTGCTGAAGACGGTGCGTGTGTGAAAACTGCTTCACTTGACATTTAATTAAAAGGCTTCAAACGCAGGAATTCATTATATAAGTTTGTGAACATTAAATCAGAGTAGGAAATAAACTTGTAGTTCTTGGGTTTAAAGAGAACCTTGAAGAAAATGTTTGATTGGAAACATTTTTATCTTTTTTTTTCATGCCTGAATAAGATATAGGATGTAAATGTAAGGAATAAGTATGATGAAGCGTTATTTCCTTGCGTCTGTTTAATAATTCATAAAAAATCCACTTTTGTACTCAAATTCGCATCTTCTAGTTGCTAATGGAGTTGTTAAAGATAACCCTCTTTAGCCAGAACATTTTTCAGCATAGTAAATCAAGAACACTGTTCATGATTAGAATCAAACCATCATTTTGATGTTTTTTACTTCTAAATCATGATTTCAGCGATAGCAATGTATGCTCCAGGAAGAAATGGGTCACGTCGCCCCACTTCCCCTCCGTAACCTCTCAGCTCATAATGACCCCGTTTAATGAGCAGCCTCTCTTCAGGCGATCTTTAACATGGAACTATGTCAGCTCCACTTTGCTGCACTGCAGCCCCTCACAGAGCAGAGGTGGCGTGGGGCCAAAGGCCTCCTGATCAGAAACACATAGTCTTCAAGATTTCTACAACTCAGTTCGTGTTTTTCCAGACAACTTGAGCATCACTTCAAATGAATATGTTTTTGATTATAATTCGCACAATTTCAAAGGTGCACAACATTTTGTGCTGGAACGCTCAGCAATGATCTTGGACATACATCACCTATTGTTGAGGAGAAAGGGCAAGAATGGTTCATATGGTGCAGCCTCCACTGCACCACAGCTTTGGAATGTCTGCATGCTTTCGTAACTCTAATCAGTTTTTAAATAAGGAAAATATATTCAGTTTAAAAACCAAAACTGCCTATTGGTCATCTTTTAATCTATTTTAAAAGGGTTCCCAGTGGTCTTCTGCAGTTTTAGCAAATATCAACAAACCTGTGTTTTTCTTCTTCTTGCAAGCTACGCTTACACCGGCCTCGGCAATGCGCGTTCAAGCAACCATTTACAATGAAACGAAAAACTTAGTGAATACGTGTTTGTGATTTCTTTTTCAAAACTTTTATTATGTAACAAACGTTTTTTACAACTGTTACAGAATAAAAGTAGAAAACTCTTGGCGTCCGTTGAACATGAAGACTTTAAGCTTTGACCAGTCAGGGACCCGAGACTGAGCAGTGACATATGATGGAGTCCTTCTTATTTTGAAAACCTTGATCTGCATGGAGGAGAAATGACTAAAAAGTATCTCATGTATGGGAATAAATTTTCTGTGACAAAAATTCTGGAACATAACTTATTAGATTCGTACCGCTTCAACATTTGGCACAAAGCTTCTTCCTTCTTGTTTTAGTCAACAGATGAAAAAGAAGCCTGCTTGTCCAGTGTGAACACCATGGGCTCAACACGCGTTCAAGAACCCGCGTTTAGCACATCAAATGCCCGCTGTGTCCGTAGCTTCAGACATAGTTTCTGCTGCAAGCGGCAGTAGTAATAGTGTAAATAATAATAATATAATTATGACGCTATTTGTCCCACAATGGGGAAAAACAGAAAAACAGGATTTTAAGTATATGTAAATGATAAGGAGACCATTTTTATTTGTAAAAAACAAAACAAAAACAATCACAACTCTGCAAGAAAATAAAAAAGGGAGTTGGAAGTGGTAAAAAAAAAGATGTGTGGTTCTTATGAATAAAGAGTGTACACACAGAGACAGAAAGTCGCACATTGTGAGGGATGCATCTGAACAACCATGCCTACACAAACCCGATTTTTACTCACATCTGAGACTATAAATGGATGCAGACAATTTGGCACTTCTTCATTTGCATATAAAACCCCGTCTGCGGAACCGAAACTGATGCGACAATGTGAGCAAGCACAAAGAAATGCTGTTTTTTTTTTTTAAGGTACGAGGAGAAAAAGCAGCCGACTTCAAAATTGCAAACAAATGGCGGAGAAAGCGAATGAACAAACAAGCCAAGCAGCTCCACTTATAAACCAAAAGTGAAGGTGAAGAAATGTTCAGTAGTTTTTCAAACCGGGAACCAAAGAAGGGAGGAGAAGCGGTATACGTTTAGCCCTGTGTATGTGGTCGAACCGCCTTTCATGAACGCGGGTAAATGGTCGGGATGTGTGGTGTTTCATCAGACAAGGAGTGGAACAAAACCAATAATCACAAGTGTCAGAAAAGTCACTGACTTCTCGAAATAGACATTTTTCTGCATGTAAGCAGCAGCCTAGTAGGAAGGAGTATTAGGGCCACAGTAAAAAAACAACAAAAAGATCAAGAACATAAAATACATAAAATGATCAAAAAAGTCGTAATTATACAAGAATAAAGTCAAACAAATATGACAAAAGATTGGCATTGCAAGGATAAAGCCGCCAGGTAGAAATATAACAAATTTAGAAAAAAAAATTGGAAAACTATAAGAAAAAAGACGTGATGTTACAGATAAAAGCTGTTCAGTTATGAAAATAAATCTGGTGGCTTCAACAAAAATTCTTCAACCCAGAAGAATATAATCAAAATATTTAATTTTCCTAAAAAAAATTGTTATACCTTAGGTGTTATTATCGTTATACACTTTTGGCCGGATAAAAATATAATAAATTCTGTTAAGTGAATTTTGCCCCCCCAAATTTTTTTCCATTTTCCACTACAAACCATGCCCACCTAGTGGTTTGGTTTATATTGGTAGTATGCTCTTAGAGTTTACAAGGTTGCTATTTGCATATATTTTTGGTTTCTTTCATAATGTTTACCATCTATTATTAACAATATAAAATAATTTTTGCTTTTCAGCTGATAGAAGTCTCATAAAATACTCCAGTTTTAACGTTTTTAATAGTTAATTTATACGTTTTATTGAGCACCAATGAATCCAATGAATTCAGCAAGTGCTGAAAACATTACACAAATAACATGGTCAAAATGTTATTAAGAGAGGGCGATATTTTTATAGTTGTTTTGGATGGAGTTCTTTTTTTTTCATTGAAATTATCTTTTTAAATTTATATTTAAATGTGGTAACTAAAAAGCAGTTTTTTTTCTTTGTTTTCTTACGGCTTCATTGTTTTCATGTGAGCATTTAAAGCATTTAACAAACAGGATGCGGAAAGAAACAAACAAACACTCAAAAGCTGTTTTCCCTCAAAGGCTCTCTGCAGTCCTTTTGCATTCAGTCTCATTCATTGTGCTATTGGTGTTGAATCATGACTCAGCAAAAACTTTAAAAATCATAACTTCGAAACATTTAGTCTTGGATTTTTTGGCAAAAAATGAAGAAATTTCAACTCCGTTATCCATGGTATCATATCTTTACAGATGACAGGGCGTCTATTCCCACTCTTACACCGCGAATAGATGCAAAGCTCATCAATGTGTCCATAACTGTGCTACATGGGAGGTAGGAAGGACCCACTGACCATGGGAAGGAACAAAATGAGTATAGAAGATGGATGGATGGATGGATGGATGGATGGATGGATGGATGGATGGATGGATGGATGGATGGATGGATTCAACAAATTTTGAGTTTTTAATGAAACATAATATTGTTTAAAAATTTAGTTTAAACCACCAACAAATAACAACTGAAACAATTTCTGACATCTCCTGTAGGATTCTGAATTGCAAAAAGATGTTTTAAGTAACCTCATTGACTGGAGGTCACTATGCCACTCAATAATTGGCAATTTTAGTTGGCGACCTTCAGAACCCCACTGCGTTTACCCTCATTTATACTTGGAGTTTACATTCCAGAAATAACCGCAGATGAAGAAAAAACACAAGAAAAATATTTTGGCATTCTGTACAGAGACCTGACTGAGGAGATTGATTGACAAGGGTCAACTTGACCAATCAGAGGCTTAGCGCGATTAAAAGAAAAGTGAAAAAAAAGATGAAAGGAGAATTGGGATACAGCGATGGGCCACTGTGTAACATTTTGTCAGGTCCATGCACCTGCTATTACATAAAAAACAACCAAATACTTCTGCAGGGATTCAACAGAATCTACGTTTGTGAAACCAGGTTCTAAATATGTTTATTTATAGTGTAAAGCGAGAATCTTAAACATGAAAGTAAATGGGAAGTTGCACCACGTCACAAACCAGCCTCAGTGGTCATTTAGGGAACTTCATCATTACTTCCTGGTTTAAGCAGAAATATGAGAATGGACTGTAGGCGTGGTTCAACTGGATGCAGCTTATCCATTAATGACAACATTAATGGATAGAAAAATGGAAATATGTTTATGTGTGATATATTTAGTCTACAAAGACAATTCAAAGTGTTTACATGCTGATAAAAAGAAACAACTGAAAAAGAACTAGGTAGGTGTATAGTGTAGTTAGCTGTGACAGACCTTGTTGAGAGCGTACCCCACCTTAGCACAACAGTAGCAGGGACAGGCTCCAGCAACCCTGTGATATATATATATATATATATATATATATATATATATATATATATATATACACACACACACACACACACACATCAGGTTAAGAAAATGGATAGATGGATAGTAAAGGTATGATCGTTAAAATGAAAATTTTGAGAAAGTAAAAAGTAACTGAATTTAAAATAAATGAATCAAATGCAGCTGAGAACAGGTGAGTCTTTAACCTGGATTTAAATAAACTGAGTGTTTCAGCTGATCTAAGGCTTTCTGAAAGTCTGTTACAGATTTGTGGAGCTAAATGCATCTTCTCCTTGTTTGGTTTTGACTTTTGAACCTACAAAAGACCTGATCCAGATGACTGTATAGATCGGGTGGGTACATATTGGGTCAGGAGATCAACATGTGTATTTTGGTGCTGAAGCCATTGTCATAGCCAGTGTGAAGGCATTAGAACTGGACTGATCAGATCTACTTTTTTGTTCCTTGTGAGAACCCGAGCAGCAGAGTTCTGAATAATAGAATAAACCTTTGATTAATGGAATTCTGTGCTAGAGATGATGCCGGTGTAGGTACCAAAACCGTTTGGCCTGGAACTTCCGTTTGGGGTCCTGGGACTAATGCTGGCGTCAGATTATGTGATTGGCTGTACATTGGTCCGATGACATTTCAGATAGTGATTGGTCTGGACAAATTACGATACTACCATAGGAGAAAATATTATGAATTCTGTTGTAAACAAACGTGCCTTTATTATTGTTATAATTATTATTAAATGCATATTTGCTCATAGTTTTTTTAGTCCGTGCAGCAACTGCTTTATTATTGGCAGAGCGGTTGAGGAAAAACATTTAACTTACGTGCCTGACAGCGTTTTTTAACCTGGCTGAACTAAACTGGAATAGCACAAAGGAGATTGTAGCAAAATCCTTTATTAAAATTACAAGAATATTGTCAGACACAATTTGAGAAAATAACTTTAGGTTACAAAAGGAAGCGTGAAATGAAAATTTGTAGAGCCCGAGCAGATCTTGACGCTAAGTAGTTTGGCCAACTGGGGTTACCGTAGTGTGACATTGCCTTCAGTCGAAAGGACCCCAAACGGAAGTTCCAGGCGACGGTTATGAATGCCGACACCATCTTGATCAAGGGCAAACACACAAAAGAAACTACTTTACAATTGCCAGGTGAAGTGGATAATCATGAAACCATTTCGCTTTTGTGCTAACATAAAACAAATAAATCCATCACCAACAATTTTAAATTGTCCCTTAGTTCAATAAAAAGTAAAACCAGTGTAAATCTAATTAGAGCTGAGCAAAAACATTTTAAACTGTAAAGCCCACTCAGTTCAAGTAAATAGGGCAATGTTGTTGTTTCTCTTCGGCTTTTCCCCACATCAGAATTAAGCCTGGCGGCATTCGCTTGTAAACTTGGCAATGTGTTTTTCGCGGATGCCCTTCCTGGCCTTAACCCTCTCAAAAGCAAGCGGCGGGCTTGGGACCGGCAGAAGCAGAGAAAGGAACGAGGGGCAACCGGATTAGAACCTGGTTTCACAGACGGAAGGCGCCGCA
Source organism: Oryzias sinensis (assembly GCA_037389245.1). Classification (NCBI taxonomy): domain Eukaryota; kingdom Metazoa; phylum Chordata; class Actinopteri; order Beloniformes; family Adrianichthyidae; genus Oryzias; species Oryzias sinensis. The sequence goes on from CM074510.1 coordinate 11,721,763, forward strand.
AACCAGCACGAGCTAAACCGGGTCCCTCCAAGTAAATAGGGCAATGATTGGTGAAAAAACAATCAACGCATTAAGACACCAGTATTAGGCAGCCTCAGCTTTAAATATCAATATTTACCATCAGCTAGAAGAGATTGGTTCAAACAAAGAAGGGAAAAAAGGGTTTTACTCAGTTGTTAAATACGCAGAGTGTTTCAGCAGTGCCTCTGTATGTATATAGAACATTTGAAATTACAAAGCCATACAGCTTGCAGGCCGAGTGCAAAGAAAATTGTGTTACATTGTGTTGCAAGCAATCAGCCCAGCCTGCAGCCTGTTGAAAGGAGCATTTTGAAGAAATAGCCACAGGTAAAAGGATTACTCCACTGTTGCAGCTTGCCGCTATCAGTGCGACCCTCTTCTTTGACTTTTCACTGAGGCCGCCTTCCCCTCCTCCGCCTCTGTCAAAAGCGAGGCAGGCCCTTGATGGTAGCACCTTTTGATCTCCGTGAGTGCCTCTGCTCCTCCTTTCTTTCTCTCATCATCCTCCTCTCCTCTCCTTGAGAGAGCTGTCAAAAGTTTAAAGGCTCAGTCTGTCACGAGTTCTTCATCCACCACGGCTACACCTCTAGAACTCTTTCATCGTTAGCAGAGACACCACCCGAAATCCAGGCATCTGAGGGACCTGCGCTTCCCTCTCCTTAGCTCCGTGGCTGATTAGAGTGGGCCCTTTTCCCCTCTCCAAGTGCGCCTATTATTCCGCATGGCGGGCTTATTCCTCACCGCTAACTGCTGCAATCACTCCACTCAACGATGTAGTGTACGAACCCTGACAACAATAAGGTGCTCCATCCTGCAGCATTGATCCAGTTCCGGCATTAAATGTGCAGAACAACAAGGCCAACACATTCCTCCCCTCTTTTTGTTTATGCTTATCAAGCCGTCAAGCGGAAAAACGGCCAATCAATTCTGGGATTGAAGGGAGCTCAATTGCAGCAAACCTTTAACTTGGACCTGAAGTTTACAACATGTGGTTTCCATTCATCATTGCTGAGCAAATCTCAAAGCCCTATTTCACTACAAAGGCACAGTTCGACTAGGGATCCCCGTTGTGGGATTTGCGTGAGTCATCCCTACCATGAAAGAGGTGAAGGCGACTGGGCTGTGCCTCAACAAAAGCAACAATGAGCGAGGCATTCCAGCCCCTTGTGCTATACACCAATTAAATTCTCCAGTCTGCTCACTGGTAATAATTTTATATGAATATGCAGGCTGTTAATTGCTTGTGTCACAGATGAAAGAGGAGACATTGGGGGGATTGACAAAGCGATAATGGGTTGATTGGATCTAGTTTGCTGCAGAACACTGCGGTGAGAGTTAATGTTGCGAGGAAAGACAAAGGAGTGTTCACGAATCTGGCGTTCCCGCCACGTTGCATCATTGCGAGACTCCTTTGGAGAAAGACGCATCAAGTAATCATTTGGACGCAGCGTGAGGTGTAGAAGAGTCTCGAACAAAGACCGTATTAACCAGCTGACATGAGGCAGTCGACATGAAATTAGCATCTTCAAGTCTGACATAAAAGGAATTGGAAAAGGAGTTGATGAAGGGGGATCTACAGTTTTGGCTTAGAAAAAGGTCGTTTTTGACAGTCGTAAACATACATTTCTGACGCAGAAATGAGGAGTTCTTATCGTCAGCTTTCAAATCAAACTACCAACAGCGCTACTACTAATTTATTCTTGTTTTTTTTTATCATGCAGTCAATTAACGCGTTGTCTTCTTAATCTTAACTTTTTTCTAAAGCAAAAATCACTATGTTTTTATTGTAGCTGTCACAAGAAAAGGCAGACGGCTGTATCCAAATGCAGCAGGTTTATTAGCTCGGCTAAAAAGTCTACAAAGCTAAATCAGGGTCAGGCAGGAAGGATCAATAACGAGCATTAGAGCATTAGAGAGGAAACTAGAGTAGTCAGAATCCAGGCGAGAGTCAGGGCAGGCGGCAGGCAAACACAGTTAGAAACAGGATGAGGAGACACACATTCATGTCCAAATATAACACTTGGTGAAGAAGGCAGAGTGGCTCAAATATTACTTCGCAATCAGTGTGGCTCTCTGCAGAGCTTAGGTAGACTATGATTGATTGAGTGAATGAGAGTCAGCAGTGTGGCATCCAGGAAGGGCACGCTGGGTGTGCTGGGAGATGTAGTGCCTTCAGTACTCTGGAGATTGCTCCCGCCGGTGACCAGAGGGGGAGACAGAGTTCTGACTTCTGACAGTAGCAAAGCGTAAAAGCTTCTAATGACTCTAGACTGTCGCTACCTAATACTAGCACATGTCCACCACCCATTGTTGGAAAAAGCTTGCTGTGAAATATTGAAGCGCTGCAAATCTTGCTCCAGGCTTTTTCCTTCACAGCTCAAATCTGATATATAAAATATATAAATATATTATATAAATATAAAATATATAAAATACTTGGCATCATAGAATTCCATCTTGTCACAAACAGCAATTATTAATATCTCTTCCATGAGCAATTTTCAACTGGTTGACAAAATCCACCTGGTTTAACTTTTGATACACTTTTAATGGTCACATGTTTCACATGTACACATTTTGTACATAGAAACTTGCACAGCGACGTGTAATCCCAAAAGTTGTGAACCCAAAAGCCCAAAGTGCGCATTTACAGAGACTTTTCATTGGAAGTGGCCTCTTGTTCGCACATTGCAGACAGTGGTATAAACGAAGCTTTACTCTTTTTGAACGCTAAGCTGAGCTGCCGTCAGTAACTCTGCCCCTCCCACATTAAGCAGAAATAAGCTAATTTGTGGATTTCTGTCATTCCACCGTTTTACTGTATTTCTCTCAATCACTTAATGCATCCATTTATTTTTGAAACATGAAGATTTTACTACAATTATAAAGAGATTACCTCTAAATTTGCACTGTTTTTAGCCACTGCCAATCACAACTGTCAAGTGACGCCACTTGTCTTGCTGTTCGACATGTTTAGGGCTAATGTTTCTAGCAGGAATTCTTGTGTGAGAAGTTACATACAAAGTAAAAACCCATCAATTTTTAGAACCCACTGAATCCTTTTTGGATTCACGAGGTTGATGGAGCCTATCCTAGCCACTCTCAGGTGAGGGCAGGGTGCAACCTGAACAGGTTGACAGTATGTCAATGTGAAAATCAATTTTCCACAAAGTAGCTTTAGCCTAAGGCATTAATAGAGGCCTAGTTACCCAGGTCCCTGGGTGTCTGGTCAGAATGCTTTCAAGTCGCCTTTTAGGGAATGTGCTTTGAACTGGAAAAAGGCTTCAGGGTTGACTCAAGGCTGAATGGAGGAATCACTTGGAAAGGCTGAGTCAGCCAAACAGCCAATTGCCTTAATGCGTCAAAAAACAAGGAGGATGCGACAGAGTGTGTTCATTGGCTGTTTGTGAAATAAGGCGACATAAAAGAGCTACTAACGCAAAAGGTTTGTTTTTCTCTGATTGGGTTATGTGCAAATATATCAAGCTTGATTTTTGAGTTATTTCATACCAGATCTAAGATGTGTGTTTAGACAGAATGCAAACAAAAACAAATGTTTAATAAAAGTTTGAGTTTTGTGTGTTCATTTAAGACTTTTTTGGCCTTTTTATATACATAAACTTTAAAGTACAGGTTGTTTTGCAACATTTATGCTTTTTGATGCTACATAGACATGTGGAAGACCCTCCAGATTCTCAACATAAAAAAAAATAATTCAATTACCCAACACCTGTTAAACACTTGTGGCAAATATTGTTAACATAGTTAGGCAAGCATGACTCCACCATCTACAGTTGCCTGGCAACCCTTCCAAGCAGTGCAACTAACTTAGCAATAAAAGGTTTTGTTTGTAAAACTAAAAAAAAAAGGCTTCTATTGAACAAGTACTATAAATATCTTGCAGATTCTAAAAAGTTAATTGGTAAAATGATGACCACTTTCAGGGAAAATGGCTTCTGAGAAATATGTTCAGCTCTTAAAGATTTCTTTCTTCTACTTTTGAAAACCACAAAGCCCTTTATTTTCTTTTAGGTTTCAAAAGATTGTTTTGCCACTGAAAGGCTTTGAAATGAAAGTCTTTCCTTAACGTCTATGACATCTTTGAGTGAGCTGCCAAACATATTCTGTTTACCTCCTAAATAATCCTGCATCTTCTGTCCTCCCCCGTTGCATATTTTTTTCTTTTCTCTCTGACATGCACTGTTGAAGTTGATGATGGTGACGGAGCGTGGGAGGAAGACGTTTGGCAGAGCAGAGTCGCTCCTGTCACCTCCGCCGCGCCCTGCACCGGGAGCGCTGCCAACGTGGGACTTTTAACCGCTGATTCAGCCAGCACGCCGCCTGGCAGCCATGGCGACGGCCATCGTGGGATGCCGCCGAGTGTCATCAAGTGGCGTGGATGAGTGTCGGTCTCGGCAGGGAATAGCAGCGGTAGATCTCAGCGGAGAGACATCAGCAACAAAGGAGCTTAACTCAGCGGAACAGCTATTAAGGGACAGTAATTAGTAAATAATAGTGGCGGTTAACTAAAAAAATAAATAAGGTGAAGCCTCCAAAAACAGTAAGAAATTGAGAATAAAGTGTAGACGAGTGGAGTCAATTATTCCCTGGAAACGCTCTTTGGCGATTTAATAGTGGAGCCACAATCAGAAGGACGGCCTTCACAAGGAAAACAAATTACTGATACACAAAGAGCTGCCTCCTTCTCAGCTGACGTTCCGCCCAGAGGAGGTCAGAGCCAATAATGAGGCGGAGGAAGCGCGTTTTCCTGCAAACAAACTGAATTTTTTATCGGAGAAACTCATTCAAAGTTCACTTTCAAAGGGAAAAAGTGGAACCACACCAAAAAATCCCAAGTTTATGCATCAAAAATCAGTTGGCATAAAAACAAAACCTGAAAAAAAGGATCAGTTTCCCAAACCCAAAGCTGGAGACATCCAGAGTTCTACAAGTTAAGTACCCAACCCATTAGAAGATAAGTCACATTCTAGGTTAAGAGCCAGAAGAAAAATGTTTCACCTTTGAGAGACGTTAAGAGCCTGATGTGATTTTTCGAGTGCATGTAAAGCTGCAAAGGAGATCAGTAATTACAGTAATCAAGCTGAGAGAAAAGTCCCTGAAGGAGGGGCTGGGTTGCGTAAACTGAATGAAAGGGTCGGAGCTTCCGGATATTGGAGAGAGCAGATCAGAACGCAGGGAAGCAGAGGTATCTAGAAGGTTTAGTCTGTCATTAGACATACTGATGGATTTTCTTTGGGAAAAAATAAAAAAAAGTTCACAGGGATATGACGTGCATTCAGGAATTGGCAAAACGGGCATTCTTGAACCCGCATTTAAGCCCATTTGGTTCACACTGCACAAGCAGGGAGGGGCTTCTTCCCGTTTTTTTTCATACCGTTTGCTAGCGCATGTGCGCCACCTACAGCAAATTTCACAAATCTTATTGCAGGCGTTTTCTTTTACAGCTCCATTCCGATACTTGAACTCAAAAAGTTTGAAATGGTTTAACGTTCAATCCGCGTTCAGTGGCCTTTTGCGAGTAAAGCCTGTAAAGTCCGAAAATGTGCGTTTACATAGACTTTTCATTAGAGGTGGACGCTTGAATGCGGGTTTCTGAAGGCTGAGCTGAGCTGAAGCTAGTAACTATGGATACATGTCACTCATGCACAACCTTAGACCTGAGGGTCTGCTAAAATACTGAATCAGTTCAATTTTGAAGTTAAGAATTTGATTTGTTTGATAATTGGTTATTTTTCAACATTTGATTCAAAATCTCTTTTGTTTAATCATTAAAAGCAATTTAATGCACACAAATTAGTATTTTAGTATTATCAATTTTTACAAAAAGCTTGTGAAAAATGCTAAATTCTGCACACAAAACAACAATTTGTGCCAACAAAATACTAAATTATAGTCCCAAATGATTCGTTTGAGGTAGCTCAAATGTCATGCCCAGGGCTTTGTACCTTCCTGACTGCAAACAAATGCTTGCACGCATGTGGGACGCCCATATAAACTATCCTTTTAATCCCTAATTTCCTCATGTCTAACAGTCAGGAGTGCGCACTTACTTGAACAGCACTTTTGCTGGACAAAAAAAGTGAATAATACGTACGACACACCTGCGCATCACCAACTTCACCTTTGTTTACCTTACATGTTGTTCTAGAGTTTGTTCTATGGATTCACCAAGTGGTCAAGGACCTAGATATCCATCCGTAACGGCAGTTGCGACAATCTAAATTCTTCTAGAGCTTCCCCCTACCCCTACATTTAGACTTCTAAATGAAGAGTTATTGAAAAATAGTGTATTCGAAATTTGGACGGTGCACCCGCTCGTTGTTGCCGATCTTCCACATTAGCGAGTAGCTGCCAGCGCTTGGAAAATGCATAACAACATCAGTTTTATAATATAAAAATGTGCATTTATGTTCAGACAACACCCATGTGAAGAAATGTGTTCATATTTCGGACACCCCTGTACCTCCAAACGCACCTATAATTGGAGGGATAGAGAGAAGCCGGAGTGGTATGGGAAGAATTGGGATTCGGTCTAAGACTTTAGTCTTGTCTTTTTTCATGTTTGGGAATGTTTAGAGCTTGAGGTTCTGACACAGATCCTCCAAACCCAATTCAACCAATCAGAGAAAAATCACCACAGGAAATCCAACTCAGCTCAGACCATGAAAGTACCCCCTCCCTGCCAGGAAGAACCAATGTAAAAGCAGTTTGATAAAAATAACTGAAACTGTGTTCATTTCTAATTCTGGACCTACACACCAAGGATGTTCCTTTATTTGATAGTTGGAGAGTTTGCTTTGAAATTTGCTAAGCTGCAGCTACAGACTATTCCGGGTGTCCCAAGACGGCACCACGCTCCTAAAACTTGGGATTAAGAAAGCTCTGCTGTGCGGATCAACAGGATTAGAGGCGCTGTTACTCCTTCGAGACAAAAGCTGAGCAACCCCGCAGACCAAACACAGGAAAAGTTTAGGTCGGGTGAAGGAGGGACAGCTCCTGCACTGCTGTATGCACGAAAACAAACTCTAGTCAAAGCAGGAATAGTGTGCACTTGGAAGCAAACAAAACTGCCCACGGCGGAATATCAACAAAAACAAGCTTGAAAACCCCCAACTGTTATTGGAAGGATTTTTCCTATTTTCTACCACAAAGCTAAAATTGTTCTCTTTGAGCCTCTTTCAACTCTGAAAAGGTTGGAGCAGCTTTGGAGATAAACAAAAAGTATTAAATGGAAAAGAAACAACAAAAAGCGGAGTGTTATGTCTTGCTGGGCCTTCTTGTGTTGTTTCCTGTAGATTTGTCCACAAACAAAAACGTAAAAATACTAGATGTCCTCTCCCTGCTGTTTTTTTTTTTTTTTATGAAAGTCTGAGCTCCCATCCAGACCCTCACCTGAAGCAGAGACAGATGGATTCTCCGCAAATAACCGGGGAGGAAATTAAGAACAACAGCTGTCGCAGCGGTGAGTGGCAAGCGTGGACAAAAAAAAAAAAAAAGACAAGGAATGCTGGGAACCAACCTTGCAATTTCATCGCCACACAGTAACGCCTGGATTGACAGTCAGCGAGCAGCTTATTAGGAAATTTCATGGGATTCCTGAAGTGATTATCCTAAAGCTGTCAGGTGCAGTGTGTCAAAAAAAAAAAACCACCCCAGGAGGCGGTTGCCATAAAAAACTGAACATGTGCTTGTGAGACTGACGGCTGACAGAGAGGCGGGTCCTTTCACCGGTGCACCAGAGCGTGAACGATTCCCCGCACTTCCATCCATCTGAATCTGATTTGATGCAAATAAGGCGAGCGAACGAAAGAAAATGCACTATCCCGACCCCCCTCCACTATCCGTCCATCGCTTTAATCATCACTTATGAGTGTTTGTCTGAAAACACATTTAAAACCATGACAAGGGTAAAAGATTTCCATTAGGAGCACTGCATGGGCCACAGCTGTCAACACGATTGGCTGGCAGATAAGGGGGAGGGGCTTATCTGTGGTACTATAAGAACTACAATCCTCCCTGGTTTATGCAAAGGGGTCAGTTGGCTACTCTTTCCTTTATTTAGGAAGCAACAACAAAATGTAGCTTTTTCTAATTTAAGATAATCCACCAAAAATCCAGTGGTGTAGCATCTAAGGTTCACATTTAAGCATCATAATAGCAAAGCTAGGAGTTCACCATTGCACAAAAAAAGTCCTTAAACATAAACTGTAAGAAAGGTTTAGTGAAAATGATGTCCTAAGGAAAGACACCAGATACTACTTTGAATGGGCCAATACATGAAGGATTCTGTTTGATAAATAAAGAAAAAAAGTTTTAGAAAGCTGTAAGATAACGTTGCAAATGGAGGCTGTAGGGAAAGTTGTGAAAAAAAGCTACAAAGTATCTGGAAGTTATGGAAACTTAAATTTTTAAGGAAAGCTATAAAAAAAAGCTGTAAAACCTCACAAATGATCAAGAAGTTAGAAAAGATACAAGGAAACCGTGCGGGTGAATGGGGCTGTCTGCAGCCAAAAGATGGGTAAACTTGTACGGGGCATGCAGGCAGCTCAAAATTTGAAGACCATAGAGCGCTCTGTGAGCCTGTAGAGCAAAAATGTTGATGCCCATTTTTCTACGGGCACGCTCTGGGCGACAAATCATAGCGAACACTCATATGGCATGCAATGGTAAGCATGCTACATTTGTACCGGGCATGTGACGCATGTTTTTGATCATGCTAAACTGGCATTCTTGAATGTGCGTTTGGTCCACTGGACTAGTGGACTAGGTGTCCGCCACCTACAGCTGCAGAAGGCTTGTGGAGAAACGCTGAAGTGGTGTAAGTGTCGTGAATCTTGCTCCGGGACTTTTTCTTTCACAGCTCTATTCCAATATACAAAAGACTTGGTGTCCTACAATAATTTTCATCATCAATTCATCATTATTTGACCCTGGGCAATTTGAGTGTCTGACTAGTTAAAGTTCAATCTGGTTTAACTTTCCATGCCCATTCAATGGGCATGCGTTTTGTACGTTGAACCCAAAAACAATCGTCCAGTTTTGAACTTGGAACCCCGAAATGGACGCTTACATAGACTTCTCATTGGCAATGGTCGTTGAATGCGCATTCACGAGCTGTGCATGTAAGGGTTGATGTCAGAAGAAGTATGCATTATCTCTTTTTAACGCATGCCATGGAAGCAACCGTCCTCCGCGAGCTTGGGCGAAGTGCGTTAAAAAGTAATAATGCATACTTCGAAGGCAATTAACCCTACAGAAACTACATGGAGCTACATAAAGATACATTTTATTCCAATTCCTCTGCTCACATCAAAACAATCAGAGCAAGGAAATATGTTTTGGTACTTAATATTGTTATGAACATAATCTGGTATGTGATGGCAAAACGCTAACTTTACTTTTTGAATGACTTCAGTGCAAACACAAAAGTCAAACTGTGTCTAACATTGAAGAACAATGGATAAAAGCTGGGTCAGAACACACTGTTAGTTTATTGCATTGTGTCACTTTGAAATATTTTAAAAATCTTGTTCGAGAAAAAGTGCATCTCCTAAACAGATTGGAGCTTCTGACCTTAAATCCAAACCCACGTGGCTCATAGAGGAAGCATGTGGTGTGAGTAAAGTGTTAAAGTCTATAAAGGCTGAAAATATGACTATTTACTGCCCAGGTTCTTTTTTTTTGACACTCCCACAGAGACAGAGCTGCAGGGACACCGTCTGTTTGCTCGTCTGAACATCAAGGTCCCCTCTACGTAAACAAATCCCTTTTTTTCCATTTCTTTTTCACTTTCTCTACAAAAATCTTTCTTTTTGCTAACTTCTTTTTTTTTAGCAAAGATATCGGTTTTATAGGCACTGACATCTTCCATCTTCCAAGTTCCAGGAAGTCAAGTCTTACATAAATTTAATTGGAGTTAACACCTTTTAACCCCCATCTATTCCGTCAACGGAAATCAATAAAGACATCAAGCACTTAGGTCACCAATCTAACAGCAGATGGCTTGTTCCTCTGTGTCACCTGAACGTTTGACAAAACTTAACTCTGCTGCTAAGGTGATGGAGTCACTTCCAGGGCAACCAACAAGAACAAAAGCGACAAAAAGTCGTGCAAATCAAAAAAATCTAAAGTTTTCTATAAATAACTGGAGAATAGGATTCTGAAGTACCAACCATTGCAATCACATCATTAAAAAAACGACTTAAACAGACCAAAACTCAAAGTTTCTGTACTTTTATAGTCACCATCTCACTTTGAGAATGTTCAATACAAGGACCCTTTGGGATTTGGACCAGTTCTTCCGACAAACCATTTACATATATATAAAAAATATAAAAACGTCAAAGATGCGTTTCTTACTTCCTACCATAATTTTCCATAGCAGTCACTTTCTGTCTTCTGTTCTGGTCATGAAGTCGTCCCACAACAGAGTTGAGCTGAGCTCTCACACCTGCCGAAAGAAAAGGGTCTTTTAGCAAAAATGAACCATGGCATGGATCAAACCCCTTTAGTGCATGGTTTTCTTTAGGTTCACTATTTTTCTGCATGTGTACCATTCTCTTTTTTTTTTGTATCCTTCCCAAAGACCCACACCAATATAAATAGTGTTTTTGGTGTTAATAACATGTTCTTGTGGCATTTTTTTCATGATGTTGGAAATATATAAAGAAAAATTAGGATTACACAAAAAAAATGCCATTTGAAAAATAGCGTATTTGTGAGGTAGAAAATCCACTGGGCTCAAACAGCATAATTATAACAACAAAAAAACACTGCTTTGAAAATAAATCAAAAGATGATCGGAGTGGGTCTTTAACTCCGAACAATCTGTTCCTGTTCCTTTTAAAATCCAAGTTTCCTGCTTCACCTAAAAACCTTTAAGCCAAACATACATTGACCAATCATCTATAAGAATTGATCGTACCAGACTATTGGGAGTGAAAAACTCAGATGTTTTATGTTTTGAGAAAACTTGTGTTTACCTTCACAATGCTCTGCACTGATGCTGAAGTTTTAACATATTGTTTTTAAATCAGCTTAAACTTGGCGAGTAATTAAGGACTCTTTAAAAAAAATGACCTTTTCAGAAGCATGGCAGAAGCTGCGCCGCCTAGAAAACCACAACCGGAAAGGTGTTTATCTTCGCTAAGCAGCAGATTTAAAGAAATGTAATTCAATTATTGGTGAGATGAAAAAAAATCAGAAGGCTAGAAAAAGCCCTAAACTATATCTAAATTAGTCGAAAAAGGGGAAGCATCAGACAAGCTATGGTTTCCCCTTCAGAACCGTTGACTGTACATGAGACCTGGACTGAGCACGTGTAACGTCACCCACAGAAAGAGGTTTTCTTCCAGCTCCAGTCAAAAGAAGTCAATGCAGTCTTCATGTTGGAATCGGAAATGGTCAATAAGCAGAGATGTGTCCGAAACGGTCTGAGTCATCGTTTTTATTGCGACTATTCTCGCCAGTCAGGAGTGAGCTTGTTGGGAAATGTTTGACAGAAGACTAAATATGTTTATTGAGGCACCTGATTGGCCAGTTTTTAACTTAACTTGCATGACAGAAAAAAAAAAAAAAAGTATTTTCAAGAACATGTTTTAAAAAAAGGGGTAGGTGTTTATTCTGACCAATAGAATGACTGAGCAATAGCTGTTTATTTCTCTATGGAATTTTGGGGTACTTCCTGTTTGGAAACCATGGGGGTGGGCGGCGTCACTCAGTCCAGTTCTCCCATAAGGTTAATGGTCAGAACACACAATTACAACAGGCTTTTAATGGAAAATGTCTAAAAGCATAAGCACAGTGTCATGGTAAAAGAAGGGGTGACAAATTGCTGATTCAGCTGGAACCCATTTGGTACAAAGTCAGTATTTGGTCTGTGGAGGCTCGACTGAAGCTCAGTTCATGCTGTTACTTATTTATAGGCCTTTAGCTTACATGCACTCTTTGACCTGCATCATGTGGGAACAGCGTCTTGATTTATGAAGCAGAAAATATGGTGTTATCCATAAAAAAATCCCCAGAGTGCTCTCTGTCACCTTTATTATTCTCGCCGATACGTTTTCGCAGACGTCGCCTGTGGTTTTTCCGGGGAAACCGGTATTTTTATCCAGCTTTCTTTTGTGTTGACGAAACCGATTCAAATTCCGACGGACGGGATAAAGACCTCTCTGCTAATTCCTGATTTGAGATTAAGCAGGAAAAACAAACTGGGGGGAGGATGGAACCGAGCCGGCCATGTCGGCACATGGAGCGTCTGTTTCCTGTAATAAGCTCCGCAGGACGTGCCTCCACTGGGTGATGAATGAGCAGAGAAAAGCAATTTCAAAAGAAAATGTGATGCAGAGTGATTGTTCGGGCCATTGTGACACTTGTGTGTTTGCGTGGAGGGTTGGACGCTGGCTGGGGGGGACAGATTAGCAGCCGTGTCTCGTGCCAAACTACTCCTCAGCTGCAGCATTTCCACGCTGCTATCTGTATTCAGGTATGCACGCTGCAACCAGAGGAGGAGTGGGTTTTTAGCAAAACACAATATTTGTCTTCGTATGGTTGCCTCTTTCTTTGTCTTCACCCCTCGCCATCGCTTGCCTCTGTTTCCGAAGTTTTCATTACCGCCGCTGTTCCACTTCCATATTATGAGAGATCTTAGGAAATGCTCATTTTGTTCCTTTCGGCTTTGTAATGTTGCGCCTTGTGCGGAAACAGCCTTCCTGGAAATAGTAGGCGCGTGATGGTGAAGAGGCGCAAACGTGGTTGCACATCATCATTAGGCTTTCAGCCTCTCCGCTCAATTATGTCCTTCACTGATGAGGTTGTTTGGAGCAGCAGGGCGAACCTAAACGCCCCTCTGTGTTTCCTTGTTCTCTGTTCTCATTCTGACCAAAACAGCCGCCGTGTCAGCGTCCGTCTTTCTGCGGAGTATGGCGGGAATGTCTGCGGTTTCAAACGTGAAACGTCGACTCCTTTCATTAAAAATTCTCAAAGTGTAAATCTGCGTTCACAGGACATTTTAAGTCAATGCACTGGCCCAATCATAGGTCCTGTGGAGCGTTTTGAGCATCAGGCGCAGAAGTCATGCCGCAGTGCATTTTGGGTATTGCGGCGTGATATTTCTAGAATTTAAATAGCTAAAATTTGGCGAAGGATTCACGTTGCGTTAACCACCCAGGAACTCTTCAACTTTCAACAATCATAAAAACTTCCTCTAAATGTATTCTTCTTTTTGCCCTTCCTTGGACTAATGCGGGACGGCGAGTCGTCAAACGGGGTCACAGAGAGACGGACGTACCGCTAAAGGCGGCCATCATACAGCAGTAGAGAGGGAACCTCTCGATACTGAAGGATCTCATGAACCGAGACATGGAGAGAAGATTACTGACGGCTTTGTAGAGCCTTTCAAAATACACAAATCTCATTACTCAACAGTAAACCTGCTGATTTTCAGTGATCCACATGGAAAAAGTCTTCACTGAACTTAAATGCTGGACCCCATCTACCCCTGATCTCTCACCACAGTTGGATGTTTTGGACAGGTTAGTTAGGAGTTTATGCAGTAGTCAAAAGCTGTATTGTGGGTTGTAATCTTCGGACCTTGCCTCTGGCTCGTCTGTGCTTCTGCTTCTACACTTAGCCATGGACCTTGTCTCGCACCCCCAGCCGTCTCCCAACTCCATCTGGATGAATTCCATCTGCTTAAACATGTAGTTGTAGAGTTTGATAAGCTAATTCTTCTCTAAGAGTTCCAGTACATCGCTGGTCCGTCCTGGCAGAGGATCCCTCCTTCATGTGGAGAACCCTGAGGTTTTTTTTTTTTCCAGAATCGTTTTTTACCTTTTTAAAGACGTTTTTCCTTACAGAGAAGGAGGAGCTAAAGTTCTGTCTGCTTTCTGCTCCCCAGTGACACGCAACGAAATACATGTTTTTATATTTTCTAAAATTGGTGATGGCTCTAACTGAGATGTACCATGACTGATACATGTGGAAAACAGTTTGAATTTTGTTCAGTAATTGGTTCTTTTTTCTAGTCAAAAAATTACTAATCCATATATTTAGATATCCTTCTGTTAAAAGAATAGTCAAATCAAGTTTGGGTACTTTTAGGTTTTTGGATTGCCCTTAAATCATTTGAACCTTTTTTTTTTTTTATTTAGATGGCAGCAAATCACAAGGAGCTGAGCTTTCATAGAAACATCCTTACGCTTTTATTTCAAAACTGCCAATTAAGATACAGGGAACTGACATTTTTGAAAACTGCACTTCCTGAAAGGCACTCTTGCAGGACAAAGGCGCACGGTTAATCCTTTGTGACTTCTACTCTCAGCTGCAATTACAGAGGAGGAGATTTTGGACAGCTGCTGATTTCTGGAGAGCCTGCAGAGCCCATAAACGGCGAGCTCCATGAAGTCAATCAAGTGGACCTGCTCCACTCTGACCTGATTGCCGCAAAGCTGCTGAGCCGCTGCCCATAGGCCCAGCACTAGGCTGTACAATGGCCCTGGCATGGAACTTAATGGTTAAGCCATAACCAAACTGGTTAAGGTGGAAGCTCCAAATGCGCCACGTACGGGAAATGTTCATGACTGGAGAACGCCGACTAACACACTAAAGAAAAACGCTTTTTCCCCACTTATTTGTTTTATTTTTATTTATTTTACTTCTCTCTTTCATATTTTAACCCCCTTCAGTTGAAAAAAGGCTTTATTTTTAAAGTAAAATCATAAACACGCAGTTAATTTCTATCAAGTTACAATCACTGTGTTGGCACATTGAATAACATTTATTGCTTCAAAATACCAATTATAATATTACCAGTTAGCAGTTTTTAAACTGGTTTATTTAACTTATAATTGCGAAAAACGCCATGAAAATATTTGTATATAAGTAGTAGTAAACCTTTACAGGAGAAAACAAATCAACTTATAAAAATTGCAAACTGTCTTAAAGTTCTGGTTCAGTTGTTGGCAACAACACACGTGTTTAAACGTATTTCTTGGTTAAAAACATGTAAATATTGTTATTTTTAACATGAATAACACTAATTAAATAAGGGATTAAGCTGTTTTTTTTAGCATGAGATTAAATTTGAATGGCCGTATCTTGCAAAATCAACTTTTTGAGCTTTTAAGAGTATTATAATGTTCATTCGTTTCTATCCATTCACTGCATTCTCTGAATATTCCTCCATAAACCTGCACTCTGAGCACCAGCCCTCCCAATCCACAAAAACGAGCAGGTCTTTACATTGTTACGTATGAAACTGAGGAACAACCCGTTCTAGGAAGAGTCACGGCCCCCAGGCTAACACACGCAATGTTCCAAGGGGGCGCTATTGGTGATCGGCAACACACAATATTCTTATATGCACAAATGGACATCTATCTATGCAAAAATTCAGATGTTTGTTTTCGTGGGAAAAACGCAGACACACTGCCGAGGCCGGATCTACGTTGACGTCACGGAGTGAAAGGCGGAGCCTCAGAGATCAAGTTGTCTTACTTCCAGGAAAGAAAATTAGCTATGAAAATAACTCATTACATAAATAAAAATAGTTCTACAGTGTTTTAAAGGTAATCTAACACACTTTGAGACACAAAGATTCAATATTTTAAGCCCCGTGACAGATTAGCTTCTGTCCTGTCATCAGATTAACAGAAAAATCTTCTATAAGTGTCTAATTCTCCAAGCCTAAGGATTTAATAATAGGCTGTGAAACATTATGAAGAACAGGAAACAACATCAATTATTTTATCGTTTCTGATCACCGGGCTCCAGTTGCTTTTTTTTCTTATCCTCATGCGCTTTGGCTTTCTTAGCAAAGCTAATATCTGTGGTGCAGTTTTTAGCTGGCACTTTCTTAGACGGATGAATCAAAACAAATCAATAAATCGAAGCGTGAAACCAGAGCTGCTTTCCTGCTGCGGAAGCCCTACACACAAACTATTTTTACTCCGTTTAGTCTGTCAGATTCCCTCGGCTGTGAGTCGCCCCACTGCTGACAGACAGCTGACCTGCTGCGTGAACATCCCAGTAATTGGAGACTTTCCACTAACAGTCAGGAAATATTCCGATTTTACTTGAGATTTAATGTAAACAGCCATTCCAATCTGCCTAATGAAGGAAATGTGAACTATAATTGTGTTAAGTAAAGGAAAAGAAAGTGCAAATCGTGTCTTCTTAATCAAAGAGAATAAAGTTATTCACTTGCAAGTTTTTGGGCCAGATTTCTGGTTTCCAAAAAGTTTAGCTTGTTAATCTTTTAATTTCAAAATGAGTGAAGGAAACGCAACTCTGAAGAAACGTTGAAGCAACTTCAAAGGGAGTGTACAGCTTGCCTGAAACTTCTGATTTAATTGGAAATAAAGCAAACTTATTTACTATTTGTGCAAAAGCACCTGTAAAACTTGGAACAATTATACCATAGCAACATGCCTGGTCAAATTTATACAAACATAATCGACATGTATCGTTAAAAACAAATTGCTGTGCTTGATTAGATTTTATTATGTTTAAATCCAAATCTTTAAATAATAGGTTATAATCTTGGGGAAAAACATTTATTTTATTTTATTTTTGGTCCTCCGTTCAGAACTTGCTGAATCTCTTACTGTTTCTAAAAACTGTGCAGCCCAAAATATATAATCTTTAATGTTAACTGCTGTTGGTGCTGTCAAAAAACAGCCGGGTCGGAGAGTAAACAGCATTAGCTGAAAACATTGCACACATACAGTCCAGGGGCCTCATTTATAAAACTTTGCGTAGGATTTGCGTCAGAAATGGCGTACGGATGAAACATAGGACGTGCGTACGCAAAGAAATATTCGGATTTATAAAACCGTGCACACGCACATCCTACGCATCTTTCCCTTAATAAATCACAACCGATTCTAAATGCAGCGCAGCTTTTTGCGGCTTCGTGACACGCCCATATTTGTCCATAAATAGTCTGTGAAACGCCCACAAATGAATATTCATTGATTGCGGAACCATGGCAAACACCGAGAGGAAATCAAAAAAACGTAACTTCACTCAATGTGAAGTAGAAGTTATCGTTGGCAAGGTGGAAAAGAGGAGAAAAGTGTTGTTTGGAGGGCACAGTGTGGGCATTACTAATGCCGAAAAGGCACGTGAGTGGCAAACGGTGGCAGACGCCGTAAATGCTGTAGCCTAACAACCATCCAAGGTTGTGAGGCTACAGCGCTCCATCGGGGGGGGGGACCGGAGCGCCAGATGCACCGGGTGACACGCGTGGTTCCTCCGAGTGCTCCTCTGTAACGCCGGGCCCAAAAGCCCGCAGAGGTCCAAAAGGACGGCTCGAGGAANATCGGGGGGGGGGCACCGGAGCGCCAGATGCATGCGCCGGGGGGACCGGAGCGTCAGATGCACCGGGTGACACGCGTGGTTCCTCCGAGTGCTCCTCTGTAACGCCGGGCCCAAAAGCCCGCAGAGGTCCAAAAGGACGGCTCGAGGAAGTCGGAACCGGCACATAAGCCACTCGTCCTCATTTGCCAGCACGTCTTCTTGCTGTCTAAAGATGCGTTCACTCCGAATTCTTCCATTTGCCACATCTTCTAAGGGCGCAAGATCAGCCATTGTCCGTCATTACGCATTGTGATGGGGCATTTTATTTCCCTCCATTTAATTCCATCTGACAAGCTACAGATGTCGGTAATAATCCACGTGGAAATGGGAAATTGATCTGCGCAAATGTAATTTCTTGTTGCTTTCTGAATGGTTGAGACATACGCCATACATGGTTTTATCAAAAATAAAACATACTTAAGGCATATGCATGAATACCATAATTCCATAGCTCATGAAGAAATGTTTTACTATGAAAACAACTTTCCCCAGTGGACAATTGATACGTCTGTCTGTCTGCACCTATATCTGCTCCGCCAGACGGACACATTGACGTGAATATCAGTTTTGTACATTATTTCGTTCTGTTAACTATATTATTTATGAGGATGAATTGCACAACATGCCAATATTGCAGAACATCTTTCACTTTTCTTTTTCCAAATAAGTATTCATTTGAATTTCTGTTGTAATTTTTGTTTGATCTTTTTTGTTTGTTTCACTGCTGATCGATCAAACGGGTGTTGGTGTAGCTGTTAATTGTAAGACTTGCTTTGTGAAGTCTTCATGTTATTCATGAGAGGCAGGATTGTCATTTTCACTTTCACGTGTTTCTTCCATCTGCCGACGGTGTCGCCGTTTCTCATTTCACCCGTTTTTGTGCGTACGCCTGGGTCAGAGCTTGCGTGAAGGACAGCACATTTTCCCGTCAAGTTTGCTTTTTATAAATCTCAACTATTGCGTAGAGAGTGGCGTACGCCTTCTTTTGTGCGTACGCAACGTTTATAAATGAGGCCCCAGGTCTCTATAAGCAATTCCTCTGTTGTCAACAGGATTTGCGTCAGCGCACAATCCCAGTTGGAGAGTCCCATGACTGATTTGGCTTTGGTTTTTATGTCGGACACCCTTCCTAACAAAACCTTCTTTTGATCCAGACTTAGGACAGGCACACAAAAACTTGAATTGTCGTGGTTGGATTATTTTTGTGTGCACTGATTTATGTAGGCCTCCAGAATAAATCACAAATTTATCGTTATCACGATATGCGTATAGCTAAGCTATACGCATATCTCAAAAGTCTGCCAAAAATGCGATAAATGTGCTAAAACAATCGTTTGGCAGCTCGAAGTATTTACCGAATCAAATAAATTCTTCTATGCATTTGACCAATCGAATGGACCATTTTACATCATTGACCAATCAGATGGAGCCCTCTTGTGTTAGATGGTCGCCTCCTATGTAGATGAGGGTCAATGTGTAATCAGCGGGAATCTGTTGAACGAAAATTGTTTTTTCCCTTACTCTGTTAAACTCGCCGCTGAAATGATTAAGCACCCCAGTGACAGAAATTCAATTTTTTCAAAAAAAAAAATATTTTTCACACAAAAAGATAGCTTACACTCATAGGAAAACTAACTAAAACCCGCCAAATTGATGTGAAAACTGCCCAAATCAAATTTGGCACAGTGGCTGGATTGATCACGTGACTTTTCCTGAATCGATACGTGCACCGACACAGGGTTTCACTTTATGAGCTCGACACATGAGCTGACGTGTCGGTGTTGCTGGACCCATCACTAGTCCATACCTGGAGACAGGCCAGTACAACAGGAGACGAGGAGGAGGGCATAGGAGAGCAACAACCCTGCATCAGGACCTCTACCTCCCCCGTAAAATGACCTCCAGCAGGCCACAAATGTGCTTGTGTCTGCTCAAACTGTTAGAAACAGACTCCATGAGGGTGGTACGAGGGCCCGATACCACAGGTGGAAGTTGTGCTTCCAGCCCAACACCATGCAAGACATTTGGTATTTGTTAGAGAACTTCAACATTGGCAAATTCGCCACTGGCGCCCTGTGCTCCTCTCAGATGAAAGCAGGTTCACAGTGAGCCGAGGTCCAAAAAGCGTCGACACAGAAAAAGTTCCTCTGATAGGGCCTGAGCAGGATTTATTTCCTCTGATTCTGATACTTTGTTTTTTTTCAAGGGCCTTCTGGCGGCACCTCCACACTTTTATCCTCATGTTTAAATACATTTACTTCAGGCACTTAAGTATGCTTCCATAAATCACCAAAGTTACCCAACATTTATAGAGTTTTCAGAATTAAGAGCCATTTGAGTTGGACTAAAAAGACCTACTGTGAGATGCTGTTCTTCAGGGTTTATTAGGTTTTCAGATTCGGTTCTTGCGTTGAGTGGCACACACCTGCTTTTAATTAGAAATCATCTCAGCTGGTTCCTGTTCACTGATTACCCCTACAGTGTATAAGTCTCTTTTTTTTTTTTCTGCTCCAAGGCAGATCTTCTCGTCAGTTGAGTTTGGTCCTTGGCGCTTTCAAATGTTAGTTTGTGGTTGTTTTTGTCCAAATTCACTGGTTTGTTTTGCTCTCAATACTGAGTATTTCTTGAATCTGCAAGGTTTCTGGGAATATAAAAAAAACATGTGTTTGGCTAGGCAAACATTAGAATACTGAAATCACTCAACACATGGAGGAGCGGGGTTGCATAATGGTTGGTTAATGGTTCAAATCCCAGGTTTTTGGCAGGTAAAGCCACACTATGGAGGTTAGTGATGCCAAACTAAACATCAGAGCTTGTGGTTGCATTTATTATTAAAAAAACAACAATAATTTGTGTTTCTTTTTTTTTAATCCATTTTTTGCCCAAACACTACTGTTTACTGTTCTTAAAAAGTTGTTCCAACTGTTTTTTCTTTTCTTTTTCATTTTCCGTGAGCTCCTTTTTGTAAACACAAATCCACCTGTGATCACTCAGCAGCTTTATTGGAACCACTGGAGTCAACAGCTTTGCTCAAGGGCCCTGCTGTACATTTAAAACACATCTGGAGTTGCTCAAACACTGAATAAACTCACTTTGGTTTAATCCTGCTGGTCTTGAACTTGAATGTGCTGAAGGTTAAGCTTTGACCCAAATTATTTCCTTAAACCACTTTGTAAATTAGGTACTGGAAAAAACTAAATGGTTGAATAATTCATCAAAAAACAACAGCAGAGTAGCTTGATTTCCATCCAAAGTCTATGTTGCACCTTCATGAAATATCATTTTTGTGTGGACACTGAAAAAGCAGGACCGATGGTGATCTTCGAGCTAATGGGCGCTGCTGCACGATGAAGGCTGAATTCAGAAGCACTGGGGTTTATTGATAACTCTGTTCTATCTATCTGCGACGCCATAATCGTACATCCCGGGCGGTGCCACGTCTCATCTGGAGAATGTGATGTTAACAGCGGAGCCTCTAAATGATCTGACGTACGCGCCCACAGGGAGGTATAAAAGCAACAGTGCCAGGCTTTGCGCTTTTGACTGGATTTGAGATCCAAACAGATCCTGGAATGACGCACGGGCCATTAGAGATGGAGCTGCGACACCGGCCCTTGCTGGTTCACCAGCATCTCTGCATCTCCTGATTTATTAATGGGCCAGGCTCCTGCTGATGTATCTCGGGAGACGCAACGCATTGAAACAAACTGTTTTCTCTGAGAACTATACAAATTGCCTCATCAAAGCCACAACATGGGTCCTCCACCTCTAAACATCAATCTGTGGGAGCGGCGATGGTTCCATAGCGGGCTAATGTTTTTGTTTTTTCTCAAGGACATCAGGAAGACGAGTTGAGTCGTTTCCATGTTTGCTTTGAATAAAGCCCTGACTATCGAGGCAGAGGTTTCTGGATTTTTCAACATCCCTTAAGGTCCCACTTCGATCATCTTTTGCTCTTTTTATTTTTGATTTTTGATTTTTGATTTGAAATGGTTTATTTCAAGCAATTAAGTAGAAATAATACACAACAGCAATATAAACATCAGTTATACATTCATACAGTAACTAATCAAACTTAGGATAATTAGACATATTAATAAATATTGCTTGAAAGGGAGTGGGAGGAAGCGAACTTATATAATCCCACCCCGATTATACTGTAACCATTTTATTACATGATTTATCAATATCCGGTTCCCAGTTTTTATCAGACAGAATTAAAAATCATAAGATATCGATAAAGCACATGACAAAGATGAATTACTTAAGTATTACGTCAAAAATAACTATTTTAGAAATCAACATGGCAAATGCAGATCAATCATCTGAAATATATGCAGATTATGTTACTTATAGCTACGCTAGCAAAGCCATTCATATGAATAAAACATAATACTATATCAGTAAAGCAGACAACACTGTTTCAGGAATTTTCATAGCAAAAATTTCATCAAGTATCAAAAGTTAAAAACATGTGCAAAGTTATGCTACATTAGGAAAGATTTTTGAATCAGTTTATCAAGTTTTGGAGAAAGTGAAGTAATATCATTAAAAGTCAATCAATTTAACAATTTTCAATAAGTTTTTTAATATTTTTTTATTTATTTTTTTTATAATAAAGAAATGCTGTGGGGAAAAAGTAAAAAGGGGCCATAACTGTCGATTGTCCAAGGTTGGTATTTCTTCTTTTACTGATAACAGCTGATCTCCTGGGTTCAAAACAGTTAATAGTTCTCCTCGATGTTATGTCTGCAGACATTAGATTCAGGTCCATTTCCTTCTTCAGCTGATATCAGCTGCGGTGAAAGTTGAGGTCAAGTTGTCTGCAGGTCAGAACTCTCTGCTGTTATTCAGGTGACGTCAGACATACAGAGAAGGTGATGATTCCAGGTGTCATATTTCTTGAAATTATTTGGCTCTTTGATTTATTACTCCACGTTGTTTCAGACAACCGTAATCAAGCACTTCTCAAAGTCCTTCATGGTGTTGACCACCAGAACCTTGGTCCGGTCCTCTGGACCGAGTGGTTTGACGTAAATCCTGCAGCCTTTAACCCAAGTGTTCTCAATCTGCTTACGCTTCCTGAGAAGCCGTGCATGTTTTGAGATTTCAGCATTCCTCCTGGTCAGATGGTCGTTCAGATAAACAGCAGAACCTCTGAGATTTTTGCGTAGATTCATCAGAGCTAGCTTGTGTTTGTGATTCACAAACCTGATGAGGATCGCTGGTTTATCCGTCTCCTTTCTCCTGGGGAGCAGGTGGCAGGTCTCGATGGTATTGAGATCCAGGGAAATCCCTTTAGATGTGAGAAATGAATGTATTTGCTGCTCCAAAGACACAGCACCGATCTCCGTATTGGCACTGCTAGCTACGCTAGCGCTAGCATTAGCAGTGCTAGCTCGAGGCTTGATTGGTACTCCAGTGAGAATGACATTATTCATCCTTACTTGCTGTTCCACATCGTCAAGTCTTTTCTCCAGAATCTCGACCTGGTTTTCTCGCTGCTCGTTTTGAGCCCGAAATCTTCGGAACTCTTCCATCATTTCCCAAAGTGGCGTTAGCTTAGCCGACACTTGTTCCATAAAACTTTTCAGCGTTTCTTGAATAATGTCAAGAGTTTTTTTGAGGTCTTCATATTCCTGGGGTTTCTTCGGGGGCATGGTCAGCTCTCTTTTTTGGAGAAAAATCAACCTTTTAAGTAATTTGAAGATAGTTGTATTCGCAGAGAGGCACGCCACGCATCCTGCCGTGTAACCCGGAACCGGAAGTCTATTTTAAAAGCCTTCCAATTCTCATTATACTATTTAATTCTCATTATCTCTGTTTTAGCCTAAATCAAAACAAAAACTGTCATTTTCTAGGACAGTTACTGCAGAGCGGCAGTAAATCAAGAATAATTCACCACGGAGTTGTGAGCGAGACTATTGGAGCAGAGCCACCCTGCCCCCCCTTCCCGTCACCAGTACGTGAGAGCTATCTATATACACTATCTCCTGCTTGCTTATTGCCCCTCACATGGTATTATTTTGTGTTTTTACCTCCTAATTTTAAAGAATTTGAATATTAACCATTTGCGCGCAAGTAAAATCTGGTTTTGTTTAGCGAAAGTGTGAATGCAGAGGAAATTTTCAAAGAGAAAAATGGTTTTTATTCATGTTTTTCTTCCTGGTCTACGGTGATTTTATGAAGCACCGCTCCAAGAGGGCTGCTGTTCTGGGTTTGACCTCTAAAATCAGATGTTTTAGCAAACCAAATGAAGATGTTTAAGAGGAAAAGAGAGCCCAGAAACATCTTTTCTAGGGTTGCAAGACGTTGGCCAAACATTACGAAAACCAAAAACAAAAATGCTTGACTTAAACCCTTGAATACCCAAAATTTAAAACTGCGTGTTTTATTATTATTTTTTCACGACAGTTTCTGCACAACAGCTTTAGTTCACTGTATATTTAATTTTAAGTAATTGGTTGGACGTTCCATGTCCCAAAAGCTAAGTTCCATGACCGGGGTCTGGGCCACCGAGGCTCCCCCCTTCGACAGCCACCTAAACCAAACCATATTGCACCGGCCCCTTTTGAGGTCTCCTACGGGTGGTCGGACCATGGGAGAGTGGTCCCACTTTGGTCCTTCAGGTTGAGCCCGACCGGGGCCAGTGGGGAGAGCCCTGGTCATCAGGCGCTCGCCTGCGAGCCCCAACCCCAGGCCTGGCTCCGGTGTGGGGCCTGGTGACGCCAATCCAGGCGACGTAATGGGTCCTTGGTATTACTCTTCATCAGCTCCATTTCAGCCGCTTGTAGCGGCTGAAATTAATCTGTTTTTTTTAAATCTATTTGGATCTATTTGTCTGCAAGTGGATTTATCAGAATAGAGCAGAGGAGGAAGCTTGTACCCCGCCCAGCGTATTTTCTACGTCTCAAATACATTCTTTTTCAAAATGGCTTTTTTTTGTCTGTTCCTTATTCACACTGATTTAAATAAAGAAATACTCAGAAATGCAATTATTGAGCTAAAGTATCCTAATATATGTCTTCCATCAGAAACGCCACATGAACATGGTGAAAATTTTCATTGGAGTGGTTCTTTAAAAATCATAATCTGGTTTTATTCAAATGAAACAGGTTTCCGTCTGGTGCTGGGCAAGTATCTCGTATTAGACACACTCTTGTTCTAAATGATATTCTGTGATGGAAATCCACCCCTCCCCACCCTGCATATGGAACGGATCCATAAATGTGCAACACCACTTTGGGAATAAATTAGAGGTGCTGCTGGCTGAATCCAAATGACCATGTTAACCTTTGCTAACAAAGTTCCACTGACATTCAATTTTCAAGGAGAAGTGAGAAAAAGAGGGCTCTCTGTAATTTTCTTTTTACACCCAACTGTTCTAATAATTTCCCACCCTTGTGTTCACAGATTTTCGTGTCTAATTAGGAGGAGAGTTGGAGGACGAGGCGTCTGAATTTCAATAAATTACCAAAGACAGGTTTAATTCGACTTGAGCATGTGCAGAAGAGGTGTGGTAATTACTCAATGTGCTGATGAATCTCAATGTAGATGTGAACAATGAATCGTGGATTAGTAGTTTTGTTTTTTTCCGTCTTTCATGCAATAGAACTCACAGAAAATAAGTTGCTTTAAACGACTCCAAACATATGGAGATGCACATAAAGTTACATCAGAAGCAACTTTTTAAAGACTTTGAACCAATAATCACCCACCTGAATGTTGGGTTTCATGACTAGACTCAAGACTGGGAATTTTCGCATCACACGAAATGCTACATTTGCATGCCCCTCTGTAACACGCCTTCCAGCAACCACTTCCAATGAACAGTCGATGTCGATGTAAATTCTGTTTTCATAACTCTAACATTCACGTTTTCGGGCTCTACATACCAAATATCCGGCCATTGAACGCACATGGAAAGTTGAACTTTGATCAATCAGGGACTCCAATCTAGAAGTAGCGTATTGATGGCGTCACTTTGGATTCACAGAAGTCCCAACCTTTTGAAAACTGACCAAGGAGGAGAAATTAATCAATTGTTAAACACAGTCATAAATTTGAAAAGAGCTGTGAAAAAGAAAAGCCTGGAGAAAGATTTGCGACATTTCGCACCAAGCCTCTGCCAACTGTAGGTGGTGAAGATGCTTTAGTGTCGGGTAGCGACAGACCCGATACAGTAAATGTTCAAGAACCCACGATCTTGAATGCGTGACACATGTCTGGTGTCAACGTAGCTTAATGGCTGAAGGAGCATTTACAGTGAAATATGCTCTCATTAGCATTTTCCCTACTGCCCTGTCAGTTTAGCTTGGTCTTGGGACAATAACTGGGACATTCTGCTGAAAGGTTGTCTCTTCCAGAACAACAGGCTGTTGGATTGGGATTTATCCCAATACCAGAATGAAAACGGTAAATGTGTTTACTGGAATGGAAACTGGTACACAAATACTGGCATACATGTCATAAAACAAGATAAAAAAAACCACAAAGCTATGTCACACACTGACATTTAGAATTATTGTAATTTTACAGCTATTGTATAATTTGTCATGGACACATTGGCTAATTTGTAGTGTAGCGATCTGCTAGTGAGGTCAAGATTTGCCACGCTTCAGTGCTTCACACAATCAAAGCAGTGCCGGATGCATTTCAATTATCAGAAGACTAAATGGAACAAAAAAAAAATCCTTGAGTTGGGGATGAGAAGAGAAGTTAAAGCTGAAAGGAGGGCACTTTCATTGGAGATCATTTCCCTAGGCAGTCAACTTTGTTTGGGCAGGTGGGATCACTCATTTTGACCCTGATCTGCCAAAAAAAAAGGTCTGAGTTTAGTTAAAGGTCATCTCTGCTGTGCTTCAGTACAGTGTTAATACTGCCGGGTCTATTTAGTACAACCAATATCTAAATAAATGGCAAATATGGAGGTTTTAGTAACCAGTTCTTGATTTTCCGCGACTTTAAGGTGAACGATTTCTCTGATATTTTGGAGTTGTGTCATGGTGCCTCTAGCAGTCTCTCCTCCCCCCTCCCCTCTCTGCTCATCCTTCCAATTTGGACCCAGCTGTCAGCACTCACCTCTTCAGCGTACCTGCTTCCTTAAGAGGATCCTCCAGCAGTATTCAACGCCAGTTCGTTGCTCCTCTATGGTGCTTACATCTGGTCACTACGTCATGCTCTCTGGTTTACGCTTTACAAGCTTTTTGACTAATCCCAGTTTTAAACCTCGTCTACAGAACAGTTTTCCATGTGTGCCCACCTGGTCCTACCTTCACAAGCCTGCTAAAAATCCTCTGTTACCTCCAAGCTATGCCACATCTGTGAGCCTCACCACGACTCCTAGCCACGCCACGTCTCCAAGCCACGTCACGTCTCCAAGCTACGCCACGTCTCCAAGCCTCGCCACGCCTCAGAGCCACGCAAATCCTCTCAGCTGCACATCAAGAGTCGCTTCGCCGTTGAAAGAAAACAACATCCAGACTTACCTGCTGATCCTCATCCAAATATGGACAATAAATCATTTAATCCTACTCGATCTCCTGTATTCCTTCCGAGTCCCAGCAATTGGGTCTACTCAGCTTTGCTGATCATGACAGTTTTTTTTAAATAAATGATTTCATACCTGAAATAATGTTTAATTACCTTTTTTTAAACAATGGATTCAGTTTGTTTATAAATGTATTTATATATTACTCACTCCAGGATTTCATTTCTTTTATCTATTTTATGTTTGCAGCAACATTAAAAGCTCTGAATTTCTTCTCTCTAGCAGCATTATTCAAAGGTTGTCAATTAATTTAATTTTTTTTTGGTGGATGGAGAAAACATGCTTTTTATTTGTTGCAAATGACAAAAAGAAAAAATAAGTTAAAAAAAACACATTAAATTTGACAGAAAAATAAAAGTATACATCCTCTAAACCTGTTTTGTTTCCATTAAGGGTCATAGGGTTGCTGAAGCCTATCCCAGCCAATGATGGATGAAGGTGTGCAAACACCCTAGATGGGTTGCCAGTCTATTGCAGTGAAAAAAACAACAACATCTTTGTACACAATTATTGAGTTTTAACGGCCTAACAAAAATCTGTTTAATGTACTGAAGTTGAAAGGTCAGTTTTTCAACTAAAATTCTTCTTTTGTTGTTTTGTTTGCTATCTCCTCAGATCTGAAGAAGACTCCATCTAAAGATTTCGTGACCCCGGCCTCGGCCACACGCCTTCAAGCTACCACTTCCAATGGGAAGTCAACGTAAACTCACATGAATGCACGTTTCGAACTTTCGCGTTCAGACTTCTCTTTTTCTCACTTTCTTTCAGGCTCTATGCCATTGAACGCATGTTGCAAATTAGGTCAATATTTGACCCATCAGGGAGTCGAATTTAGTAGTGACAAACAGCTGTGGTTTCCTCTGCTAAACCCAGACACGGAGACTAACCTGACAACGTCTTTGATTGTCTTTCAAATGACAGTAAACCAATGCCACTCTTCTGACGTGATGCTAATCCATATCTGCCACCCACACTAGCAATGAACCGTACCGTTTCTGTTTTGCCCCCAAATCACAAAATTTGCACTACTGTGACATTTTGCGCGGAGCCTTTTCCAACTGTAGGTGGCAGTAATGTGATGATTAACAGTGGCAAAGAAGAAAAGACCCCTTCCTGTTGGTCTGGTGGGAACACCATTGGCTAAAATTGCATTTTGGGGATGAGAAGAGAGGTAACCATTGTGCTATCCTAGGCACTTTAACATTGGGAGTTGGGTCATCTAGACCCCACTAGACAGTGCTCTGAACCTTTTCAATGATTTAGGATCTTCACTCGGTGTCATGGATTACCTGAAACCTTCCACCTATAGATAGATAGATAGATGGATAGATAGATAGATAGATAGATAGATAGATAGATAGATAGATAGATGGATAGATAGATAGATAGATAGATAGATAGATAGATAGATAGATAGATAGATAGATAGATAGATAGATAGATAGATAGATAGATAGATAGATAGATAGATATGATAGATGGATAGATGGATAGATAGTAGGGCTACGATATGGCTCAAAATAAAATCTCCGATTTTATTTTTGAATCTGATTTAATCTCTACTTAAGGAAAGCAATAAGTACAAACGGCAAACGTCTACAACAAGGTTGCTCTTTATTTAATCAAAACCAAGACAAATGTAACCCCCATTTCTGGTATGAATAATAAATAAATGAACACACTCTTGGAATCAAAGTTAAGTATAAAATTTTCTTACTCCTTTTTTGGACTTCTAGGTTTAAATAATTCTGTGTTGTTTTATATGATTTTTTTTTCTTGTTTTTGTCTAATTTTGTTATTCTAAACTTGTTTTCACTTATCCAAAATAAAAAGGTTACTTCCTTACTTAAAGTCCCAGTTGTGTTTAAGTCCCACTTTGTAGTCTAGACTAAAATGAGACAAACATTCACCTTGACAGCAGCACCATTTTCTAAAGGATAACAATACAGCTCATATAGGGCTTCTAGTTTTAATTAAATCAATAAACCCCGCCTTTCTCCACGGAGATGATACGAAGCAGGTCAAACCTCGCGCCGCCTCCGACAAACAAATCCGCCGCAAAATGAATATATCGTAAAAGCAATAATTACAACGCAGTAACAATCAACTATACAGGCTAGAATCAGTATGTGTGTGCGTCAGGGCGCTGCGGCGTGATTAAGAGGACTGAAAGATGTGCCACGCGAAAGCGCCGCTGCGGAGCCTTTTTTGACCCGGCGACTTTAGGCATGCGGGTGGGGGTCTATTCCTCCACGCCTGTAAGGCAGTAAACCCGCAGACCAGTTCCAAACAACAGATGATTTTATTTCTTTCTTGGGGAACAAACGGCCCCACTGTCACCGTAGCCATGTTGTCGCTTAGCTGCTCGGTGTCGATTGTCGTCGCTGCAGACACTAACGCCACGGAAGTTCTGGTGAGCTAAAAATGCGCCACATAAAAATTCGACGAAGTTATTTTTTGAAATCACCCGCACGTAAATTCGACCAATTTATTTGATCGATTTATCGCCTGTACCAATAGATAGATGATGGATAGATAGATATAGATAGATAGATAGATAGATAGATAGATAGATAGATAGATAGATAGATAGATAGATAGATAGATAGACAGACTTTTATTAATACCACAATGGGGAAATTTCTATTTATCTGTAAGCAAATAACGACATTCAGAAATAAACTGTCATGGTGCCTGTCGGGCTCTCCTCCAACACTGCCAAGCCATGCTTACTAATCATCTCCAGCTGACATCACTCATCTCATCTACCTGCTGCTTAAAAGGAGACCCAACGCATCAGTTCAACGCCAGTTCGTTAACCTCTATGGTGACTAGTCTGGTCTCATGTCATGTTAAGTCTCGCTACGGCCTTAGTCCTTGCTTTGACACTAACTTCTGATTCTGCTCTAGGTTCCCTGCCACGAAAGGACCAGAACCTCGATCCACTCCACAACAGCCCACCGGACTCCGCTATCCACGCTGACTGCTGTGACTCCAGCCTCGCCACTAGCCACAGCTGCCGCTGAACCGACCTCCACGCCTCCGTTCTCCCAGGAATCCAAAATAAACTTCTGCTTACCTGTCACTACCAGTCTCTTGGGCCTCTCTAACTCCAGCATCTGGGTCCTCCCGCTAGGAAATCATGACAGAACGAACTGGCCAAACCCCGACCCAGTTGACCCGAAGGACTACGTTGGCTGGCCAGTCAACAGGGTATCGCTTGGCCGCTAAGCCGATGGTCCCAACGCTGCCGCCCAGCAGGAACTTTTTCGACGTACAGATTTGACTCATTTAAACCATGATGGACGCTTAGGCAGCATAGTCTACCGTCACCTCGCATCGCCCGCCCCGTAACATCATTACCGCCCTCGCTCACAATCGAGAACTTCCGTGATACAGCCAGAGCCAAAGCCATGGCGAGAGGTTTGCTAGGGCGGATTCCTCCTCCAGTGCCGCTTTTCTTCCAAACATCAAGCACCAAGGTACTATCTATCCGGACACAGCAAGATAACACTTAGTTAACTCACTTCGTAACAAAGTCTTCACAGTGCTCAGCTTTAGCGAAGCCAACCCCATCACTCACCTCACTTTAACGCTTTCATTAATGAATTTAACTGGTTTTGACCAACCCAAGAAACAGGAGGAAGCATACGTAGTTACTAGTTTTAAAACAACGAACCGTCCTGTTTCTGACCATATATTATTTCAGAATTTCATGGAAGCCGGTGGTCAGATCCAGCTTAAAGGAGTGTTTACCAGTCCTCAACGAGAACATAAAGGATCATCTGTGCACGCAGCCCGAGACCAATACTTTTGAGGAGCTCGTCACAGCCGCCCTCCGCTCCGACGCTCGTCTGCGGGAGCGACACCGAAGACCCTCCATCTGAGTCCGGGTCCGCCACGCAGTATGCTCTTACAGCACTGCTTGGTTCTCCCGAGATCCGCTCCCAGCCAGATAGATGAACCGGGCGCAGGTGGGACACTCCAGGCTCACTCCTGAAGAACGTCAGAGACGTCGGGAAGAAGGTGCGTGTTTCTATTGCGGCAAGATCGGACACCAGGTCAATCAATGTAGGGCCCGGTTAAACTCCGGAGCCCTCCGCTAGAAGACAGGCTGCGGGTGGCTGATGTTGACTCTGCTTCCAAAGCCTTCCTCCACTCACCTGTCAAGCTCGTCACGCTAATGCAACTACAGAGTCACGGGGGCCTTAATAGACCTCTTGGGGCGGAACACAGTTTAATAGATCACAGCCTTTGTCTCGCCTAGGTCTATCCACAGAGAAACTTCTTTAGGCCCCTTAGTTACCGTTTAATAACTTTGTCCATTATTACACACTGCACCGAACCTGTTCAGCTTATCACTTCCGCAAACCATAGAGAAAACATTCGTGTTTTTGTTACTCACTCTCCTCAGAATTCGGTCGTGTTGGTCCTCTTGGCTTCAACAACACAACCCCCAATTCGATTGGAGCCGCCACACTCTATCCAAATGGAGTGATTATTGCCTTGCTAATTGCCTTAAATCGGCCGTTCCTACCATTGGCAAACCCTCCGTTATTGAACCTGAGAAGGTAGACTTATCTCTCGTACCCGAATGCTACCACGATGTACGTGCTGTTTTTAGCAAAGTTAAAGCTAACTCTCTCCCTCCTCACCGTCAGATGACTGCTCCATCAATTTATTGAGGGTGCCTCAGCTCTCAAAGGTAATCTGTTTATTCTTTCTTGTCCCGAGAAAGAAGCAGGAGAAATACATCCAAGGAGGTGTCTTCGACACATTCGACCTTCCTCCTCTCCCGTTGGCGCCGGTTTTTTCTTTGTTCAAAAGAAAGATAAGACCCTGCGCCCGTGTATTGATTATCGTGGACTCAACCAGATCACCATCAAGGACAAATACTCCCTTCCTCTAATCTCTCCGCCAGACGGATTCCATCTAAGAAGCTCAGATTTTCTCCAAATTAGACTTATGGAACGCCTACCAATTTCGGGTCTGGGTCAAAGAAGGAGACGAGTGGAAAACCGCTTCAATACCCTTGGGGCATTACTTATATCTTGTGATGCCATTTGCTCACTAACGCTTCGCTGTTTTTTCAGCGCCAGAATGACGACAGCGACTTCATCAACCGCCATTGCCATTTCGATGATATCCTCATTTATTCCACTCGACCCGGTCAACATCAGGAACATGTCCGTCTGGTGCTTCAGAGACTTTCTGAAAATCAATTATTCGTCAAAGCCGAGAAATGTCAATTCCACTCCTCTGTAATCCCCTTCCTTGGTTATATTTTCGGGGCAGGTTGTATTCGTCCCGATCCTGCTAAAATTGAGGCTGTTTCCTCATGGGAGCCTCACTCCTCTCGCAAAAAACTCCAGCAGTTCCTTGGTTTTGCCAATTCTATCGCAGGTTTATCAGGAACCAGTGCCATCGCTGCCCCCCCAGCTCAACTCACGCCCATTACTAGGGCTTATGTTTGGAATGACGTAGCTCAGAGCGCTTTCGATACCCTCAAAAGACTGTTCGAGTCAGCCCCCATTCTCATCCAACCGGACTCTACCAGACAGTTTGTGGTCGAGGTGGATGTTTCAGACTCTGGCGTTGGGGCCGTGCTCTCGCAGCGTGAGGAAAAGACTGGCAAACTAAAACCATGCTCCTTCTTCTCAAAAAAACTCACGCCGGCAGAGCGCAATCTGCGATAAGTTAAGTAACCGGGAACTCCTAGCAACTGTTATTATTGAAGAGTGGCGGCCATTGGTTGGAGGAGCGTCCATCCCTTTATCGTCTGGACGGACCACAGGAATCTCGCGTACCTACGATCTGCCAAGAGACTGAATTCTCGCCAGGCTCGGTGGTGTCTGTTTTTCGATCGGTTCAACTTTGTCATAACTTACAGACCAGGAAGCCGCAACGTAAAGCCAGACGCCCTCTCCAGGATGTACTCTTCTACTGACAGTCAGGACACCACCTACACCAGCATCATCCCCGACACCTGCATCATTGGACACTTAACTTGGGACATTGAAACCAAGGTACTGCAGGCTCAAGGTGAGGAACCCAACCATCCTGCCCCTCCCGCTGGGACCCTGTATGTACCTTCATCCCTCAGGTCTGAGGCTATAACTTGGGCTCATGCATCTCGAGTAGCGTGCCATGGAGGCATAGCAACTCTCGGGGTCTTCCACGCTTTTTTTCAGCCTCCGCGGTAAAGACGCCAAGGAATACTGCCGTAGCCTGCTCCACCTGTGCTCGCCCAACTCATCTTCCGCGATCTGGTCTGTCGATCCGCTGTCCACCCGGTCGCCTGTGGTCTCATATTATGTCGATTAACACCGACTACCCTCAGTAGTTCCGCTGGGTTCTTACTGTTATCGATCGCTTTCAGTTTGCATTTCATCCTCTCTGTCTCAGCTCCTCCCACTGCAGAGAAACTGCTGGAGTTCTGTCCAGCTTTGTCTTTTTCGCCACCATGGATCCCTCGATATCAGGTCAGACCGAGGGCCCCACTGTGGTCCCAGGTGGAAGGCCTCTGTTCCGCCTGCCACTCGTCATTCCCACCCCAGTGCACCACCCTCAATCGAATGGACAGGGCGGAGAGGGCCAATCAGGAGCTCGAGACATCCCTCCGTCTGGCCGACTGAACTCCATGGATCATTGGCCAAAATACCTTTGTGGGTTTAATATGCTCATAACACCCATCCCTCCTCTGCCACAGCATGTCTTTTCTCCGTCGAGGCTGGCCTCGGGTACCACACCTTTGTTTCCCCATCCCACCTAACTGATCTACAAAATTCTCGAGTAACCTCATCTCCGGAGGTGCTGCATGTCGGCAGCACACCAAGGCCTCCCTCCTTCGTGATAAGGAGGTCTATTGCCGATCAGCCAATCGCCGCAGGGTGGTGGGACCCACCTACCAACCAGGTCAGAGGGTGGGTGCTGTCTCACGAATATTCCGGGACCAGGCTACTGCAAACTGGCCTCGCTACATTGGGCCCTACGCCTAGATAAGATTATTAACCCCACTCTGTGTCCGCTCTTTCGGCCCCGGGCGGCCCTCAGCGTCCATCTTTCCATTCCACGCCCCCGCAGATCAAGCCAGTTATGGACAGCACGCTGTCTGCCTTCCACTGCCCTCCGCCGCCCGCCTGCCCATCGACGGGCGCCTCCCGCCCCACACCCGGCCTCTCGTGGTCCTGGGATGTCCGCCGGGTCAGGCCATCAGTTCTGGTGGATTGGGAGGTTACGGTCCAGAGGAGACGCCTTGGCTCCCGCCCTCATTCTGGACCGTTTCACATTGATGACTTCTTTTCACGCCACTCCGGATCGGCGTTCCGACCGCCTGGAGGCGGCCGCGAGGGGTACTGCCGCGGTGCCTGTCAGCCCTCCAAGCAGCCATACCAGCTGACATCACCATCTCATCTACCTGCTGCTTAAAAGGAGACCCAACGATCAGTTCAACGCCAGTCTGCTAACCTCTATGGTGACTAGTCTGGTCTCTTACGTCATGTTAAGTCACTGCCTGTCCGCTGACACTCAACTCTGATCTCCTGCCCAGGAAACCCTCGTCACGAAAGACGTCTGAAACCTCGGATCCATTCCATAACAGCTCACCGGACTCACATTCACGCTTGGACTGCTGGTTGCATTCTCCAGCCTCGCCATTTAGCCACAGTTGCCGAACTGACTCTCCACGCCTCCGCCTCCCAGGAATCCAAATAAACTTCTGCTACCTGTCACTACCAGTCTCGCCTTCTGGGTTCCAGCATCTGGGTCCTCCCGCTTAGGAAATCATGACATAAACTATATAATATAACATCAATAGCGACATTTATATTAAATAATTAATATAAATAAAATTATTATAAAAAATTATTATCAAAAAATGAGACTTTATTAAACAAAGAAATAAATATAAATATTAAATAAATACAGCTGCAAAAGTGTAAAAACATGCGGCCCGGTAAAACATGTAAACTGTAAAAACATTACAAATTTTTTTTCTACAAAATACAGAAATAACTAATGAAGTTCACACCAAAACAAAAAAACAAACAACTGTTCAGGAATAAAAACAATTTAAAATTGAAAAACAACAACTGCAACAAAAGTAAATGAATAAATAAATAAAATAAATAAATAAAAAGATCTGTC
Organism: Oryzias sinensis; assembly: GCA_037389245.1. Lineage (NCBI taxonomy): Eukaryota > Metazoa > Chordata > Actinopteri > Beloniformes > Adrianichthyidae > Oryzias > Oryzias sinensis. The sequence continues at coordinate 11,756,858 of CM074510.1, forward strand.
ATAATTTATCATGGTAGGATAACAACAATGTGAGGGTGGGGCTCATAGGATAGCACAAGGCTAAAGTGGTATGGAGGGCACTTTTCATAGGAGTGTTCACAGGTCAGCCCCTGTATTTTCTATATATATAAACCAAGTCTCTTAGGAGCTATTGTTATACAATCTGTAATCCTGAACCTGATGGCTATTTTATAGCAATCATACAAATCTAATTCAATTTTATTTTTTCAACCTGAACAAGATTTTCAAAAGATGAAAGACGGTGATGAAACAGAGTTTTATCAAAGCATTTTTAACATTCCTGTTTCACCCGACTAATTCCTTGTCACAGGTCTTTAAAGCCATCTATTGCAAAGCTTTTCAAATCAAAGGGCAATTTCCCCACCAACTCAATTAATAGGAGCTGTGATGTCACAGAACGAGCATTTGAAGCTTCGCGTCCAGGCTGGACTGCTGTCCATTTCCCATAATTGCTGTGTCACGCTTGTTGCTTGCAGAGCTCAGCCAGGTTCGGGCTGGGGTTGTCAGCTGGGTCCCCCTCCATCAGCCGAAAGGGCCTGGAACCGCTAAGGACGTGGAGGGTGATGCAGTTGGCGTTCCAGCCTCTCACAGCACAGTAAACGGGGGGTAGGTGTGTGTGTGTTTGTGTGTATGCAAATGAAGGGGTTTAACAGCAGATGGTGACCTGTCTCAGAAGCTTCCGGAACGATGTCCAGGGACAACAATGGCAACGTTTCCCCTCTTCCTGCACGCTTTTATTGGGGACGATATTCTCCTGCATATTGATCAAATGTCAAATTCTCTAAATGTCACCACAGAAATAACATCAACAACACTCCTGGAAGCAAACCTTCCTGGGTCAGAAATAACTCACAATGCTTTTAGGAATAATTCAGTATTAGACAAACGTTGGTTGCTGGCAAAAACACTAAGCCCAGATTTTCGTCGGCTTTAAGTAAGATTATAAAGCATACACTGGAGATTAGTCTTGTAATCTTTTTTGAGCCAACCTCACTGTCACTTCATTGTTAAGCCCTCTAATCTATAATCCCAAAAGCCCAATACAAAACAGACATCTTTATAGTGGGAAAGCCTCTGTGAACATTCATTCGGTCATTGTCAACAACCTTTCCACAAAGGCAAAAAAGGCTTACTACATTTATGTGTGCTTGGAAGCATTTGTCTGTTTGAGTCAATGACTTTTTTTTTTTTTTCTTTGTAATAAACAAGCAAGCGTTCTTTCAGAGTCGGTTCATTTCTGTTATTTATGGCAAAAACTGAAACACAGCTAGGATGAAATGGCAGGCAAGTTTTGGCTGGAGTCGCAAACAAAAGTATGTACTGGCACAATTATTGTTGCTACCCTCAGTTGTGTATATATTCTCACAGGCAGAACTAGAAGGCAAACTTTTAGGTACCATCTTGAAACTGCTCCTTGCCTTTCACAGATGAAATTACACATTTGGTAAGATGGTATGTGTACCATCCAGGTGCCAGACCCTGACAGGGTAATTCTACTGTCACAGTACAGTCTTGACTGATATTTTATTGGGTCGCTTTTCAGGCTACACTGGTGTCCAAACTGTCAACTGTCAATTGTGCAGGATTGGACGATACGGCTGTTTCATTGCTCAGGCTACACTGGTATCCCTATTGTCACACATTGCAGACTTAACTGGACATCCCGCTTATGTACAGGATGGTCCGCACTTTACCGTTATTTGGCAGACTATACTGGTACTGCCACCCTCGATGATCTGTTTGGTTTAATCCTTTTGTATTATTAGTGCAGTCATTTTATTGAATTTGGTTCCTTGCTATGATTTAGGCTTGTGAATACCAGGCGATTTTAAACTTTAACATCAGAGTTGTTGCCGACGATGCCTTCACAATCAACACAAATCAGGGGATTTTTGACAGGGAGAAAGGCGGCTTCACAGATTGGCTTTGCACCGATGTGCAACACGGACTAACGTGAAAGTAGCGTGCAATAACGCCGCTTTTTTTCTCCGCTTGAAAAATCTGGCGAAAAGACGCATTACGGGGTGGAATACTCTTTTTCTATCTGTTAGATAGAAAGGTTGGATTAACCAGAGTAACAAGAGGTGCATAAGAGAACCTGCTTTGGTGACTTGGGTTCCTTACAAAATTAGAGGCGATCTTTTGCAGCACCTGCGTCTCATGCACAGTTACTGTCTGCCCTTAGAGAAAGGCTAACATCCAACTGCAGGAGCTAGTCTTTTATCACCCCCTTTCTGTTCAACTCTCGGCTGTTTCATATAAACATTTCATATTAAAAATAGATGCTTTGAATGATTCTGCAGCACTCTGCAGAGAAAGACATGGAGAAAATCTACTGTGTCTCCCACTAATCAAGCTGAAAGCAAATCTCCTATTTTGCTTTTATAGGACACCTTCCAAGAATAGCTAAAAAGAACAGCTCTATGCTGTGATCGCACACTATAACACTCTACATCCTTCACTTGGCCTTTGGAAAAAAAAAAAAAAAAAAAGGATCTTTACTGACTTTCATCGAAAACATAAAACCGCCATGAAATTGAAGAATATAATAAACGGTATAGAACACAGGCGAGCCGGGTAACTAATGCCCAGCTGCAGAAAAGCCAGAGGGATTTATGGACAAGGGAGATGACTTGCAGCGACACTGTAGTAGGTTTAATCCCTTTTGTGTTCCCCTGCATAAGGAAAACGCACACCTACGGGGACTTTGTGCTGAGTTTGTGTTGGGGCAGTCCTCTGGAAGCTTTAAATCTTACGCTGGTGGCAACAGACACTAAATGTGGGTGAGCCAGGAAGTGCTTGGGGTACTACGGCAAGAAGTTTAGAAGAAGTTTGATGACTGGTGACTAGACAATAGTTTTTGGACAAGAAGTTTATAGCTGCTTAACCTATTTCTTCTTTGAGACTATTATCACCCATGTCATCATATATATATATCAATATATGATATATCAAAAACTGTCTTACACTTTTAATTATTAGCATCCTTTTTACATAATCTATAACTCAGATTCTTATTGCTTTAGCTTAGAATAGAAAATAGTCAACTAATTGTTTAGAACTGTACTATTTATACATATTTTTAAGCTAGCTAAAATTTGTCTTGGTTTCATAGAAATGTCACTCAGGCAAAAGACTGTCCATTTGTCCACCTCAAGTGTTAGCTTTCCCAATATTGTCCCCAATCATTAACTTATCTCTTCATAACCCTTCTAATATTTTTGACTCTCTTCTGAATTCCCTTTCTATGATAAAGTGGTTTTGAATCAGTTTTTTTATTCAAAAAAAGCTGACCAACGACATTTAGCATTGTAGAAGACCATTTGTTCTGAATAAAGTCAAATAAAATGAAAATAAAAAATGCTAGTTTTTAATTTGCTTCTACCATAATTAGTTGTGTATTCTCAGGGTTTTGGTCTAAGACCAATTGTTCATTTTTAAATACACTTGGGCTTCAAACTTACATTTTTAATAATCCCAGCAAAGCATAACATTTTGAATTCTTTTGTCGAGGCTGTTCTGTATCGGAGCCTAAAGAGACTAAGTTGTTGATGAGCAGAAAGACTCTTCGATGACCTGTACTTCTACAGTTGAATTCAAAAGAAAACAAAGTAATTCGCTTTTGGTCCCAGAAGACCTGTGAAATTGTATTTCAGCACCTTGGCAAATACACATTTAAACAAAACTGGTCTTTTATTCATATTTTATCCATACATCAAAAACAATCATCTAAAAATTCTAAATGCGTCTCTCAATACAAAAACTGATATAGCTATGACTCTAGAATACGGCACCAAAAATCGGTCTTCATCAATTACCTAAAAGTGATCTGGCTCTCTATCCAAGATTGTGGGTGAGTCCTGACTGTTTTGGCAAAAGGTGCCATCTGTCTTGTTTCTATGTGGGTTTAAATTACTAATACAATTTATTTAATACAAAAACCCTTAAAGGGCTGACTTCAGAAATCTCATTGTTTTAAAAGCCTACTTTGAATGAAGTTTCAAAAGTTTTAAGCCATGAATGACTGTAGATCTTTACCTCATTTCTAGTGGACTGAGCCAAGTCTAGTCTAGAACTCAGGCATTTTCTTAAAAGTCGGATTTAGTCACAGACACCAACTGAATTAATTAGCAAACCTTTTTGACTTAATATTAAATAAAGCACTTTGAATTACACTTGCTTTTTAGAAGGCATATTTAAAAAATGTGATTTATGTGTAACGGAAACTCTGTAAAACTGGTTAAAGTTACTCTGATATGTACTATTTACAGTTGGAGTATTACCAAAAAACGCTCTGGAGAATGATATGGTGCCGCCTTTCAATGTTCCTATGGAAATGTATAGTGTTACACCGTATAAAATGGTGTTTTATGGGGGTCATAAAACTGGAGGGCTGGTGAGAGGATAAACAAGGCTTGCATACTTGTGTAATAAAACTTCACATTGTTTAAAACCCTATTGAAGTTTCTGCCATCTATTTCCTACAGAAAATCACATTTGTTTTGCTCATGGCTAATGACATGCTCTCAGTGGCAACTAAACCAATAAATGCATGCTTGATAGCCCAGTTTTTAAAAGGGGTTGTGTATTTCAGTTGTTGGAGATGCAAACTTGAAGAAAAACTTGAATTAATTGGTCCAAATTTGCACTGACTTGGCATTTGTACCAATGTCACCCATTTTGTATCCCAAAGGAGTTTCCAATAACTCTGTTTCTTGACTTGCAAAGTGGCAGCATAACAAAATGTTTGGCATTGTAAACTTTCATCCAATTAAGAGTGAAAAAACAACAGGAAAAACCCTGTAAAATGTTGAGTTTTACAACTAAATGGTGATCAACTTTTGACAACTCCTTGGATTACAATTAAAAATATACCAAAACCCATGTTTTCATCTTTTGTTTTTCTATGAGCACAATTTATTGGCTAAAAAGGTCTTTGGACCTTATGACATTTCACGCTTGTCGGGAACATCGGTTTTGATGATTAATGGGTTGGTTTTCTACCCCGTGGTTCAGCAAAACTTGACTTCTCTCTACTTAGTTTGCCTCTGCAGACAGTAACCGTCGAGGTGGGAAGGCTCCCTTATTTATCATCGCAGAGAGTGTGGGAGTGGGGCGGCACCCAACAGGGCGCCACACACTTCCCTGAGACGACAAACGACCAGCTTTTGAGGATGCAGATTGAGCAACAACTGAACAACAGACAGCGAGAAAATGGAAAAAGGCTCGGGTAAAACTGCTCTGAATACATGATGACATGGAAATGTAGCTGATATTATGTCAACTGATTCTAATTGCTCTTTTTATTTGACAACATGTAAAGCGTGGTGGTGACATTTTCCAGGTTTTTAGATAAATTAAAATAGCTGAAAACTAACTGATGTTTAATGTTATAGAAAGTGACTGTACCACATAGGTAAAAAGTGTCAAACTTGTTAAGAATTTTTAAGATCTTAGGGAATTTTAATGCATTTATTGGCAAAATATATTAAATAATTGGCACTGCTCCTCTAACATCTACATTACTTTATTTATGCAATGAATAGTAGGATAAATTTTGCTTTTCTTTTAGGCCAAATGAGACTTTCGCTACATTCAGAACGTACCTTGTGAGGTCCGCGACAGTTTTGGCCTTGATCCAGAAGCATTTTCCTGTTTTTGGCAAAGTGCCATGATCGCCTTTCAAAATTCGGAGCAATTTCCATCCATCTTATTTGGCATTTGGCGCACTTAACAGTCTTGTCATCTCTGTTTTGGAGCTCAGCCTGGCCAAACAAACTGCACCGAAAACTGCTGTTTGTCCTCCCCCATCCACAGAAACCTGAGCTTTATTCGAACATCTTTCTGTCAGAAATACCTCCGCCTAAAGTCTCCATTCTGACAAAAGCAAATTAAATTTGCAAGCTTCTTCCCTCTCTTGCAAGGCTTTGTCTTTTATCCAGTCTTTCTCAATAAAATATTACAAAACACCCTTGCAGCGTGGAGAGAATAGTTTAATGGGGATATAATGAGTGGGCACATGAGATTAGCATCAACAAATGTTCCAATCTGACCTTTTAATTTTTTATGCTGCACTTTTGTCTAAAACAAAGCCTTGAAAAAGTCTGAGTCCAAAATTTCCTTTTTTACAAAGGGATGCTAGTTACTAGAGGACAAGAGTATTCTTGTGTAAAAGAAGCTGTAAGTATGGTTTTAGGCTAATATCCTAAATAAATACTGTCCCTTGAGATGTAGGTTTTTAGTTGAAATTCAGTTGTGCTTTTGTTTGAATATGGTAGTTTGAAATTCATCAGGGTTAAGTTCAGTTTCTGTCTGTTCTTTTTTTTTTTTAACTTGTTCAGTCCAACAACTGAGCAAACAGCCACCCAGCCAGGTGCATAGGCGAGCCCAGCATCAGGACCCCCCAGGCCACAGGACAGGTGTGCTACCGGGCGCCAGCCATTGGGACACCGGGTGCTGGATACCTAGACACTAGCCAAGGACGAAGCCAGAGCCCAGAGAGCCCAAGAACCCCACCACCCAGCCGTAGTCTCGTCAACGCCGGCCAGCCCCGGCGCAAGACCCAAGCAACCCAAAGATCACGACGCAACCACAGCTCCAAGCCTACCTACCCCCACACTACACTACCCTCTACAGCCCCCCTCACCCAACACTCTCGAAAAGGGAGGGTGAGCCCCAGGGGGTACTGGCGATGTAGCCCCCAGGCCTTTCCTCACCCATGCACTCTTACACACACACATATTCTTCTGGTTGCCCCCCCACCCTCCGTCGCTACGCAGTAACCACCTTCAGCCCACCGAACCCCTAGCACCGCACGCCCAGCCACCGGCCTCGGCTAGCAGGGTCCCCACACGCCAGGCCGCCCTGGGGGGACCAGGCGGGTGAAGACCGGCTGCCCCTCCATGTCGCCACCTGTGTGTTGTGGGTGCGGGTGTGTACCGGTGAGAGATGAGCCCGTATGTTTCACTGTGCCCCCCTCCACCAGACCACCCCCAGAAGACCCTAGATGAATCAAGGTGTCTAATATGCGAGTAAAAGTGGAATGGAGGGCAGCTGCCAATGAGGCCCCAAAGAGAGTAACTCCCAGTCAGCCCCGCCAGCAAATCCTACCCTTCCAATTCCCGGAGCCCTATGTGCATGTGTGCAAAAGTTTTTTGGGTGGAAAGGACCTGGCGGATCGGCACAATTGGGGGAGAAGGCTCCCCCCAAGAGACTGGCCAGCCGCAGAGACCGGTACAGCGCCAGCGCAGAGAGACAGTCAGCAAGGAAGGGGCCTAGCACCGCACCCGAGGGGCAGGAGTTCCAGCACCACCACTCATACCCCTGACCTTCCTGAGAAACTAGCACTACCCCCCTTCCCAGCCACCACACCCCCCCCCCAGAAAAAAGAAGAAAGAGAAAAAAATAGTTCCTGTCTGTTCTGAGATTTGATGGGACGCTCCTCATCACTTCATGTCTGTTTGTTAGGGGATTTTTAGGACGCTCCTCATCATTTCATGTATGGCTTTAGGTTTTTCTAGGATGCTCTTCATCTACCGGGCTGCCCCTTCTCACCTGTGCTCTGTGAGGGATGCAGAGAGGCCCTCATTGCTCTTTCGGGAGTTGTTGGAATGCTTCATCACACCTTTTCTCAGGAGGTTGCATTTCCTCATTACCTCATACTAAATGGTCCCTTTGACAGCTTTAAGTAGTTCTGTTAATTTATCGATTACATTATCCCCAAACAACCCTTGGTTTATCTGAGGTTATTACGCTATTTAGACTAGATTTTTTTTTTTTTTGCAAAAGAAACCTTTCAAACTTGACACCAATAGAAAAGGTTAGGGTTTGGCTCGTAAAACGTTCTGTCGAAATGACTACAACTTGAAAAACTGGCATGCATTGGCCCAATACAAATCCAAGGGTGACGTCAGCGCTGGCTCTGTCCATTTCTTTATACAGTCACTGTAAAACACCAGTTAAGTATACCCTAGATGGAAATGTTGTTAAGTCATTAGTCTTGGTTATGAAAATATTTGTGTCACGTTAAACTCTTTGAGATAAGACAAAATATTTGAACTGAAGAGAAGGAGATGGAGTCATGGGTAGGTTCTCACTGATTATTAATAAACAAACGCCTGGCTGGGTATTAGAGTGTCCTGGCTGTACTCATCAGTATTCCGTCTTGAGAGCACCTGCTGCTGGGGTGGATGCTCTGCCAGTTATTGGATTGCTAATCTCTTCCTGGGAGGCCTTTTCAGCCAGGCGGACAGATGAGGGGCGAGGAAGCCAATAAGTCATCTATGGGGAGTAGCTGATGATAAACTTGAGTGAGGAGGCAGCAACAGAAGGAAGGGTGATGGGAGGGGGCGTGAAGGAATGAGAAATGGAGGTCCATATGCGCAGCCGGGCCGGCGAAGGATGGCTGCCTGGCTCGCTGGGACACGCAAGCCTCTTGATTTCCTTCTCCACGGCCACAGAGTTATTGCCTTTATTTGAAGAGCACTGCAGCTCTCTCCCTCAATAGATCAGAGCGTTTGATAAAGGTGTAAGGGGAGGGGGGTCAGGGTGAGCGGGTGAATCCAGAACAGTGCACTCTACACAGCTGAAGCTGGTCCACAGCACCAGATTGCTCTCTTAATGGTGATGAATGTTGGAGGATGGCAGCACACTGCCACACATGTGGTGATGGAAGGGAGCAATAACTCTGCATCATCAGACCATCCACGTCACACAGGCACCGTTTAAACAAAATGCATGTCATCCAAACAATAAAACAGGTCGTAAGAAGGATGAAGTCACATTTTAACGAGAGGATGAAGAGTAGTGTGTCCTCAGAAACTATAAACAACTTTTTTTTTGTTTTTTACAAGAAAATATGATCAGAAAAGTGCATCAAGCTGGCCAACTGTCTACTCTGCAAAGAAATCACCCATAGATTCTCAGAGGTGCCAATAATAAATAAAATAAATCTATTGTAAATATTATACTTTCTTCTTTTAGAAATAATCTTGTACAGTGTTTTTCCCCCCACTAAAATAAATACAAAAATCTTTTAATCTTTGCTATATATGGTTAGTTTGTTTTCCTAAAAGTCTTCTCTAAAGTTATTCCACCTCACAAATGTAGCTTCTGGCTAAATTTATCTACTGAACTGAGTAACCAAATTTACCTCATCAGCAAGCAGAAAAAGGAAAAGAAAAATGCAAAACCAAAGTTTATATAGACAAAGCTAAGGCAAGAGAAAAGAAAAACAAATGAAACGAGGTCCCACGCTGATCATCTTTTTAATCTATATTAAAAGTGTTCCAGTAGTCTTTTAATTACACATAAAAACTTTAATTGACAAAATGTGTCAATTTTGTCCAAAATAAAAAAATAATCCAGAGTCCATCCAGTCTTTTCTGCATAACATATACTCTTTTACAAACTGCAGTTTTTATCATTTGCTCCAGATTCATGGCGATATGAAGAAAGAAATACTCAGAATTTTGATCCTTATTTTCCTAATATATGCCCTCAATCATCAAAAAGACGCCACACAAACCCGTTAGAAAGACCAAAAACACAAGTTTTTTTTAAGTGGATCTTATAGCAGGGAAAGTCAACACAAGAAATGTGTCATTTAAATGTATCATTTGATCATTCTATCATTCCATTCTTGGCATATATATTGTGAGGAAACTGGATTCTCTAGAAAGGACTGTATTAATAAAATATTAGGTTGGTTCGTTCCCTTTTCAGTTTCCAACACACAGAAATGAATGAATGAGACTCAGAGACAGTTACTTATCTTTTGTGGAGGTTTTACTGCGCACAAACACGAAGGGGACAGACAGATGAACATGGTACATTCAAAGTCCGAACCAACGAGCTCAGGGATGGGCTTTGGTATAAAAAGCCTGCATTTACATATTCAGAAGATCGTCCGATGGACCTCGTGTGAAAATAACGTCCACAGGTTACTGCTGGAGGGAAGCTCCAAGGCTAAACTGAAGATAAGTCTGAGGCCTGCTCAGCAGAAAACATATGCACAGAAAAAGGGAGTCTGAGAAGAAACTGTTAGAACAATAGTTTGGCTGTGCTTTCTTCAAATGTAATATAATTTTGAGATGACAATTCACGCTCAGTGAATTAAGTTTAAACCATTAGTGTAATAAAAGGTATAGATAAATGTAATAATAGTAAAAAGGGAGTTTCTAACTATTCTATTTCAAATTATTCCTAACATATATGAACTGTGTCACTACAAATATTAAACGGGGAATGAAGTCTCAATAAAGTTTCAAAATAAAAGTTCTTTCCTAATATACATATCCTCATCTTAGTAATTATTCGGCAATACTTGCAGTTAAACCAGCAATTACTTCGATTTTCTATTACCTACTCTTTTCATTTCTTTCTCCTCATATTTTGGTTTGGATACAAACAAGGCACACAAAAGGTTACTTAGTGTGTTATTTTCTAAGGCTTAAGGTTTTATGGACCCCAGTGGAGGTGGCTGTCTCACACAGAACCCTGACTGAGCACGTGGGAAACCACAAACAGAAACGGAACAAAGACATCTCCAGTTAATCCGTCGCTTTTTTAATGTGCGCTGCGGGATTTCAGCGGACACCAAATACCTTTATATTTGACTTTGTTGGCAGCCTGCCTATGAGCTTTGCCGTCAGCCCACCACTGTGCTCCTAATGGACTGCTGTGAGACTTTTAAAGGTTCCTCTGCTGCAGGGACGATAAGAGTGTTCCTGCGTGGATAACTCGAATGCCTCTCCGGTGGCACTGTTGGATTTAGTGAAACACCTTGAAAACTACCAGGTAAAATATCGTCATGTCTGACGGGGATTAGATTACCTGAGGGGGTGGCTCTTTGAAGCATCATTACATATTTGAAGTTGGGGTGGGGGCGGCTTCCATCTTCCCCATGACTATCCGCTCGAAACACTCGTCAACGTAAGCCTCGTAATATGTCAGAGCCTCCAGACTCCATTGTTTCAATGTCGGTAACAACATTTAAAGTTGGCGGAAAATGAAGCAAAAGAAAAAGCTAGTTTTACCTAGTTTTACTTCCTGTTTACTCACGTGACATGAGCCTCACTCCTATTCCTGCTATTTTTAAACCCCTTCATACTCTAAACGTATGTACACACCTTTGATGCACGTTTAGTCCATGGCATTCACACTGGAAAAGCAGGGAGGGGCTTCTTCTTTTTCTACTGTTTACTAGCGCATATCCGCCACTTTCACTTGAAGAGGCTTGGTCCGAACTGTCAAAGCGGCATAAATCGTGTGAATCTTTATCCAGGCTTTTTCTGTAAGAGCTCTATATGAAAGATTTTGAGTCGCATAATTGCGGCCGGACACAAGTAGCAATTATTCATTTTTCTTTCACCTATTCATCTGTGATTTGAAAAGGAAGCCATCTTTGTATCACAAATAAATCTAAGTCCCTGATTAGTCACTTTTCGACCTGGTTTAACTTCAATTTCAATGTATTTGTTTGAAGGATAAGCCCCCTTGAGATGTGTCATCTTGTTTTCAAGGGGGTCCTCAACAGGGGGACTTTCAACGCGCAATCAAAGGATGTGAATTTTGTGCGTATATGACAGGTTCATGACGTAAGGTGACAAATGAACTTCAGGTTATGTGAATGAAAAGGAGAATAAATGCTGCAGCGGTCCTCTACACCCAAACGTGTCTCTGAGAGCTTCTTATTTTACAAATGAAACTCCGCTTTACCAACACAGAACCCCGGAAAGCCGGCTCCACTGAAAATAATCGGATTTTGAGTCGCTAAAAGGTTTAGAAACTCTTTTTTAAACCTATCCGGAAATAAAGCTTCACAAAAGGCTCCACATCAATCTTCAAGCTATATCCAATAAACGGAAAAGTTTGGCGTTTTTTTCTCAAAAATTTACGAGATTTTAATTCGTAAATTTATGAGAAAACGCCAAAGTTTTTTCCTAATTACGACTTAAAAGTCGTAATTAAAAACATTTTTTTTTTTGTAAACTGGCCCAAAAACTCTGTTGTAGTATTTGAACCAGAAAAAAAAGAAAGAGAAAAAAAAAACACTTCCTCATGTTTGCTTTGAAAGGTCACACATGGTAACTGAATTTTTTTCAGAACCTTCTTTTTTTTTTTTGGTTTGTTTTCCCCTGTGTTTTTTTTACGTCCACAGTAAAGAGAACACATTCTCTCACACTGCCCCAAATATAAACCATTACCACTACTCTGTTTCCATTCCAGATAATCAATACTAATTAATTCATAATGAGAGATGACAATGGCATGGGTGATGAAGCTCATTAATTCTCTAATCTCTGGTCTGATTGTATTTTGTTTAACACCATGTCACAGAAAGCAGCCAATGTGACAGCTATGCTCTGGCCTTTAATACCAACCCACTGCGGCTTTTTAAAGCAGTTTGCAATATATCTTATTATGTCATTTTATTTCTCAAAGGTGTGGCAAAGCCATCTTAACCAACTGTCAATTCTGGTTCCATTTAAACATGCAACAAATTTAACACAGCTTGGTGTTTCCTCAGTAAGTCAGTAAAGTCAATTAAGACTGATGGTAGATGAAAAAAAGGAGACTTTGACATTATGGGTGCACTAAAGAGGCACAAAATGTATGTGAACAATAAGCTTATTGAGACATGTTGTTTTGGACCCCTGTCTTCTTCAGTTGTTGCAACCTAGTGAAACACAGAAAAAATAAATAACGAGCAACCACAATAATTTGGGGTTGAACAAATGCTGGCCTTTAGTGACATTTGGGAAAGAGTTGTTTACCAATGATTGGACCAAGTTGTATTGCAGTTCTGAAATTCTTAGCCTCAGAGGTGAAAAAAAAAAAAAAACTTTTCGAGATGCGTTTGAGACACTTTGAGACTTTAGATAAGATCAATACTATATAAGTCTTGTGAGGATGCAATGTCATTGAGAACTCATAAATAAGAATACCGTTTGAGGTTTATTTACCTATTGTCCAATGAAATGTAGCACTGCTAAAAAAAAAGCTTGCAAATGGAGCTTGGGTTAAATAATGTGAGCTGGACATAAATTTTAGCTATCATTCATTATGATTTTTTATATAATTTATTTATTTCCACCTTTTATAATATAATTTATGTGGTTGTATGTTTTATATTAATTGTGATATGAAAACATAAAGACATGTTATCAGAAAATAATTGCTGACTGGTCATATTAACAATTAAAAAAAAAGGTTTTAGGTGAGTTTTACTTTGTCTTTGTCTTGCTGCCAACACTTGGTCAACTACAATTGCAGTATGAATATTACAGGTGTATTAGTTGTTTTTAACTGTGCCTATGAGAAACAGAAACAGAAGGTTAAGAAAAAGGATAATCAAAATCTGGATAGAGAATTTACTTGATTAAATTTTAATGAATGAGCTGTTGTTCCTTAAAAACACTGGCAAGTTTAAAAAAAACAAAAACCATTTTTTAACCGAGCAATGTTGGTTATGGAACACAAAAAGTGAATGATACGTCAAAATGAATTCAAATCATGAATCACACTATGATTTTGTGAGTTGGAATGAAACCTACATAAGGTATTTTGACGATGTTAGATGATTTCACACAATGTAGAAAGCGTAGTAGAAATCTGTATCCTGATCAGTATCTAAAAGTAATGGGTTTTCTTGGAACAAGTTTGATCATTGCAGATATCCAGGCATGGTCTCCTGCTACACTTTACTTGGGTTGATGTATTTAGACCCTAATTGTAACTTTATATGTGAATAACTTGCAGTGGCTGCGACTCATCTGGTGTCATTAGGGTTATCAGCTTTATCTGCTCCCTGAAAAAAGCCTGCATGACCAAAGCAAACAGAGAAATCTGCCACTGGCAGAAGTGATAATGGTGGGGCTGCAACGTCTCCGTCTTGTCGCAGTGCGCTTGAACCCTCCCGCAGCTTCTGCTTTCATCATGAGCGCCATTCGGACGAAACAAGTCAACAGGAGGTTTCAATCTGGGACTCCTCGTTTGCTCTGGGACTGTGGGGTGATTTAATAGACAAATGCTTCTCTGATATAATAAATTAACGGCGCATCTTTTCACCAGATGATAGATTGCGGGGTCGGTGTCGATAAAGTCTCCCTGCCGCTTGGCATGTGTGGGCGCAGCTGCGTTCAGCTCTGAAACCTGCAGCACTCCTGTGGCTTCTTTTGGCGTCACAGCACATCAAACACATCTCGCAGGCTGCAGGGAGTTAGAGCTGCAATCCTGCAAAAACATGAAGCAGGACCATCATCCTCTGCTTCATTTCACACAGCCCATTTGTCTGATGTGTACAGGGCGACTGTCAGCAACAGCAAATGTGTGTCGGCTATTGTGGCGAGGTTTTTTTATTTTGCCTCATTTTCACACCAGGTGACTGTTTCTTTGTCTTTTTTTTTTGTCTCTTGTCGCGCGATGGGACACAACCAAATCGCATGTTCAATGACTCTGCAAACAATTTTCCCTCCAAGGCGATTTTTGTAAGAAAGGTCAGCGGGTGAATAAGGGAGCCGATATCGCCGCTCGTCTACGATAAGATGGATGACACCGACTTTCAGATGAAAAACTATTCCAATCTCCAGATTGCTTTGCTCACCAATCACTTGAAGACATTTAAAAATACGTTGTGCTTCAGGATGAATTTAAAAAGTAGTATTTTCTTTTCAGCCAACAACCAAATGAGAAAGCTTTAATCTCTTTATAATGAGGCCTTTCTCTGGAATTTTTTGCTGGAAAACTGAGCTGACCAAATTAAAACAGAAATGCTGTGTCTGCAGGTAACACATACGATATTACAGCGGGCTTGTAGTGACAGCTACACCTGCTAACATGTCTGGGATAATGAGTATAGAGCATGGTGTGAAACATCTTAGTACTTCTTGTGTGAATTTTTCATTAAATTCGATAAAACAGAAACCCTTGAAGAAATATCGATAGAAAAGTCTTAAAAGCTACGTTCACAGCACCCTTGGTAACGCGTCTGAAAGTGACCACTTTCACTGAAAAGTCTGCTTAACCCGTGTACTATCCTTGGCACTTTAACATTGGGAGTCGGGTCATCTAGACCCACTAGACTAGACCTCACTAGTGCGCTAAACCTTCTTTCTTCAATGATTTGTGATCTTCACTGGTGTCCACGGATTACATGAAATCCTCTCCACCTTTTTCCACCTTTGTCATGGTAGGGGGAACACGTCAATGTAAGGATCGGGTTATCTGGACTCCATAGGAGAGCACAAGGTTTAATGTACATTTCTGGCTTTTGTGATAAAAATTATCTCGTTCACACATAGTTTTGCACCTTTTTCAGACTGTTTTTAGGCTCTATGTCCAAAATGCGTGGTCCCTGAACACATGTTGAAAGGTTGAACTTTAACCAATCAGGGACTTGGATTCGGTAGTGATGTATGGATGGAGTCCCTTGTAACCCTTGTGCTATCCTTGGCACTTTAACATTGGGAGTTGGTTCATCTAGACCCACTAGAAAGTGCGCTGAACCTTTTTTCTTCAATGATTTGTGATCTTCACTGGTGTCCATGGATTACATGAAATCTTTCCACATTTATCCACTTTTGTCATGGTATGGAGAACACACCAATGTAAGGTCGGGGTCATCTAAGATAGCACAGGGGTTAATTCATGAAAGGGGCCACCCATTTAAAAAAGTGTTCATGGCACAGAAATGAATCATTGTAGTTTGTGTCTGCCTGAAATTCTGTGACACCAAGTCTTAAATATCGTAATAAAGCTGTGAAAGAGAAAGCTTGGAGCAAGCTTAGCAGGAATTGCACCACTTCAACATTTCATATCGAGCACTGTAGGTAGTGGGCATGCACTAGTAAACAGTAGCAAAAGAAGTAGACCCCCCCTGCTTGTGTGAACACTTTGGACTAAATGCGAGTCCAAGATTGTGCCCTTACGCCACATTGGTAAAGCATTGGTCACAACTGTCCTTGCAGCAAAATACGAACTTTCTGCAGCTGAAAAACAAGCAAGAGGGTACAGGGTACGCAAAAAGCATGCAGTTCTCACATGAACAGCTCATGGATCCGGTTGTACAGTCCACAGGATTTAAGGGGAGTTGAATATATGAGAAATTCCTGTGATTAGGCCCCCATCCTTACTTTACCCTTGTGTGTCGTAGAAGGGTTTGAAGTGTCGCTCACAGCATCTACATAAATAACACTGTGTTTGAGCGGTCTATGACCATCATATTATGTGCGGGCCACCCGCGTACAGCTCTGCCCATTTTTTTACTTGTATATCTAGCTGGAAGGGCAGTTGTGACTAAGCCATTACTGCTGGCTATCAAGACATTGGACACCTACAAAAAGGGAAGACAAAGCAGTGACGAAGTAAATGATTGGAAAAAGATGCATCAAAAAGCAGTGTTTTTCAAAATAGAAATAATCCATGATGATTTCTATTAACTATTGGTCTTTGAGAGGACTGCATGGACTTTGGGTTATGTACATTTAATCTGTGTTCACGTTTATACTTGTGCACTGTTCTATGTTTGGTTATTTAATGACGCTGCCAATCCAAACCTTTTACAAGAAATGTTTTTGTATTGTATGTAGCATCCAGCACATGTGGCATGCTAAATTTGATCTAATGCATGCTTATGTGCTCATTGACAGATTTATGATAAAACTGAATGGATAATATAAACATCAGCGGAAACAAGGAATCCAACAACCAGAGTTTTTTTAAATTGCATTTAAGATTCCACCATAACTTCAATCTCGTATATTTTCTTTCCCTCTCCCAGCACCAGGGTGCTAATTTGAAAGAGGTTAACATGTGGTACCAAGCCAATTAGCTAAAATCTGGACTACACTAACCACATAAAGGGATTTAAATTAATAACCATAACTTTAATGTGTTTGGAGTTTGATCTTATGTTCTCTTTGGCTTTCACTGAATTATAACTTGAATATATTTTTCATTACACTTTCACTTGTATTTAAAAACTATCCAACCAGAAGTGTAACCCTGATAAATGCCAAGTAAACCACCAAGGAATAAATGTCTGAACCGTTTATGCACTTGGAAATTGCGTCCACTCTCTTCCAAGTGAAACCTATAATGCCTGCAGCTGGTTAAATATGAAAAACCATCTTCAGAACATAATCAACTATATCATGAAGAATGCAGAGAGTTCACATATTAGATGGGATGCCGCACTCGTCTCATCCCAAACACGCATTAGCCCGGCCTCGTTGGATCATATTTTCTTAAAGGCAACTAGATAAGGCAGACATTCCTGAACTAATCTAGGAAGATAAAAGGATCTTCAGAGTTATAGCTCCAGAGAAGCCATTTATCATTTGCCGATCCAGGCGTTCATGTTGTAAAGCATGTATGCAAGCTGAACTGAAGGCTAATGGAGTGCCACACACTGTTTTCAAATCTATCCACAACACATTTAAAGGCTTGTCTGGAAAGATAAGTATGCCTGGAGAATGAAATTGACAAAAAAACAAAAAGAAAACACACACACACACAAAAAAAAACACTTGGATGCCTGAGACTAAAGACGCTCCAAGAACTGATTATGCCAAACAAACCAAAAATCAATTTTTTTTCTATCTTTGTGTTTTCTTTTGTGCCCAAGGAGAAGAGTTTTTTTCTCTCTCCTGCTGTGCCACCATGGGAGCATGGCAAAACTGGAAAGAAAGGATTCCTGCCGCCATAAATAAAAAGGGGAAATTGATTGTATGCACTTGCTCAGATAAACTCCCAATATTGTTTCGCATTTGTCAATTTTTCTACCGCATTGGCCTGCAAGATCAGAGCAGTGTTTTTTTTTTTTTTTTCAAATTGATTAGCAGCTGATCTTTGAAATAAGACTTTCACATAGATAGACGTTGCAAAATCCTCCAAGAGTTGAACTAAAAACCTCTATAGGGGGGTATTCCTTATAGATCACCAAAACCACAAACTGCAAAGAAAATCGCATGTTTTTTTAGTGCAGCTTTATGGTAGCCTGGTGCCAACAACTGCAGAAACAAAAAGGTGCCAGATGGATGTTTTAAATGACCTGAAAATTATTGGATCTTCTGAGTTTTGCGTGCACTGGCGGAAAAAAACAAAGTGCTAAAAAGGGCAAGATGATTCCTTATTTTGGCTCAAAAGTGGGGTTTTGGTAGTTATTGACACAAACTTGTTTTCTTCTAAAATTGAGCCACTGGTTCCACTCTGCCACTTCAAAAGAAAGGTCTCCTTTTCAGAGACACTGAGCTGAGTCAGTGCCAAGTCGCAACACCATCTATTGGGACTGAATAGATCTGTTCAAAGAGGAACAAAAAAAGTTTGAAGGAGAACGTTGATGGAGCCACACAAGTATACCTTTCTTGCCTCCAAACCTGGTCCAGTCCTATCCTAAGACAGAAAATGATCTGTTTATTGCTGTTCTTCAGATGACTTGACCTGGAAATATTCCCTACAACTCCAGAGTTGAATTTATCAATTAAGACTGATTAAAACCTTATTTTAAGATTGAAAACTCCTAACATTACGTGTAAAGTTGTGGATAAGAAAACCACAGTCAATATGATGAGGAATAATAATTTGAATGTGTTGCTTTCCTTTATTCCTGATTTTTATGTTTTCTGACCTGTTTTATTAAACTTGTGGCAATTTTGTCAGCTTTTTGGGGGAAATTTAAATAAATTAAAAATAGCAAAACAATTCATCTTTGAAGTGTGGACTTAACGCACCTCGAGATCCACTTTATTCAGACCTGGTTTAACATGTTTAACATAACGCTCAACAAGCAAGGACAATTTAAATGACAGGAGCTCAATAGCGGCGCTGAGCTGCACAGAGAATGAAAGGTAATCTCCATAAACTGTAACCGCGGTGACGCCAGCTTGTTGTGGAATGAAAGTGGCTTGGGCTTGATGGCATTTCAATATTTCTGCGGCACAGTCAACAGTCAAACAATGTTATTACAGCAGGGCTTAATAGAAATAGTTCTGGCATTAGCTAACCTTATATTTAAGGAATATTAGGAAAACATTTGTTTGTATTACGTGGCCATAATGTCTTCCAATGCTGTCATACTTATAAAATTACATAAAGTCTGCTTTATTAGGTAAGTTATAGCCTCTGCATTTAGAGTACATGTTGTTTTTACAGCAACCGCAACTGCCATTTAGTTCAGCCATTCGAGAGGAAATCAGAGTACAACTGCTACGCCTCCACATAAAGAGGAGCCAGTTGACAGGTTTTACACTTCTTGACAATCATGTCCAACCGAGGGAGGGCCCCCCGGCAGATCCAAGACAGGCTGGAAAGATCGTATCTCCCGTCAGGTCTGCGAACGCCTCAGTACCCTCATAGAAGAGGTGGGACACAGCGGTCTGAGCATTCTCGCAACACAAAATCCGGACAAATAGAAGTGGAAGGATGAATGATATTTCTCTTTCCTTTTATCTCTGAAGTGACAATAAAGAACACACCTTCTGCTCAGTTATCAATGCGCTGTCTGAAGCACCAGAAAGAACGGGGCAAGAGTTTTAGTAACAGTGGTTCAATTCTGATGTGAAGTGAGTTATTGTTCTGTTGATATGAGCTGTAATTTTTGGTATTAATTGAAAGATGACTAAAAAATCTTAACAAAGAAAGCATCCAAGCAATTTAAATGACCTTCTGACTGCTACCACAGGTCAAAAGTTGTAGCCATTGTTCAAAACACAGTCTTGTATACAAGGACAAAGTTAAGTCAAGTCAATGTTACTTGTTATTTTCTGACGAAATAAGTAGAGACGAATTTTAGGCATGGCTATGCAAAACTGGTTATGCAAAACACCTACAATGTCAATTTCAACTTAAGTAAAGACAAATTGGAAGCCAGGTGGCAATATACTTATAACTGTACTCTTTGTAATTCAACATGACTAAGTTGGACTTGCAACAAGATAACACAATACAAGCCCTACATTAGTCATACTTTGCAATTTTTACTTCCCATCAAAGATGACAAGTATTTAAAGTAACCAAGAAACCATTAAGAAGCGCGCTCAAGCGGCCATGTTCAATGAAAAGTCCATGTCAATGCGCGTTTTGGTTTTCCGGGTTTAAAACTTGTGTTCGTGTGTACGCACATTTTCAGGCTCTACGTTTAAATCATGCAGCAATTGAAAGCGCGTTGAAAGCTAAATAAGGTCAAATTTGGACCAATCAGGGACTCAGAATTACTATATAGATGACATCTATTTTCATTTACGGAAGTGCCAACTGCTTGAAAAACGGATCATGGAGGAGAAATAAATAATTGCGGTTCTTAACCGGCGAGAATTATACGCCACCAAGTATTTCATATATCGGAATAGAGCTGTGAGAGAAAAAGCCT
This sequence comes from Oryzias sinensis, assembly GCA_037389245.1. Taxonomy (NCBI): domain Eukaryota; kingdom Metazoa; phylum Chordata; class Actinopteri; order Beloniformes; family Adrianichthyidae; genus Oryzias; species Oryzias sinensis. The sequence goes on from CM074510.1 coordinate 11,777,247, forward strand.
GGAGCAAGTTTAGTAAGATTTGTACCGGTTCGACATTTCACACAAAGCCTCTGTCAACTGCTAGTATCAGGTAGCGACAGTCTTTATGAAGACTGAATACGTATTCCAGAGTACGTATCACATGCACGGTTTGTCCATGGCTTTAGATGTCTTGTTACTATAAACAAATCAATCTTTGTTTAATGTTGTATAAATGGATGAATTTTATTTGCCAAAGTGGTTATATGTAGTATTTGGAAAATATTGTGCAGTAAAAGGTTTTATAGATCTTCATAAAGCGGCGCATCTTCCTTCCTTTTGAGATATTTTTGATCGCTGTGTACCTCATAAAACCACTTCAAGGTCAGTGAACACAACCATCATGAATAAGGTACACTGAACTTAAGGGCTACTTTTAAAGATCAAAGAATTTAAGTATGATTTATATGGTATTTTTTTCTTTTTAGATAAAATATTGATTGCATGTGCTAAAATATTTCAATTGATTAAAAGAAAATGAATTAGCAATAGTTATTTGCGTTTGAAGGCCAAAGGCCCTCCAGTCTAACAATATTCATTGCGTTTAAGATCAAAATGTTTCAAAGTATATTTTTTGAAGTACAGCCACTCGCATTGTCATTACAATTTCAGATAAAGGGAAATAAATGAAGCCTGAACACATGCTGAATGAAAATTCTCTCTCTCGCTCATCATTCAAGCGGCATAAGTTTGTGTCATTCGACCTTTTTAAAGCAGCCTCGCGGGCGTCCAGTCAAGAAACAAAGGGGGCTACTTCGAAAGGAAGACACAAACACCCATCCCGTCTCGTGTCTTTGTGCACCTGTGCTTCGTGCTCACATTCGCCACACAAAGGAGGCATTTATCCGCTGTTCAGTAACCTTGCAGCTCCAACGAGCCTGCACAATGGAAAAGTTTAGCAGCGACAGCTACACTTCTGAGAGAGCGGCGCACTCCAGTGTGACACATGTTCTCAGCACAAACACGATCCTCCCACTGCAACACTTTTCTCACTTTTCACTTATTGCTTTCTCTTGCAAAGACAAGCCTCTGCTTCCAAGGACAAAGTGTAAAGACAATTTCTCAACCCAAAAAGATAGATTTTTCAAAAATGTATAAAAGAAATAGCAAAGCGTGCAACTTGCTACAGAGCGGAGGAGAAGTCAGCGAAAAATAAATGAAAAAATTAGTATTGTTTGTGCTCAAATCTATAATATATACCCACAGAGTAGTTTTTCATTAGTATTTTATGCAGACAAGTTAGCATTTTGTCATGTCCAGTACTCCTTAGTGAACCAAATACAAAAAACATGTTTTTGTTTCTTGTTTATAACTAATGTCATCAAACTGCGACAAAGCCTTGTCCAAAAAGTCTCCAAAGAACTTTCATGCTACAGCTCTAACCTGCAGCACCATCTACTTTTTTATGTTTTCTTTAATACCTACTAAAAAAATGCTAACTCGTACGCAAAAAATGCTGACCCCCCCTCACACAAAAATTCTATTACGCAAAAATTCAAACTCACATGCAATAAATGCTCATTTGTGCACAAAAAATGCAAACTTGTGCACCCAAAATGCTAATAAAATGCACATTTATTGCCATAAAATCGTTATTTGCAGCAACTAAAGAGTAATATGTTTGCACAAAATTGCAATTTATGCAGACCATTTATTTATTTATTATTCTAATGTCATATCCAGGGATTCACAACCTGCAATTACAGTTTCTTTTCTTTTTTTAAATCTCTTAAATGGACCAAACCACAGAAGAGTGTTTTTTAAACTGAAACATTGAGTTTCAGCTTTAAGACCACACAATAAAAGAATTCTTTGTGTCTGAATTCTCTAATCTAGTTTTCTTATAGACCTAATACCAAACGGTCATAAAACATCTTCACCGCCCCGGAAAATAAATCAAGCTTGCTTCGATAAAAGCCCTTTAGATTACCTAAAGGAAATAAACACGTCCAACATATTTTATGTGCAGTTTAAGAGACTGGATTATTGCTAAACCCTCTGCAATGATCACACACACGTCTCTTAACACATATGTGGCTTTCATTAACCCTGTGCTGACCCAGTCCTCCGATTCAGCCCCATTGGTAGGCGTTTGGGGAAAAAAAAAAAAAAACCTCCACCTCCCTTTTATCATTCAGTAGATAATAGGCAGGTAATGGAAAGATTTTTCCTTCCAATGAGGAGACCTTTCAGTGTCTGATGACTCACAGAAAACTTAGTATGGAGAGAATCAAAGGCAGTTCCATGCATTGAGGCAGCCTGCTTTCTTCTACCCTTTTCTTAGGGCCTTATTACAATAGTCATTCATTATCGATCTAAGCTGAACAATTGTTCCTATAGTCTGATTTTTTCCTGTCCACCAACAATCTTGGCCTGAGTGTATATGACATTATTTAAAGCCTATGCAGTTGGAGGCAGTACACTAGTTTAATTGATTAAGCATTCACCAATAGAAGAATGAAACGCTTGAAGGCATAAAAAGGTTTTAAGGTGACGGTCAATTTTACATTTGTAGAGCGCAGTGTTGATTCAAGTGTTTTGAGCAATGAATACACTGTCAAGAAAATGGACACTGCCACACTTAACCGTCTCAACAGATCTGTACCATGCCAGGGTCTACTGAACCGTTCTCTGATCCACCTCTACATATTTCATTTAATCTTCTTAGACCAGGGGTCAGCAACCATGACTAAGTTGTTACGAATACATAATGAGCATTATTAACGATTAAATGTTTATTTGCCCTGCAGTGCATTCTGCGGAGAAGGACGCGTCACGTTACTCACCCCTGAACAGCCATCGGACTGTGTTGTGTAGCAGGAGATCAAAATATTTCCTTTCAACTTCACCAAGCAATGCACGGAACTGATGGTGATTCGATTTACATCAGCCACCTGCCTAGCTGTCCGCTAAAAGTAAAAAAAATAAAAATAAAAAAAGCACTGCTGGTGGAAACGTGTCGCAGGCTATGACGCAAATTTCCGTTGACAGAAATGTTGAAATTGTAGTGGCGGTCATGTGCATTTTAGGTCTGTTAGCAGCAGGGGAATGTGGGATGTGGGATGATGATCTAATTAGGGCTCAGCATGAGCGCTTCTGTTTGCCCACTTTTCTTTTCAAATGGCAGTTTTGTTGTTCCACCTTAGTTTATTCTTCCTGTTATGTTAGTTCTTTAAGTTGCACCATGAGTGTGGAAGAGGGAGAGGTTGATGACGGCTGTGCAATGTTCAATGTGGTGTGTGTTCAAAATAAATGGACTTGATAGGCCGGAAAGAGGCTGCGCTCTCAGCTTCTCTTTTTGGCTCCTCCTATCTGAGACTGTTCGGGGTCGTGCGGAGTATGGGACACGGACAGTTCTACAGTGCAGCCAATTGATTGACAGCTCAACATTATTGACAGCTTGGCTCCCGTATAGTCCGCTGCAAATGACGTACTTGCCGGGCGTTACAATATTTATTCTACACATTCTTACAGCATTGGAAAACGTTAAGATTGTTTGTGTCTTGTTTTTTCTCCTACAGAAACCATGTTAAAACAAGAAATACATTTCTCTCCCCCATCTTTTTACATTTTCAAACATTTTTTTTAAATTCTACAGGGAGCCACTACACATGCAGCTCCTTAGCCGGGGGTTGCCGACCCCCGTCTTAGACCATAGAATGAAGCAATCCAACCAAGTAAACAAGCCATGTGATTAAACCTAAAATACAGTAAGATTGATGGGTGAAAATAGATCCTAAAATGTCACCAAATTGGAGAACCTGGTTTTTACAACTGGTGTAGGGTTAGAAAAGCTGGCTTGTTGAGGTAAAGTTATTCCCCGTAATGGGTGCATTTGTTTATCTTATAGGAGTCCCCTTGGGTTCATCAATTAATATGGCATCTTACACAAAACCTAGGGGTTATATATGTATTCCAGAGATTTTGACTTTATTTAGAATTAATCAGATGTACATGTCAAAGATATGGCGAGGTCTTCCATATCTTCTACATGGTACTTCTTTTGTCCTGTCAGAGCTCACTTTGGACAATAGCGCCTCCAAATGAGCATCCGATGGAATATGTCCAGCCAGTTTGGCTGGACATATCCACAACATATCCACATATCCACAACAGTGTCCACAACAGTGGACTATTGTGTCATGAGTGAAAGCAAACCTAAATTGATAAAAGTGTAGAATTGTGTACCTGTGCAGCTGTAATAACAAGTGTTTTACTGGCACTGTAGGTAGAGAGTTTTAAAAAAGTAAAGTTTAAACCAAAAATAAAATAATTTATTCCATTTTTTTGCACATGGATGTGCTTCCTGAAGACACCCAAAGGAGATCAAAACACCCAGATCTGACACGTCAAGGGAGAAAGCATTTCTATAGGAACAGTGGAGTAAACTGATGGAATGAAGTTTCAGAAAGTGGGTGCAAATTAAGAGTGACATAAACTTGACAAGAAGCACCGAATAATAGTCTCTAGACCAGGGTTCACCAACCTTTTTGAGACCGAGGGCTATTTCATGGGCACCAAGTGGTATGAAGGGCGCCACTAAAAACCCCCTAGCCCCCCCCCCCCCCCCAAAAAAAAAAAAAAAAAAAAAAACACAATTTGAGGACTTCCTTTTGTGTGCTCTATTCTTATTTGCTCATTTTACACACAAAAACATGCATGAATTTTCTAGACTCGTATTACAGGGGGGGTCAAACTCAGTTGCAGAGGGAGCCTAAATTCAAAACAGACTTTAGGTTGCAGCCGAACAAGATAAATATTTATTGAACACACTAAAGCTAAACTTTTAAACCTTTAAAACTTTAACTTAATTTTAACTTTTTAAACATAAATGTAAATAAAAACAGGCAGGAATATTAATCCTCACATTAATGGATTACTCAACCACCTCAACCTATTCTCAAAATCTTTACATTACATGAATCATAAGAATGTCCAGAAATTGTGTAATTTATTTGATCTATTTAAACTTTTGTAATAGACCCTTACTTTTATTGATTATTTTTTAAGTTATATTTATTTACATATTTGGGTTTTCTTTGTCTACCTTTATCTCAGAATTGATATTGTTGTCATTGACAGACATGCCGTGGTTGTTTGTTGAATATTTGCTTCAATTAAAAAAAAGAAAAAAGTTTTTTTGGGTGCATTCCCTGCGGGCGCCACAAGGGGTGCTCGCGGGCGCACTGGTGCCCGCGGGCACAGGGTTGGTGACCCCTGCTCTAGACCATTTGAGAGTTATTTTGTAGAAGATGTAAAGGAATTAATTGTGGAGAAAAAACATTGACAAAAAATTTCTTCTACATACATCATTCAAAAAGACAAACATTTATTCTTGCGAAAGAATTATAAAAACAATTTCTCTGATCCTATTTGGAAATAGCTTTATATGCGTCCAAAAATCTATGAAGAACAAACGTTTCAGTCAAAACGGTCATGATCTTATTCAGCAAGCACATTTTCAAGTGAAAACAACCAAATATAAAGCTATCTTGTGTATCTACTGAGCACCACCACTATCTTTCACAGGTGTAACTACAAATTATCCTCATTATTCTTAGTAGAGTCTAATTGTTTATAATTGGAATGAGGTGTTCTTTTCAGCAGGGATCCTTGTGATTTATTTCTCTTTAATAAGCACAATCATCTTCTAAGATATTCGAATGTCAAGAAAAACAAAAGAATAATTTCACATCAACTCGTATGACCTCTACCATTGCTAAAAAGCATTATTTGTGTTATTTAAGGTCCGGATTTCAATTACAGTTCTAAGACTTTTCATATCTTTCACCTTTCACATCTTTCACCAAATGAAACTGAATAAATTGAGCTTCTAAGGTTATAATTAGGTAGTAAACTTGGACGGTCGCTTTTGCAGTCGGCAAAACTTTTGGAGGAAGTAAAATATTTTAAAAAACATTGATATTTCATTTGAAAGGCTTGAAAATTGGCTTGAATTGTACTTTTTTGCCATGTTTTCTCAAAACTCGACAGCGCTCCCAAAATAACAATATAGTGTGTTATGCAGGAATTTTGGTTGTGCATAAAAAAAAAAAAACCTTTAAGTGTTTTAGTGGGACTTCAGTTAATGCCGACGTAAACAAAGACTGAACTAAAAAAGTGGCTGTACTGTTCTGTATCTCGTTCATTACAATGGTTGAGATATTGCAACTGTCCTGTTGTGTTGCTCTCTGCAAGACTGGTGGTTGCAGATAAAAGAGGCTAACATAAAGAACAACAGTTTCCTAGAAAAACTTCCTATCAACCCCCCTGACCAATCACCCGCCTCTTTGCTTTACCGGGCATTCTGGGTTGTGTAGTTATACTATTTTATAACTGTTTTGATTGCACAATACATTGTGTATTTTGAAAGCTATTTTAAACTAAAATGGATCACAAGTAGATTAGGAAACAAAATTGCTTTCATGAGCTCCGTAAACTAGCTGACGTTTTTACTTGTGTTTTTTTTTAATGTTCTATTGTGTGTAATTCTACGTTCACACCAAGCATGGTACTTGCTAAGTACTGGCTCTTGAAGCCCACAGTGTTTACACTGGACAAGCAGGGAGGGGCTTCTTCTTTTTCTTTTCTACTGTTTACTAGCTCACATCCGCCCCCTACTACTGGAAGAGGCTTGGTGCAAAATGTCAGAATGGTGCAAATCTCACGATTCTTGCTCCACGCTTCTCCTTTCACCGCTCTTTTCCAACACACGAAAGACTTGGTGTCACAAAATTCCGTCCGGGAACAAACTGAAATAATTCATTTCTCCTTCATGATCAATATTTAAATGGTTGGTACTTTTGTGAATTAAAAGGGTCGCCATCCATTCGTCAAGACTAAATCAGAGTCCCTGATTGGTCAAAGTTAGACATGGTTCAATCGGCTATGCACTAATATGAAACAATAATCTAACGAAGTGTTTCATATCAGTGATAAGTTGCTATTCTCTACTTCCAAATCTGTTAGAACTCCGTTAATTGTGTACAGAGTTGAAGAGTTACGGTAGTCGAAAGAATGTCAACACTGGAGCTAAAGCTCCGGAACTAAAGGGTAAGAAAAGCAAACCTCAAGGATAAAGTTACTTTAATATGCATCAACTGTAACCAACTATCTTTTAAAATTGCTGCTGTGTCTACTTTAGCGAAGATTAATGATGCCGCGTATGCTTTTTGAGCGCGCTGCATATAACATAATTAGGTCTAGAAGTCAATCGCAGCCATTCAGGTGGGTTAGTGAGGTCCACGGAGGAACGCGCGCTCATTGAGAGCAGATTGTTATCGGTGGCGCACATGGCACGAAATTGATATCACCTGTCTGTTTATTGAAAGAGAAGCAGAAAATGTAATACAAGACGAGTCCAAAATTTAATAAAAACTCCTCCAAGGCGGCTGAAGGGCAGCCTGCTCTCTGGATTTAATTAGCAAGCTGGAGAACTGAAAAGACTTTCAACTTTTCATCCGATTTTCCCCCTCAAATCCTGCTGCATAATATCAGTGTGGAACCATGTGGGGTTTTTCTAAAGAGGATTAGAGTGAGGAGGGAGGAATCAGACTAAAAAAGACTTCTTGGATTCCAGTGTGTGTCTTCAGAATGGAAAACAGAACAATGCTCTCCAAAAGTCCTCTATGTGACTTTTTTTTTTCCTAATCAAAAGCTTTTGTGTTGAAGCAAAACTATTGCAGAGGATGGGCTTAAAAAAAAAGTTCCCGTCATGAGCAGAGGAATGAACATCTGCAGAGAGGAGGCCAAAGCGTCCCTTCATCAGTTCAGAACACCAGAGGCCAATCGGGCAGAAGAATTGGACCAGCAGGCGGGTTCATCCCTCCACCCCATCGCTCTTTGACCACTCCAATGAAGATTCAATCATCTTCTTGACCAAAGAGGAAACAGAAGCACATATGGTCGTAGTTGGCAAACCAGCAAAGCACCATCATAAGAAGCCAATTGTAAGGGGAAAAAAAAAACATGTAGAAGTGATTGGGCCTCGCCCCCATGCTGAACTGTGGCGGGGGAAGCTGCGGCGGATCCCACTCTAGTGGGGGACCACGGGATGGGAGCCGCAGCTGGTGGAGGAGAAGAGAGAATGCAGGGGAGCTCTTCCTCCTTCTATCCCAACAGTGAGCCTGTGATAAACATGAGCTGACCCTAAGGGCTCCGCACGAAAGGAATGAAGATGAAATTCAGCTTTTCAAAAAGACTCCGGTGAGAAACACAGACTAATTGAAGAATGTGGGCCGGCAGCGGTTTAATCAGCCAGGAGGATGTTCAGGTCCTTCAGGTCACCTTTTTTTTGTTTGTTGTTGATATTATGCTGGCTTATATCAGCAGAAAAATTTAATATTTAACAAAAACAACAGAACTCTGAAAGTTTGAAGTCCGTCAAAGGTCCCAGATGAGGTGAACAAAAGACTGCTTTAAATGTTTTTGAAAAACCATCTGCATTGATTTTCTGTATTCATATCGGCAAAGCAAATACTTGCTGCCCCTTGTGACCCTCACAGTGGTTGCCATGACAACAGTGGGCTGATGAGCTTGGGGCCAGGGCCGTACTCTGAGCATCTTTTAAACTTCTGTATTTGCAAAGTGGCCCCAAATGTTTTGAAAGTCCTTAAACTCCGCAGGTGATGCCACCTTTGTCTAGCTGCCACGGTAACACTGATATTCATTATTATAGTGTGGGTGATGGTTGTAAAATGTGATTAAAATTTCTTTTGTGTGTCGAGCCAAAACAAAAACAAAAAAAACTGCGCTGTTTTAAATCAAAATTTTACTCTCCGAAACACCCAAATGAATTAAATCCAGGTGTAAAATTTAACGTTTGGGCAATGTAGAGCTTTGAAATCGACATAGGTTAAATTTGTTGCACTTATAGTTTGAACACTTTCATTTTTTAAAGCAGAAAAATTAAAAAAAAAAAAGTGTTAAATTACACAATTCCTCAATCCTGTTTTAGCTAAAAATATTTAATATCAAAAAACAATATAATCCAGAACTAATAACATTCTGTACTGCAGGGAACTACCCTGAATAAAACAAAACTTTCTTTAGTCATTAGAAGTTTATTATATAGTTTTATTCTAATAGAAAGATCTAGACATTGACGGGAATACTGGTTACAACAGAAACGCAGAAGTTATAAAAGCTAGAAAAAGTAAAACTATAATTAAATCTAATAAAAACATTTTTTTTAAGAAAAAGGTACATTTCCGTGGGATAAAACCCACAGACGGACTTTAGAAACTTTGGTTTTTGCAGTAGCTTCTTAACTCTTGTAAAGCTTAAATAAGACCTTTTCAGCCCTTTGTGAATTAAATATTTCATAACTTCACATTAAAGCTCAACTGACTTCACATTCTCGGTCACATTTGGGTCTCAGTGATTGTCCGTGTCCACCAGGCCAGAGGTCTGTGCCAGTTTCGGTTTTGGCCCTCCAGTCGAGGAGGTCAATTTTCTGTTGGTTTTTCCGAGGATCTGAACTAATCCGATCAAATAGTTCTGAGCATTTGTTTTTTGTTTTTTTGCTACTCGAGGGGCCTCAAAAGCCTTTCCAAACAAATGGTCTGTTTATGCATTTGATGCAGCTGAAAGGAGAATTGGACAAATATAATGGCAGAATGGTCACAGGACGAGCGCTGGAGTCTATTATCTGCGTCTGCAGATGCAAAGGACGATGGCCGACAGCGTCCAGCCAACAAGATTTACAAATGATCCAATTAACACGTGGCAGCATTGCAAATGCAGTCATAAATGACATAAACAGCTCTAAATTTGACAAAAAAGGGTGCAAAGTAACCTCACCAAACCTTCTACGAGACAGAAACCTTGTCTATGATAGCATCTATTCAAACAAATGGTTTCACAAATGGATTAAATGTGCACTGTGTGTTTCTTTGGATATCAAGCAAAGCAAATAAAGATACAAAGCAATTTTACTGACCAACAAGAAGGCTTCCTTCTTTAACCTATCAAAAGGTTATGAGCTAAATCGGCCTCTGGAGAGCCGTTGTAGTTTTTTTGTTTTTTTTTTCAACGGGGGAGGAGCACATTAAAAGATAATCCTGCCATAAAAGGGACACCACCTCTGAACAAAATCCACTTTTTACGATTCAGTGTAGAAAACAAACCCAGCTAGGTTCTCTAATTACTACATCCTTTCAACACAATGAGTCCCAAGAACTGTTTAAATGCATCTATAGATTGATGTCGTCTACAATGATGCGTGATTGCACCCAAGCTATTATATGCACTGCACACAGACAGGGGTTGGAACCTCTAATCAGTGAAAAAGGTGTTTTTTCCAATGGGACCCAGTGCTACTGATGGCTTAAAATCAATGGTATTGATGTTAAACTCTTTACTTTTAGTAACTGGTCTCAGTTATCAACACCTTCGGGAGAAACTCTGATTTTCCAACTTTATTGAATCGGTAAAGGTTCCGTTTTTTGGTTTATTTCGCTACATGAAGTCTATTTTAGTTTTTCTTTGTTTGTTTTCAGTGGTATATAATTTTTTCCTCCCAAAGAAGTAGCTAGAAATTTTCAGCAAAAAATGTTCATGACGATACTGGAGAAAATACCAGAACTAACTGTCCCACAGACAGTTGATGTTGCATCCAGTGACTCTATCCCTCTAGCAGACAGCTAAATTGGGTTCACAATTCTAGTTTACCTTAAGTTTGAAATGAGTGGTATCAACTGAAAATGTGAATAAAACTAAAGAGCTGACTAGATTGGTTAGTTATGGTTTACAAAACATCGGATGCCAAACACAGCGCAGGCCATGAGTGGACGTCAGGAATACAAAATCAATCCTACTTAAATGGGATTTAAGTTGCATAGTAAAGCCAGAATTCTGAACAGCAAAACTGCATCAATGCAGACATAGAAGCCCCTTGAAATGGTCAAAACTTACTAAAAACTTTGTTTTAAACACAATGTTTCTTTAAGATTACAGTGACCCAACTAAGAGTAAAGCAATATATAAGAAACATACAAGTTAAAAGTCATGTGATGTCGCTACTCCATTTATTCAACTTAGTCTCTCTAAAGCTGAGGTGTATCGATTTTAAACGGAAGCCCAAAAACTGTGGTTCTCACGATCCCTTCGCTTTGAGAGTCGCTATAGATTTGCTAAATCTCTCCCCTCTGTCAGAGTCAAACAGCAAAAGAAGAAGGCTTCTAATCCAATCCTGGCGGATCAGCGGGGCTCGCTGTGTTTCTTCGGGTTTGAAAGGTTAAATCGGCGAATGTGATTCTTCACATTGAGCTTCTTTGAAACATTCATCGCTTCCCGTCACTCAGAGGTGTGCGTCATCTTGAAATGACCTCTCGCTGCTTTTGCAACAGTGGTCTTAACTGATGCAAATATACCGAAGAAGCCTTTTTCTCCCTGATTGTGTGTCCACACTGCAAAGCGAACCGCTCCAACTGAGAAAAAGATGCTTAATTGTGTATAGAAGCGCCAAACATTAAATAAAATTAAGTAAACGGTTAGGCCAAATTTACTGAAGTTTTTTTATTTGCCAAAACAAAACCAAAAGGCAAAAGAAGAAAAGGTGCTTTAATGTGACATAAATCTAAACTTACAAATGTTGAGGTTTTGTTCAAGTCGGATAAAAAGTGGGGGCGGCCGTGGTGCAGCGGTAGGGCAGACGACCCATGATCGTAAGGTTGCAGGTTTGATCTCCGCCTTGCACGCCCATGTGTCGAAGTGTTCTTGGGCAAGACACTGAACCCCACCTTGCCTCTGGTGGGAGGTTGGCGCCAGTGTTCGGCAGCGGAGCCGCCGCCAGTGTGTGAATGTGTGTGTGAATGTGTGTGTGAATGGGACTGTGACTGTAAACCACTTTGGGCCTTCGAAAGAGGGTAGAAAGCACTATATAGGTATACACCATTTACCATTTACCATAAAAAGATCATTTAACAGTTGGTATTATTGAAGACATTGTGTTTTTGGTGAGCAATCCACAGATTAACTACAGAGGTGCAATGCTTTACAGCATTTTAATTGACAAACTAGTGCTAAAACTGTAAGAACGACACCTCAGTGATGACGAGACTCAACTTATAAAGAACTCCTGTTTTGGTGACATGGAAGCTAAGTGTGCCAGTAGATAAACCTGTCTGAGAACTGTTTTTTTCTTAACATTTCTCTCCACGATAAACTCGTGGCTGCAAACCCCACTATGCACGGAAATTACAGAAATGTGGAAAATCAAAAAACTGCTTTGTGTGGTACGGAATTGTGGATGCAGGCTGTCACGGAAGACGGATTTGAACAAAAGTAGACAATGTCCTGAGGTCTAAATGAGATGTCTGCAACAAGATTTGGTCAAAATGTCAGAGAGAAATGGCACGGCAGCTCCCTTTGTGCCCTGCTAAATAAGCCTCAGTTGAGACTCCAATATATTGGCATTTGCTTGGTATTTTTTTGTTTTTTTGGAATTCTATAAAACTAATTTAGACTATTGTTCATCATTTTGTGTTTTATTCCAAGCCATTCATGGATGCACCGCTTTTATGAGGTCTTCTTAAGGTCATACAAACACTGCACGTTTTAATTGGCTCCTATTATTTATACAATGATATGGCGACCAGGTTAACTAAATTCCAAAGCTCTATGCTTGCTGAATGTCATTTTTGATGGTGGGGTGTTCTAATCACCAACCTGTTTTTGAGAGCGTACACGCAAAATGTGCCAAAACCAAAGACTTTTACTGTACTGGATGGATAGTCGGTGACCTCCACCCACTGGGTTTGGCTTAAAGGAAGCCTAGCAACTCGGTTTGGTTCATCAGCCAATCAAAAACCACGCCTTTAAAAAGGCGATAGCTGATTAGAAACTACAATAATTAAAAGTCCTCTCCCTCAGAGCTGTTGTGAAAAGTACATAAACTCAAAAACATCAAAACAGTTTCAGAAACCAGGATGTACAATGTAAACTTGGATTTTATGTTAAAATTGCTTTTTTTCCTTCTCCTAGTGGTAAGTACAGGAACTACAACATTTAGTAATTACTGTTCTCGTCAGACTCATTTGATGTAAAGGTTTTGTTGGAATTTCGTCTTAAGGTAAGTCCTTTTGAACGAGCCTGCATGGATCATAGGAAGTTACAATGATGAACATTAATGTATTACAACCATTATTACAAATGTAATTAAGGATTTTAGGAGGGGGGGAATTAAGTTACAAACATGTATTGCATGTTTGAATGAGCAAAGCGGTAAAAAGACCCTCTAAAATGCAAAGTAAGTTAGTCACATACAAGAGCGTTCATGTTAAACAGAAGATGCCAAAATTAGCTAAACAGCACAACTTGGTTATTGAAACATTTTTGGGGAGATTAACCAATAAAGATAATTGGGAAAAACGTCAAATTAGGGCTGGCATAACGGCCAAAAATTGAAATCTCAGATATTTTTTTTAACCAAATTCTATTTCCGATTTTACTTTTTTTCTCCGTCTTTACTTTTTTTTATTATTATTACAAACGACAGAATTAATTTAACAGAATCTATTTAATTTTAACATTTACTTTGGGGGTAGGCCTGAACACAAAATGCAACTAAATACAGGCTGTTAAAATGTCTGTAAAGGGGTTTTGCAAACTACCGCTAGCTTGAGCATCTTGTAAAGATCCCGGCTTTTCATGAAAATTTCTTCTTAAACACCAAATTCCATTTTAGCGATTAAAATAAAATTATTGCCTAGCCCAAGTCAAATAACATTGCGATAATTCAAATACGTTATAAACCCTAAAAAATTGTCAAAAAAATAACTATAAAAACTGTAAAGAATTTTAAAGCATAAGCATTAAAGCTAAAAATGTTCTAAAGTCCTTAGCTACTGAACAGCACAAAGTTCGTAAAGAGATTTCAACAACGAAATACCTCATAACCAAAGTAAACATGTTTTTACACTTTGTTAAACTAACATTTGAATGTTCCGTATGGAGCTCTGACTTTACAACATGACAACTTTACTTGTGTAACTTGAAAAAAGGGTTTAAGGTTGACCCACAATGTTTTTGTTATTTTTGCCCCATACAAATAATTGATTCGCACAATTCTAGCACATCAGATGTAGTTCCTCTCACTTCCAGAAGGTGGTCAAGGCAATCAGCCATGAACTCTCCCCTCTGGCTCCACTCTCGGAAAGAGGAGTCAGCAGCGAGGAGCAGCACAGCCGGCGTCCTCACGGCACACGGAATCGATAAAATGAAAGATAGTCCAAATTCAAAGTGAGGGTCTTCATAAACTGGCAGCTTCGGAAAGAAGATTATGGAAATAAAAAACAAAAATCCACACAGCTGTCACTTGATGGAAAAATCTCTTCTATTGCGAGAAGTTCTGCCCCCCCCCCAGAGGCAACAAAACAGCATCCCAACACAGGCGGATCAGAACCGACAGTTTTCCTATAAACCGTGTTTCACGTCAGAAGCTTGAATGGATTTCTACTCCAGATGAATTGATGGTTTCTTATCCACTTCTCACTGCGTGGACTGTTTTGTTTGGTTTTTCTACAAATACTACTGAACTTTGTCGGATCTACTCAACCAACAAATAAATATTTCCAGAACCGGAATGTGATGAAATTAAGGCTGTGCCTGCATGGAGGGCTTTCCGTAAAAGCTATAACCAAAAAATCCTTTAATTTTCTGCAACTTTATGAAATGATTCCATGTAAAAACGCCTCAGAAGATCAAATCCATATCCGTGTTGGCTTAATAAGTCATCCACTTTCGGAATATTGTCTGTTTCTGAGCTCCAACCAGATTCTAAAACCAAAACCCAGATTATAAACGGATGGGAGGGCAAAAGGACATCCATCAAAATGGGATTTTGTCTAATCCCCGCTTCCAAACTCTGTAATCTGTTGTCAAAACTTCTAATAAATCCCCGCGTTCAGAGTCGTCTGAGATTACTGGAGGAGAATTCCGACGGCAAAACCTATTTTTCCCCTCCTAACCACTCCGTCCTCACTCCTGCTGACTCAAGAGAATCTGGCAGCGCAGGGACTAAAAGCCAAAAAAAAGACAAACAAAAAAATGTGAAGAGGGTGGTGGTGGAGGGGATGGATGGGGCTCCTGCAGCGCTCCTTTTCGGGATCTGGGAACAGCACGGATGCAGGAGGATCAAACCTGTAGGAGGGAGATGTGTCACAAGAGGGGATTTTCGGACGCTGGCTTCTTCCCCCCCTACCCTCACAGACTCAGCAGCATCACTTCTGCTGAGTCTGTGTGATGAGGCGGCGTGTTGACATTCACCCGACCCACGCTATGAAACAGAAGGCTGATGGATTATTCCAGTTTGGGTTGGATGACATGGATTAACAGCTAGATTAATCCCTGTGGGGCTGGAACAGCACAATGGTTTTTAAAAAAAAAAAAAAAAAAAGATTAAATAGAAAAAAAAATTCACCTAAATATAAAGGCAATAATCCTGTTCACTGGAGTTAAAAGAGTAAAACGCAGGCGATGTTTCTGCATCCCTCTTAGAAGATGAGGAGAAAGGTCAAAAAGAAGAAAAACACCGGTTGATGATGACCCCCCCCCCCCCTCTTACAGGAGCTCCTTGTAGCACCAAGGCGGTTTCTTAAAAAACATTTGAACACCTACCCCCGCTCTCATCCCGCTCCTGTCCTCCAAACTCGTGCTAGGTCCGCTCCACGCGCGCGGATTCCTCCTCTGTCTCTGCTGTCTCGCGCGCTGCCTGCTACACCGCGCTCGTGCAGCCGGCGAGGGGAGGGGAGGGGGGGACTAGGGGGAGGGAGAGCGGCCAATCAGCGTGCGGCTCGCGCGGAGGGAGAGAGCCACGAGCCTGCATGAAAGACAGTGCTGAAGTCCAGGTTCAACAATGGAGGAAGTCCATTCCCATAGTACCCCGCTTTGTTCAGACATTTTTTTCGTTTAAATCTAAGTTTTAAAACGGATACCTGCAGAAAAATGGGTAATTTCTTCTAACTCACTTTCTTCCTGGTACTGATTTTTCCAGTGTGTGCTTTTTCCTTTGGGCTACGCCCCCTTCCTCCGTTTTTGAGGGACAACTAAAAGTACATAATGCTGCAGTTTCTCAAAGGTCCACTTGGGGCAGGTTCCAACTTTGTCCGGATTCCCTCCCGACTTGCTTACTACAAAAAAAAAATAGTACCCCAGATTTTAAAAGAAATTTGGAAACCATGCGCACAATTTTTTTTCTTTTTTTCGTAGACAACAAATATGATGTCATCAATTTCCCGGAGTAAAAATGTAACGCTACGTTCGGTGACGCGCGCTCAAGTGGCCACTTCCAAAAAATAAATAAATAAACGATGTGTGCGCCCGTACATGCATTTTCAGGTTTCTGCTTTCAAAAGTCAGTTTTTGCTTTCAAACGTGTGGCACTGAATTGAATATGAATTGAAAGTTAGACCAGTTGAATTTTGACCAATCAGGAATTCAAATTTTTAATTTATGGAAGTCCAATTGTTTGAAAATTGATAATGAGGGAGAAATAATGAGGGAGAAATTAATAATTGCGGTTTATGACTGGCCAAAAATTCTAAGACCTTAATATATCAGAATTAAGCTTTGAGAGACAAAGTCTGGAACAAGATTCACAAGTTTTGCACTGCACGTAAGTAAGTAAGTAAGTAAGTAAGTAAGTAAGTAGGTAAGTAATTTTTATTTATATAGCACCTTTCACAGAGAGCGACTCACAAAGTGCTTCACAATGTTACGAATGTCGGTACATGCTTTCGTATCGGTAGTCCATTGTGAACATTCTGCTAAACATGCAGTCAAGAACCCGTGTTTAGAGCGTCACATGCTTGGCGTGTACGTAACATAATAGGAGCGAACGATTTACAAAGATGCAGCCATTGACGCCCATGTCAGTCAGAATTTGCTCAAAAAATACTTATTTACGGTGTGGTTTCAAACATTTAAATATTTATTTCTGGGTAATCTTTGAAAAAATGTGTCATTTTAGAGCTAAAGTGTCTACATTACAGAGCTGCTGTTTTTACTTGATTGGCAGGTAAGTCGAGGATTGTGCTCTTTGGTTGTCAGTTTTGTTTTCTCTGGTTCATGTCATGTTCTGTTGACTAGTTCTCCTGTCAGTCACACCAGGTTTAGTTTGACATTTCTACTTAGCTGTCTTTATTTAGTAGATCAGCCTCTGTGTAATTTCATGTATAGTTTCTGTTCTTCATCATTTTGTTGCTTCTTTTGTTGTGTTCTAGTTTATTTGTTAAATATTTCGTGTTTTTTGGTGTTTTTAACATGTTCTTGAGGCATTTTCATGATGATGGAGGACATAAATAAAGAAAATTAGGACCAAAATTGCATTTTGGAACATTCCTTTTTTTTCAAAATGGCCATGAATCAGGAGCAGATGAAAAAATGATGCAGTTTGATAAAGAGCTTTTTTATGATGTAAAAAACAGTCTAGGCGGGCCACAAGCTCCCTGCACTGTTTCACAACGGGGAGGGGAAGGGGGGTGGGGTTGCTATGCACTAACAGTCCCGCAGACAACTCGGAGGCGAATTTCCGATGAACTCCTGCGAAAACTATGTCTTAACAACACAAGTTTTCTTTTTGCTAAAAGTCCACCAGTTATAAAATGGATCAAAAGATTTGATGATTTGACAATAAATACATAAATAACACATTAAACTATACATCTGCTTTCTGCAATTATTTTCTTTTTTTAACAGTTGTTAAAAAGCATTTGCTACAGCGAATCAGCTTTCACTAAGTCGCACAGGTGATTTAGGAGAGATTTTTATGCTGGATTCCCTTCCTGACACAATCCTGAATTTTTTCCGGGCTGGGGACCGGCACAGGGATATCCAGATTTGGGCTCCCTTGTGGCCCGACAGTAAGTCCTACGGACCCACATTGGATGAAGCTCATTGCGCCACCTTGAAAACGATGTCTCAGGTGTCACAAGGGAAAACTTGAGATGTGTTTGATCAGACAGGAGGAGTTTTCCGGCTTTCCTCAAGGCGCGTTTCTTTTATCTTACTGTAAAGTTTTCAGTCTGGGAAGCACCTACCGGTTAATTAAAAAGTGATGGAAAAACGTGGATAGCAGCATAAATGAGACGTTCGAGCTCTTCGATTGGGCTCAGGAACACTCATAATCGCTATAATGAGCTTAGAAATGGGACGTTTCAGCACAAGCTAGAAAAATGACGGCACATTGCTTTCATAAACATCAGATAGGGCTAAACCTCTGCTGAAACGGCACTAAATGCACGGGTCTCTTCAATCAGAACTCCTGGATCCATGGCCTCATATGCATACTTGATGAGTGCAGTTTATGGTTATTGGATTAAATTCATCTTTTGTGAAAAGGATGATGAATCAAAGTGACATATCTGCAATTTCTTCAAGCTGCCAAACTTGAGCTTTGAATGGAGAGATGTCCAAATAAGTCAATATGAAGTTTTTTTTCCTTTTTCTTTTAAAGAAACAACATCATAATCAATTGCCTATTGTGCACTTAAAATCACTGATCAGGTAGCCGTTCACATTCTTTTTAATGTAATTTACAGAGAATTCTTTTTATTTTGTTTAATAGTATCAAAATGAATGAAATAATCAAAACAGACTTTTTAAAGTAAAATTTTCACAAAACACCAGATGTTTCATATATATTTTCTATGGAAAAATTCCATAAATGGAAAGTGGAATCAATAGTGTTCGGTAATGTTTGCCAATAACTATATTTTGGTCCCAATGCAGAGTTTCAACCAAAACCTTGACTGCCGCTCCCATATTTTGATGAATGAATCAGAAAGTGCCAAACAATGCAGTTCCTCAAATGACCACTAGAGGCAGGCTGCGAAAAGAAACAATTTTTCATCAACTCGTATTCAGGAAAAGTCAGATTTTACTCCATACAATAAACACATTTACACTTTGCTTTCCATGACAACTAACAGAGCAGCCAGGGCTTTTTGATTGACAGGTGGTCTGTCAAAATGCAATGTGAGACATAACTTGTTGCAGACATATCAATGGCTACAACTGGAGCCAGATTCTCATGATTGCCCCAACAGCTGATGTCATAAAAAAAATGAAAAAAGGTTTTACATTTCTTTGAGCTAAATTAATCTAGATTCAATTTAAAACAATTATGCTGTTTTTTTTAGTCTTTTTTTTTTCAATGACAAACTTGTCTGACAAAGACTCAGAGAAAGCTGATAAGTTGTCTTCAAACAAACACCTTTTATACTTCCACTTTAAAACCTTGACCTTTTGCTTTTCCGTGTTCTCAGAGTGGAATTACCAAAAAAAAAAAAAAAGACTGTGCCCCTCACTGAGGGTGGACTGTGGTTTCCAATGGCAAATAATGAAACAAAAGCAAGGTCAAAAAGGATTTTTTGACGCGTAAACTCGACAAAGACTTGTGTTTTTGCCTCATGAGCACTTCCTGTGTAAATGCAGAGCATTTAAAGGTCAAGGCTGTTTAATGAAACACCTGAGGGCTTCGGGGTTTCACCATCTGGTAAAGGTAAATATGTTTTTATCAGCTTAGGTAGTCTATCAGTAAAAAGGCTAACTTTAATCTATAATATTGCAGCTGTTGTATGGGCATGCTTTGGTGAAGTTTTTTTTTCATTAAATTCGATAAAACAGAAACCTTTAAACAAATATCGATAGAAAAGTCTTAAAGCTACGTTCACACCACTCTCGGTAACGCATCTGAAAGTGACCACTTTCACTGAAAAGTCTGCTTAACCCTTGTACTATCCTAGGCACTTTAACATTGGGAGTTGGGTCATCTAGACCCACTAGACCAGGGGTCGGGAACCTTTTTGGTCAAGAGAGCCATAAACGCCACATATTTTGAAATATAATTTCGAAAGAGCCATACAATAATGTAGCGTCCCTTTCCCACACTGAGGCACGGAGACTTAACCTCTTTTAAGGTTCTTTATTCTGGTTACTGCAGACCGCAACAAACGCTGTACAATTAATTCAGCAACTCCTTATTCTCTCCCGCCGAGACGAGAGCGCTTCTCCCAGCTTTGTATTCACCTGCTCCCGCTCCAGCCCTCCCATTTCCTTATTCGGCCCATGGCTGAACCCCATTGGTCCAAACTCCCTAACAACAGGCTGAGCGACAGAACTGAGGGCCAATCAGATCTCTGCTTGATCGATGCGTTCCATGAACTCCAGAACTTATAACGCGGCCCAACAGCCAAGTTAAACTCAGTCCGCGACAATATTTTTAAAACTAAATATACAAGTGAATGTGTGCATTTGATGTAATTTCAACACTTTTAAAGTACAATAGGTCTGTGGATTCTTTTTAATAACATTGTTATGCTGTTGCTAATACATGATGAGTATTTCTCGTGGTAGTTTTGCTGATGGTCTAGTCTGGTTGATACGTGGTGAGTTTCTGCTTCATGCAGGCGTTGAGACTTTAAACGTGATCGTAGGTCTGAATGTTCTGTAGATGTGAGACAGACATGGAACCAAACACACACACTCACACGCTGCAGTGAGTGACGGGCAGCGGGTTTACGTTTTTACCATCCCTGCGCGATTCACCTGCTGCGCCCCCCCCCCCCCGCCCTCGGCTTTCTTCCTCACACATCCAGTCCCCGAAACTGCACGCTCTTCCTCAGAGACGGGAGCGCGCAGTTTTAGGCACGGCAATTCACAGGTGTCCGGGTGGTACAAACACTGTGAAATAATAGTAAACTGCAAACACTCCAAGCACCGCTACTACTGCGCGCCTCTGGCATCGCATCGCACCCGAGAAGGACTGGTCTAATGAAAAAAAAAAGTATAACTAAGGATTTGTCTGCGAGCCACATGTGACCATCAAAAGAGCCATATATGGCTCGCGAGCCATAGGTTCCCGACCCCTGCACTAGACAGTGCTCTGAACCTTTTTTCTTCAATGATTTGTGAACCTCACTGGTGTCCATGGATTCCATGAAATCTTTCCACCTTTATCCACCTTTGACATGGTAGATGGAACACGTCAAAGGGTGGGGTCATCTAAGATAGCACAAGGGTTAAGGGGTTGGATTGGGGGGTTAAGCCACCAAATGGATCCCGAGTGCGGTTGTGTCTGCAGCTCACCTCTCCCCCAGGGGATGGGTCAACTGCAGGGATTATATTTCGCACACCAAATCGCAAATCCGGAAGTCCTGAAGATCTGGACCGCTGCTTTTGTCCTTTAGAATAAAAAATCTGGAACTTTTAGTGATGGATCCAGTTTTGTTAAGGGGGTTGGTGCTCATTTGTGGTCACATCTACCTATTTCTTGGTTGGAAAACGTATCTACATCCGCACATGAATGTGGGAGGGTTCAATGTCTTGCCCAAGGACGCTTTGACATGAAACTGTGATGGCTCGCAATCAAACCGCAAAGCTGGACGACTGCTCCACCTCTAAACCACAGATTCCTGTGTTCAAGTGGAGTCAAACGTGCATTGATTTCCCTTTAAATGACAAAGACTTGAGAGAGTACCCGAGAATATGAAGGCTATCCAAATATTTGTGAATCAGTTTCAGGGATTTTAAGCGTCATTCATACCGCATTCTGAAATGTGCATTCAAGCAACCACTTTCAATGTGCTGTGTTAACAGGCGTTTTGGGCTCCCGTGTTTGAAACTCTAGTGTTCACGCATAGCTAAGCAAATTTAATACAGTTGTTTTGCTCTACATGCAAAACATGCAACCATTGAACACGTGTTCCAAGTCAAAGCAGTTGGACGTTGCCCTATCAGGGCCTCGGATTTGATGGTGACGTATGAATGACGTCCCTTTTAATTCACAGTAGCGGCAACTGCGATTTGTGCTTGACCGGGATCATACGACACCAAGTCTTTTATATGTCGGAATAGAAAAGGCCCCGGAGGGAAAAGCACCAGATTTGCAGCGCTTCACATTTCCCACCAAGCCTCATCCAACTGTATGTGGTGGGCATGCCCTAGTATCAGGTTGTGACAGTTCAGTGTGAACAGCATATGCTAAACGTGGACTCAAGAACGCACTTTTACAGTGTACCTGCCCCTGTCACAGGCGTGTGTGAACGTAGCACAAATCCTTCAGAGTCATAGATAGAAGTTGTCAAGGTGGGGAAAAACAATAATCAAACGCATAAGATGTTTTCCATCTGTTTTCTGCTGATGGTGGGAAATTAAAAAGATGCTGGACAACAATTCGGGGCGCAGAATTATCGATCCGACAGCAGTGGAGGCCCACGCAGAAAGTGGCCGAGCCGTCGCCTCCCTGACATTTTCCGGCTCCTGTAATTAACACACAGCGGGAGAGCCTCTTTGCAGGCGGTTATACCACACGGACAGGCTGGAGCTGAGCAGGCGGGAAAAATCCATAACGACCTGCAGAATCCTCCTAATGGAAAAATCTGTAAAAAATCTGCAGCAGGCCTGCAGGAAAGAAAAATCAATAGACCTGTGTTGAGAAATTTAGCTAAACTATTCATGCACTTAAGGGATCCTAATGAGCACTATCGGTGTGGACTTACAGTCTTACTTTAATTCAATGTTTAAATTCAAGAATTTCTTTACATCTGATCCTTTAACAAACGATAAAACATGTTTTTTGAAAATGTACCAAAAAAGATTTAGTGCATAAGACTAAAAATCAATCTGGATGTTTTATCCCAGTAAATTAACCCTTTAACTCGGGAGCTTTATCTCCAGTGTGGACATTCTTTCGATTGTTTGTTGACACAATCCAGGTGGGTTCAGAGCACTGTCTAGTGGGTCTAGATGACCCAACTCCCAATGTTAAAGTGCCTAGGATAGCACAAGGGTTAAACTGGTTTAATATTACAGTTTGTGTTATGGCAATAGGAAAAACTGGTATCTACCCATAGATGGTGGCCTACAAACACATTGACTTCTTGGGTGCTGAACGTTACCCAGCATTCAAGTGGTCTCGGAAGATAAGTTGTTTTTCTGATGTTTATGTGTGTTTTCTGAGTCGGACAGTCGTTTTTCTGGTCATTCCAAAACAAAATGAACGCATTTCTTTAAGTTTGGGGTTTTCCCTGATGGACATCAACACATTGGTGCAATTGGCACTAAAATGACATTGAGTTTTGACATAAAACAGAAAAAATGTTCTTTATACATATATTTATACATTTTTAACTGAAACGAAAGCATGTTTTCATCCATTTCTTTCTCTAATGAGGCGGATTACCACTCCACATATTTGTTCCTGGTCCACCTCTTCCGGCGAATTTTAGAACCCACGAGTCAAAACGTTTGCCCTCCTCTGGCATAAACGCTTGGTTGGTATGGTTTATCAAAGAGTGTGTGTTATTTAGGCCACATCCCCGGGTGTGAAAGGCTTAATTGTAGGCCTTGCTATTAATTTTGATTTGATTTGAAATGGTTTATTTCAAGCGATAAAGTAAGAACATTCATACAATGACATTTCAAATTTAGGATAATTAGACATAAAATTAAATATTGCTTGAAAGGGAGTGGAAGGAAGCAAACTTATATAATCCCACCCCTTTTCTACCGTAACAATTTTTATTACACGATTTATCATAATCCGGTTCATAACTTTTATCAGACAGAATTAGGGAATCCTTAGGTATCAATACAGCACATGACACTTGATTTTTATCAACCATCTTCTCCTACTGATCTCGGTTTAGCTCGTGCTGGTTTGCGGCGCCTTCCGTGCGTGAAACCAGGGTTCGAATCCGGGCTGCTCCCTGTTCCCTTCTCTACTTCTGTGCCGGTCCCAAGCCCGGTTGCTCTGAGAAGGTTGCGTCAGGAAGGGCATCCGGCGTAAAACATTGCCAAGTTTACCATGCGACTTGTTCGCTGTGGCGACCCCTGATGGGAAAAGCCAGAAGAAGAAGAATCTTCTCCTACTGATCTGCTAAAATTTGTATTTCTTAGTGTTTAGCCTTCAAGGATTCCTAAAACATTTGTTTTTAACCTTTATCAGATTTGCAAATCAAAGTCTGATTTTTCCTTTTTAAATGAAATTATTTTTAGTTTAGCCATTTTTCACTCAAAACCAACATTCAGCGGTCAGCAGCCAAGCCAGCTGCCAGACACGGGGGCGGGAGTTTTATGGTTTGGATCTTGTAAGAAAAGAACAAACTGAAGCAGTACATCAACTTTTAAACAAAACGAGAGAAAAAAAGAATTTAAACAAGACACTTTTCCCTAATCGAAGAGTTTATCCAACCCACCTCAAGATGAGATCAACTGATACAAGATACAGAGGGAAGAAAAGGGCAAAATTCTTTATTACAACACAAAGTAAGCAGATTATAGTGGCTACATGACATACAAGGTGCACACCAGGTGCATTCAGGCAGAATCAAACAAAGCCGAATCATGAATAAAAGCTGATTTCCAAAACGCCGTACAAAAAAACGTTTTCCGAGCAGTTCATCTCTCCATGGACAGAGAGACAAATGATGTGTCGCCTAAATGGAAGCCGAATGGGCCGAATTCAAGAACTGTCCTCACTATCGTAGTATCTGTTCCTCTTGATCTGCTCCTCCGCCGTCAGGTCTTCATTGTCCTCGGTCACAGCAGGGTCATCCCCGCGGCCCGTGTTGCTCAATTCTATCCCGAAATCCAAAAGGTCATCCAGCGCCGATAGAGAAGGCCTCCCCCCGCCGGCACCACTAAAGAAGTCAGATGTGAAATCGGATATCAGACTGCCAATGCTCAGGTCGGAAAAAACATCCCCGGGGAAGCCCGACACACCCGCTTCTGATTCGGAAGCTTCAGACGCCGGCGCTCCCCCAGCTGCCTCTGTGAAGACGTCTGAAGAGCTTCCCGAGGGCTCGGTTTGTTTGGCACCCGGCGGCCCTGGAGCGTCAAGCCATTGTGCTGAACGCAACAATCCAGTTGGCATCTGATCTGCTTCTGCGCTGGCAGCGTTTGGGAAGAAACGCGTCTCTTCGGACACAAACGGCGGCTGAAGAAGCCCTTCCAGCAGGATTTCCTGCTCAAATGCCGCCTGACTGGTGTTATTATTGTTATTGGCATTTCCATTTCCATTCATTGCCTTGGTTCCTGAAGCCTCCGCGTCTATCACTGTGACCTTCACCGCCTCCTCCTTGTTGGAGCCATCGTTATTTCCTTTATCTACCTCCTTCTGAAGCGTTCCCCCATCTACCTGCCCGTTTTCCGTCACTTCTTCCTCCCTTCCGGCCCTCTCCTCCTCGTCTCGCTCCTGCTCTTTGATGCTTCCCTCATCTCCCCCTTCCCTCCCTTCACTCTGCCCTGTCTCTTCCACTTCAGCGGCCACTTCAGAGCCTATCTCTGCGCCCACTTGTGCCTCGGAAACAATGTTTGACTCTACGGTTTCTTGAACACGAGGAACCCTCGGTGGCTCCTCGCTGGCCGCTGGGCTCCCCCCAGGCTCCTTCCTACTTCCCGGTAAACAGTTTTTTTCAAGCATGTCGTTTCTTTCCTGAAGGGCGGTTCGTTCTTCCGCCACAGAGGTGCCGTTCTCTTTAATCGAAGGCCGATCAGGGTGGTCTTGAGCGGGGCCGTCCTTGGGGGGCCACGATGGCTTGACCACCTTTAGCTCTTCCTCGACCGTGTAGGATTTCCTCGGGGAGTCCGTGTTTGGAGGCCACGTGACAGAAATTTTGCTGGCGGGCCTCTGCTTCCGATCCGTTAATTTGCTCGGGGCGCTCCCCTGAGTGAGCCCGGGGTCTGTGGCTTTCCTCTGAGCGGACGGTGACTTCTCGGGGGAATTCTTGTTGTTCCAAAGTTCTTTGTGTGGTTTCTGTCCAAATCCCTCATCGTAATTTCCTTTGGATTTGAACAGTTGTTTATAGTGTGGCTTGCAGTACATTCGTCCATGGAGAGAAGCGTAGTTGCCGAGGCTGATCATGTGGGGGAAAAAGGAGTTAAAAACAGGAAAAAATGTCTCAATCTGTTTTGTTTGTTTGTTTGTTTGCTCCACCTCAGTTTGCCTCCGCAGTGCTCACAGCGAAAGCAGCTTTTATGGAAGTTTTGTTTGTCTGCCATCAGAGACTCCATGGGGTACACCCGCTTCCGGCACACCCTGCACAGTTCGGACTCTGGTACTCGAGTTTTCTGCAAAGAGATGAATTTTTACAGCTCTGATTTGTTGTTTTTTTTAAATCTGATTTTATGTTAATAATAAAAAAATGGGATACAATTTAGATCAAAAAGCAGTTTCTTTGTGAACATGTTAAAGTCAATGATGTGTTTGGTTTATGAGCAGGAACATACTTTAAAAATTAATTAGGGCTTTGGTGTAAATCATATGTTAATACTTTAAACCAGGCAGACAGGATACTAAATAAGCACACAAAAAATAATACTATTTTATTGTACAGTGTTCCCTCGTTAATCGCAGAAGTTACGATGTAAAAATTACCCATGATAGGGAAAAATCGGAAAACACTACAGATCTTGTAAGGCTGTAAAACTACTCATTACACACTTTCTACACTTTTCTCAGACAGATATCATGATTTTTTACTCTCCCTCACACTTTGCTTTCGATCATAAAAAAAAAATAAGTCCAGAATCATAGAATAAAAGAAAAAAAGATCTGATTGCAATCAAAGATTTATGTAAATGTGGCAAACTAAACACTTTCTGTAGAGGAGGGGATTGATTGACAAGGTCTACAGCCAATCAGAATACACAAAAAAGAAAAAGAAAAAAGAAAAGCAGCTCAGAAAAAATTTATTAAACGAAACCGCGAAAGGTGAACCGAGATTTAGCGAGGCAACACCATACATCCTTTTTCAATGACTGATTAGTCAAGAATTGGTTATTTCACAACCTAAAAACTTGACTTAAACCCCAACTATTCCAGTTTCTGGTAGCTGGTTGTGCATAAATCCTAGCTACGCACTTTTTTGTCAGTTTAGTTACGCATGTAAGACCCACTCAGATGAAAATTGTGTTTTGAATTTGTTCCTGTGGCATTTTTCTGAGAATGGAGGACACATTTAAGGTGTTTTAGTTTTTCTTTATCCAAATCATTGTGAATCATTTCGAAAAATGTTGAAAATATGCTGGGCGGACCTCAAACTCTCTGCTCCGAGCTCAAGGCAACATGGAGCAGAGACGTATGGAGCAGCATGGAGGGGAGTTGCTCCGCTCCAACGGTCCCACCCACAACTCAAAATGAAAATTTCTACTTCTGCCGCTCTGCAGAAACTATGTCTGCAAAAACAACAGTGTTTTTTTATCTTTTTTATTTTTGGCTAAAAACAACAAAATCGCAATTAAAGACCACTGGGAACGCTTTTAAAATAGATCAAAAGATGATTGGAGTGGAACAATAAATTGTTATATTTAACATTAAATTGTTAACCATTCTCAATACTCGACAAAAAATGGTTACAGTTGTGAATTCTTTTGAATATTAAACTATTTCTTTTAAGGCATTGCCTTGTTTTAAGCATCTTTAGTTGTTTTTCTTTCAAAATTTCATGTCAAATCTGTCAGGTGGATGTGTGTAAAAACGTGTACCCGGCTCAAAATAAGAACAAATCCATTTCAATTCTTTATCTGTAAATTCTTCACATACCTGTTGGATTATTTTCAGTTAAAATATTTATTATTTAAAATATTTGAGCAATAAAAAAAACGACATTCCAGATAAAAAATGTGCAAACACAGCAAAGACCATGCTCAAATATTTCATGACTTTCCTTCCAACATTTCCAGTACTTTCTCTGTAAAAATAGCGCCTAATGTTCGGTATTAGTTGGATTACTTAGTAAGATGGAGAATAAATGGGTCAGCAGGGTGTAAAGTGAAACTGGTTAAGCAGAGCTGAGTAATGGTGATCACACAGCAGGCGGGTTAAACACACCAGCACGCCAGTTTAGTATCCCCACGATGCGCCCGGCTCCGTTTACCCGACACAAACGTCTCCTGCTGGTGGGTCACGACCTGGGATGACCTCTGCTCCGTGACCCTGAAACCCAGGTTCTGGAAGACTCCCTGGCTCTCGGCCCACGACTGCTGGAAGCTCCTCAGCAGCTCCTCTGTGGAGGCCTCCGGGGGCACGTCCACGGTCAGAACTCGGCCCCTGACCACGTCGGCGTAGGACGGAGGGTTGCCGCGGCTCGATGGGTTCTCAGAATCCATTTCACTCCTTGTCAGGTTTCCTAAGTTGTCCACGTTGGAGAATTGCTCGGCCACAGACGCTGATCTGGAGTGACTCCCTTCAGAATAAACCGAGTCCTGCTCCCTTCTCTCGATTTGCTCCCTCAGCTCCTGGGCTGCCTGGGAGCTGTGCTCCCCAGTCTCAAACACGTTCTTTATTGCTTTGACGTTGAGCGTCGGGATTTCCTCCGTTTTCGGGGTTTGAACTTCAGGCTCTGCGTCTTCGGTGTCGCTCCCCAGCCTCTCCGCGATGACGATTGGCTCTTTTCTGCTGTAAATTTTGGGCTGCGGCGATTCGAACCTGTTGACGAGCTTCGACAGGTCCACTTTTGGGAGATCCTCTTTCAGAAGGTCGAGGGTCACGGTCTCTGGGCCTTCTTCTGCATCCGGCCCCAAACGTTCGGGGATCTCGATGGGATCCTTTCGGAAGTAGGTCTTGTTCACTTCAGCTCTTTGGGCCTCCTCAAAGAAAGACTTCTTGTCTTTCACCGTCGTCATGGAATCCACCATCTCTGCGACGTCCACCAGCTCCTGCTCGCTCCTCTCCAGGGTCGCCTCCCTGTCGCTCAACGGGGAGGGCTGCTCTCTCTGAACGACCTCCGGCATCGGCGGCGGAGTCATTCCGCGGGAAAGCTTGGAGGTGCTGACCTTCATCAGCTTCTCGGAGCGATTGAGAGTGGGAGACATCGTGGTCCTGCTGAGGGTGGGAGTAAAAGATTTGCGAGGAGGGGGCGGAGGCGTCCCAGCCGACCTGTAAGGCGGAGGAGACGGGGTCACCCTCAAGGGTGAGTCTACCCGTCTGGATTCGATGCTGATGAAGGTGGGCGATGGGGTCCGGATGCTCGCCAACGGGGAGGACACCCTCCGCTCTGCGGCTTGGCTCACCCCGTGACGGACTCTGCTCTCCGCCAGACTCTTTTTCTCCTCCACCACCTTATTTTGCGTCTCCTGCACTGCGCTAACTTGCGACGCTGCAACGCTGAGAACCCTTTTGTCGGGTTTGGGAGGTACGGGTGGAGGCGGTTCCTCTTTCTTCAGGTTTTTCTCCAGAAGCGTGAGCTTGGCTTGGATGATCGTTCTCACATAAGCCAGCATCTCTTTCAGCTTTTTCTTGCTTTGCTGTTTGGCAATTTGACTAATGTTCTTCTTTTCATCTGCGCTCATCACCCAGTCGGGCACCCCGCCTACAACCTCCCTGACGGTGTTGGAGTCCAGTCTGCTTGGTTGGCCCTCAAACTCTTTCATTTGAGCCAGCAGCTTCTGCAGCGTGTCGGACTTCTCCAAATCAGCGTTCTCCTCCATCTTGGCATCGCGTTGATCGGTCGTTATCAGGACGGACGCCTCCTTCGTCTCAGCCTTCGACTTTCCTGCTTTTATCTGTGTTCTGTTCACCTCCGCTGTTTGCAGCTTGGTTTGCTGCTGCTGAACAATCTCCTGCCTCCTCACCACCCGCTCGGTCACGACCACCTCCTCGTGCCGCTGAATGTGCTCCGCTTTGACGCTCTGCTCGCTGTGGGAGGCAGACACGAAGGCCTGTCCTTGATGGGCCGCCGTTATTTTACTCAACTTTGGTAGTGGGACGGTAACCGATGGCGACAGCTTTACCTCTGCTTCGGTTTTCTGCGCCTGCTTGGCTATCTTGGATCGGGTGTCCGCTTCAGCTTTCTTCACGTCCTCACTTCTTTTCTCTTTTGCCTTCACTTCCGTCTTTGCTGAGGTCAGCTGTTTGCTTTCAACACTCACTTTCTGCGACATGTCGCTTTTGATTGTTTCCTTTTGCTCCTCTTTCTTCTCCGTTGGAGCTTTGAAAGTTTTCACTTTGAAACTCGGTCTAACCGTGGGGATTTTAGTTGCTTGAGAGGCGCCTGTTTTTCCCTCCTGTGGTGCATTCTTGACGTCGTCGCTTCCCCGGGGAAGATTTTCCCTGACGGATATCGCTGAGGCTTCCACAGACTTGCCGGTGGATTTTTTAATAAAGTGCTGCTGCTCAACAACTGATGAAGTGACTGCGATGGAGCTCGTTTGGGTTTCTGAGGCTTCGTGATGAGACTGAATAACAGAAGCTGTCTGATTAGCAGTTGAGGAAAAAACTTTTTCACACGGCTGCTTTTTATCCAAAGTTGTCGTGGCAGACGCAGTGGCTGCTCTTTTATTTACTGCTAAAGTTGTGGGTCTGCTCATTGGGGTTTGGGATGGGGTCTTCTCAGTAAATTCTCCTTTGTTTACATGCAAGGCCTCATCTTCCTTCGCTTTTGCTGCCACAGACAGGTTCATAGCGGCAGCAGATATGCTAACCGATGGTGAGGTAGGAGTGGAGACCCTACTCATATCCTCCGCCTCTTTCTCCAGCTTCTGCTGGCGGTACTTCTCCTCCGCCAGCATGAGTGGAGTTTTGAATTTGCGAGCGTACGGTTTGGCCGTTGGAGCTGCAGCGGGCTCTGCAGGGGGAGGCACTTTAATCGGAGGGACGAACACTTTTCTAGGCGGCTGTGGACTTGGATTGCTGGGTACTTTCGTGGGCGCTGATTTGGTTTCGCTGCTGGTTACGGTGGTCTGCTGCGTTTCGACCTTTGATTCCTCCTTGCGTTCTAAAGAAGACGCAGTTTCTAGAGGAAAAACCTGAGATGAGGGTGGAGGGGGAGCTTTTTTCTGCCATTTGGGCTTCACTGGTGCAGGCTGCTTGGGCGGTTCTGGTTGCTTGGGAACTTTAAATAAAGGCTTGCCAAAGGGCCTCGCAGGTGGAGGCTGAGGTAGTGCGTCAAGTTCTTGTGGCGATGGAGGCGGAGGGAGAAAATCTGGAGGAGGTGGAGGGAAAAATTCCATCGGAAGCGGAGGCGGCGGCGGCGGCAGGTCGCTGTCCTGCCTCGTGATCGACGGCGGGGGCAACGGGCTCTCCATCACTGGCGACGGAGGTGGAGGAAGGGACAGGTCGGACTCAGACAGAGGAGGCGGCGAGGTCGGCGGCGGCGGAGGGAAGTGGATCTCAGCTTTGACGGTCTTAATGGCTCCTTTGTAGATTTTCTTGCGATCGCTCTTCGGGTTTTGCTTTTCGATGAGGGCCCCGCTTTTCTTTTGGGACGTGTGGCTCTGCGTCTGCGTGACCGTTTTCTCTGTCACCGCCGTCTGCACCTGCTTGATTGTTGTCGTCTGGCTCATTTGCACGTTGGAGTTGCTCCACTGTGATGCGCTTTGCTCCTGTTTAATCACATCAGCAGATTTGGTCTCCGTTTGATCTGGATTACTCCTTTGTTTCGTCTTTATCATGAAAGGCTTGGGAGCTGGGGTTTTCTGCGGCGGCTGCACTTTCATGCCCGCCTGATGACAAGCCCCAGCGGGATTGTCTGTTTTGACTACAGCAACCACGTGCTCCTCTTGGGTTATTACCTGTGTTTTCAGCGATTTGCTGTCATGGTTCCTCTGCATGCACACGTCCCCACTCTGAGTGAGGTTTTTCACGGCGGGGGCAGAGGTGACTGCCACGCCCTCGGCCTCATGTGTGCATTCGGGCTCCGTTTGCTTTGCAGCGGGTTGTTTTTTTATGGCCTCTTTTGATTTTTTGGGAGCGTGCGTGCGTTTCTTGCTCGTATACTGCTTTCTTTGCATCAGCGACTTTATTGCCCCTTGGACATCCCCCCTCACCACCTCTTCTTTCTCCACCTGCGCTGTGTCCTGCCCCTCATAAAGGGATTTTATGGACGTTTTAACGTCTCCCTCGGTGCTCCCCCTGCGCTGCATTCTCGGAGAGGTAGCCGGCTCCAGTAGCAGCTGGATGGTACCTTTGACGTCCCCCTGTTCACTCACTTGGTGCTGGAAGGTCTTTTTCTCGCTCGACGCCTCGTGCAAACTTTGCATGGCAGTGTGGATGTCTCCTTTGATGATCCCCGCCTTTTCCACCTCCTTCACAGCTTGTTTCGCCTCCTGCAGGCTCCTCAGAGTTCCTTTGATATCGCCGGGCACCAAATCCTCAACGGTGGCCTCTGTTTTGACAGACGCCGATTTTTCCAGTGACTCCAAAGCGCTCCTTATGTCTCCTCTGATGATTTCAGGCTTCTCCGTTTCTTTGGCTTGATGCTGGGCCTCCTCCAGACTCTTTAAAGTCGTTGGTATGTCTCCCTTCACTACCTCTTCCTTTTCGATGACCACTTTTTGTGTTATGGCTTGGTTCAGTGAGTCCATGGCAGCGCTGAGATCTCCTTTGACGATGTCCTTTGTTTCTACATTTTTGTAGGTCACAGACGGCTCTGTCATGAACACCTGAACGATACTGTTCACATCAACAGGTACGATGTCGTCCTCTGCCACCGTACGTCCCACCTGCTGCTGATTCTTCCGCAGCAGCATTTTGGTCTCCTCCACGTTGCCGCCTATGATGTGCTCCTTTTGAACCTCCTCGTGCTCCTCACTCGACTCCGACTGAAACTGCTTTAGGTAATCCAAGGCGCCAGACTCAATGCACGTCGTGTAAAAGCTGACGTTGCCCCTCTCTATCTCTCCAACTCGTATTTTCTTAGATTCCTCCTCTCCTGAGTTGGAGAGCAGACGGTGAAGAGTTTTGCTTACATTCCCTTGAATGATATCCTCTTTCTCCATGCTGGCTTTCTCCCCTTTATTTAGGAGGGAATAGATGGTCATCTTGACGTCTCCTTTCTCGTCTTCCTGAATCAGAATGCCACGCTTGGAGGAACCCTCCGTCCTGAGCAGGTTGGTCATGGCCTCCTGAATATCGCCACGAATAATTGCTTCTTTCTCCACATTGATTCCTCGCTCCTGGCTGAGCAGCTGCTTCAAGGTGGTGTTGATGTCCCCTCGCTCCTCCTTGTCGATAGTTATACCCCTTTCTGCAGTCTCCCTCCGGTTTAGGAGGTTCATCATTATGCTGCTCAGATCCCCTCTAATGATGTCCTCTTTTTGTATCTGTGGGGCCTCCTGGTTCAGGAGTTTATACTTTGCCATGCGGATGTCGCCGATTTCGTCTGCTTCGATGAGAACGCCCTGAGATTCCACCATTTTCTGGCTGTAAAGCTCCTCCAGCGTCTCCTTGATGCTTTTGCCGATGATTTCCGTCTTCTCCACGCTGCTCTCGTTGAATTGGTGAAGCTGAGTGGTCTCGAAAAGCCACGTGGTTGTTTTCACGTCTCCTCGCAGGACTTCCTCCTTCGTCACAGCAGTCTCGGAGTCCTCCGATTCTCTAATGCTGTCCAGCGGGTGCTTCTCAAAGAGCCACACAGACTGTTTGACATCCCCCTTCATGACTTCCTCTTTCTTCACCTTCTCCATGCCGTCGTACT
The DNA here is from genome assembly GCA_037389245.1 of Oryzias sinensis. Lineage (NCBI taxonomy): Eukaryota > Metazoa > Chordata > Actinopteri > Beloniformes > Adrianichthyidae > Oryzias > Oryzias sinensis. Next base: position 11,810,681 of record CM074510.1, read on the forward strand.
CCGCGCCGTCCCCTCGGATCTCATCAATGGTGCAGGTTTCAAACATCCACGTGGCCGATCGGACGTCGCCCCTCTGGATTTCGCTAACGCTCACGGTTCTGACATACTTCTGCGACGTCTCATCTGTCTCGAAGCGCTGTTTGTTTGTCTTCACGTCTCCGCCTTGGATGTCAGCAACCGTCTTGGACTTGACTTTTATTTCCTCCGTGATTTCGTCCAGCGGTTGTGTTTCAAACCTCCACCTGGCAGAGTTCACGTCTCCTTTATTAATGCCCTCCTCAGTCACAGCTTTGATGACGTACACCTCCTCTGTATCCCTTATTGAGTCCAGGGGCTTGGTCTCAAAAAGCCATCTTGCGCCCACCACATCTCCTCTCATGATTTCCTCTTTAGTAACTGTGGTTACTTCATGGTAGTGGCCCTCCTTGTCGCAGATGGCGTACAGGGGCTGAGTTTCGAACATCATCTTATAGTTTTTCACATCTCCTTTCTCCATGTCATTTCTGAAGACACCCGTTAGTTGCGAAATGTTTGCTTCGCTTGATTCGTCCTTTATTTGATCCAGAGAGTAAGTCTCAAAAATGAAGCGTCCTTTGTCGACGTTTCCCCCCTGGACATCGATCACCGTGCGTGTTTCTCTTTCTTTTGCATCACAGATCGCGTCAATCGGTTTGTTCTCGAACATCCAGGTACAGTTGACCACGTTTCCCTTCTGGATGTCCTCGGCCTGCTGGGTCTTCAGCCTTTGCATCGTTTCCTCGGAGGTGGAGCTCATGATGTCTGAGGAGCGGTTCTCAAAGATGCACTTCATCCTGGAAACGTCCCCCGACTGGATGTCGATTTCGGTGACCCTCCTGAAGGAGCCGCTCTCCTCCCCGGTGATGTTTTCCAAGTTCTCGGTTTCAAACAGGATGCGAGCTAGTCCCACGTCTTTGCCTTGGATGTCCTGCTGCTTGACTGTGCAGGTCTTCAGAACGTTCTCCATCTCCGAATGGTCACGTATGTTATCCAGCATCTGGGTCTCAAAAAGCCACGTGCAGGTCTTCACGTCTCCTTTGTGCACTTCCTTCACATCAGTTTCACTCCTGTCGACCTTTTCGTATAGGGCATCCATTGGTTGGGTCTCAAACAACCATCTGCATGTTTTCACGTCTCCTTTCTCAATTTCTTCCTTTGTTTTCTGTTCTTTAACCTCAGCATTGCTGAAATACTTGATTGCATCAAGAGGTTGGGTCTCAAACAGCCACTTTGCTGTTTTGACGTCCCCTGACTCGATTTCCTGTTTGGAGATGCCTTTTATGATCTGGAACTTACTGATGCTCTCATCAAACTGATCAATAGGGCGGGTTTCAAACATCCATCTGCAGCTGTGAATGTCTCCCTTCACTATCTCCTCCCGCCTGACAGTCCTCACCTCATGGTAATAGCCAGAGCTGTCCTGGATGGCATAGAGCGGTGTGGATTCAAAAAGATCCTTGTTGGACTTCACAGATCCACTTGTGACGCCTTCAACTTGGATTTTCTCCGTCCTTTCACATTTGCTTAAATCCATCGTTTCAAATCGCTCTTTATAGTTTGTCACATCTCCTTTGTCTTGGGCTTGAATGTTTACAGTTCTTGTGATCTCTTTCTTCTCCTCCTGTATGCTCTCCAGTGGTTGGCTTTCAAAGACCCATTTCTGATGCCTCACATCGCCCTTTTCTTCCTCAGATGCAACAGTTTTCGTGAGCTTTCCCACCTGAAGCAGCTCTTTCAGGTTTTCCATGGGCACCGTCTCAAACAGATGTTTGGCGGACTTAACGTCGCCTCCTACGATCTCCTCGGAAGGTAAAGGTCGAGCATTAGTGTTATCTTTCAATGTGTCCATCGGTTGAGTCTCAAAAACAAGGCAATGTTTCCTCACATCAGCTCCAATAATGTCATTTCTTTGACTCATGGAACCCTCCCACTCCTCGTCTTTAATGGAATCAAGCGTCTTTGTCTCAAAAAGCCATCTGCCTCTGTTCACACCGCCTTGTGTGGTTTCCTCTTGCGATATTCCGCATATCAGCTTCACCTTTGCCGGGTCTTTGTTGATCATATCAAGAGGTTGGGTTTCAAACATCCAGCGCGACGTCCGCACATCTCCTTTCTCGGTCTCCTCCCGGCGGATGGTGGTGATCTCCAGCATCTCCCCTGAATCCCCTCTGATGACGCACATGGGGAAGGTCTCAAACATGCGGGTTGTGGTTGTGACGTCCCCCTTAATCTCCTCAAGCTCCGACTTGAGGCTTAGGAAGCTACTCTCCTCTATAGTTTCGCTTTTACCCAAGGAATCCAGATGCTGGGTCTCAAAGAGGTACCTGGCCGTTTTGACATCTCCTCCGGTGATGTCATTGGTGGCGTCGGACTCCTGTTCATCTTCTTGGTAGATCTTGTTAAGATAGTCGAGAGGCTGCGTTTCAAAAAGCCACGTCGCGGTACGGACATCACCTCTCGCGAGATCAGTCTGTTTTTCTGATTGATCCTGAGTTTCTGAGGCCTCCGTCCCCAGAGCGTCTATGGGCTGAGTTTCAAACATCCAAGCTGTGTGTCGGACATCTTTGCCAGCTATGATTTCCTGCTGTGCAATATTTCTCTCCTCAATCTCATCTAGAGAATCGTCTTTGATTGTATCTAGTGGCTTGTTTTCGAACATCCAGCGCCTCGATTGCACCTCCCCTTTGAGGATTTCGTCCCACTCCACGGACTCATTGTCGGGGCTCGAACATTCACTTGAGTTATCGCCGTCGTTTTCAAACCTAAAGCGAGTTTGCTGGACTTCGCTCATTTCTTTGCTATCTAACGCCACCTTTTCCACTTCACTAAGCTGGCTGATAAGATCTTCCTCCAGGTTTTTGCGCACTTCGGGATGTATGTGCTTGTAGAGACGCTTCAGCTCCGCCATGTTCTTGTGCTTAAAGTACTGCTCTGTACTCCCGGTGTGGCTTTGCCGGGAGGCTGACTCCTGAGACTGGGATCTACTCTCACCGGTTTTTACTTGCAGATGTGACGATGGAAGAGAAAAGGGATCAGTCACTTCTTTATGCATTGATGAAGCAGAGGAAGCAGTCTCCATCCTTTCAGCAGCAGAGGACGTGTCATAACTTGTGGAGGATTTGGATGACTGGTTAACTGGTGTCCATTGAAACTGGTTGATATCCAAATCAACCTGCAAAATTTGTTTTAGTTGTGAAGAAAAGGAAAGTAAAAAGAGGAAAACGTTCAGGAAAAGCAAGGAAAAGGACAGCTTGGTTTGCAGCCTGAACAAGTAATTATTGGAAAGTTCAATGACTTCTCCTGCCGAGTCCAATTTATGCAAGTAGCAAAAGCATCAAAGAACCCTAATTTGGATTTAAATGCATGAACACACACAGACATCTCAAATCTTTCACGACTGGGCATTTTTGTTAGGCATTTTTACAATTACTGGTTTAATTTGAATATCCTCATAACTCCAAGTTTTCATCCTGCGCCTCTCCTTTTAACTCGGCGGAAAACAGTTTCTGACTTTTGCTGTTGACGAGATTTTTCATCCAATCCAATTTATTTTCCATCAGCCCATAGCTTGCACAGTTTCAGTTTACTTCTTGATGTTGATACTTCATAATTTGGAAAAAAAGAAAAAAAAGAAAAAACGAAATCATCGATTTGAATAAACAGACAGCATCATTACCTTGATTTCCTTGGCTGGTGCAGCTTCCTCAATCGTTTTTTCATACTGCTCCTTCAAAGCCTGAGTGGAAACCTTCGGTAGGTCGTCTCCTCCAACGAGCGTAACTGAATTAAACACAAGAAGAAGGCTGCCTCATTAAGTCCTTTTGCGGTGAGCAAACTCAGAGAGAAGGAAATAAATCATTTGATTAAAAACCTGAGTAGTTTTCATTTTCCGAAACCATGCAGCGATGATTGCCCAATTTCCACTTTCCAATATTTTACCTTCCTGACTTCACCCAGATTAAATTTGCTGCTATGAACTCAATGGAAGACCATCTGCATTCCAGCTCATTTCCAGAACTCATCCCTTATTCAGCCTTTAGTAGGATCAGCTATTAATATACAGGACACAAGTAGCTCTGTGATGAAAATGTGCAGAATTACAATATGAAAGGCGAGAGCAGAAATACCGGTTTCATTGTGATGGTTCCCATAACTCGTGGTCACATTGTTATGGTGCACCCTTTGATCATGGATCACCTGTGAACAGATGGCAGGAAATCATTAGCAGAGTGACACTGCGCTCCTGTGACAGTGCGCAGCCAGTCAGAACGAAAGGGGTTTTGTGTAGGCTCTCATTTATAGCCTCATAAAACAAACAATATTAATAAAAGTGTGTGCATCTGCGCCGAGTCCATATGCTTTTTTTAGGAAGTACCTCTTGCCGGGCACTGCTCCTCATCATCACCTCAGAGGAGCTTGAGATCTCCTGTCAAAAATGGAGAGAAATGGATTAGATCTACATGCAAAGACCCACTCTGATAAAAACTGTGTTTTTGGTGTTTTAAACTTGTTCTGTTGGCATTTTTCTAAAGATGGAGGACATATTTTTTACCTGGATGTTCGAGGCATATTTTTTGTACAATAGGCTACACTGTCAATGAATGGCCTATTTTCGATCATATGTCGTATATAATCCGCACCAAGGCAAAAGACTCAGAGATAAGTCTACCAGTTAGACTTTTTTGAATTCCCAGTCATTTAGAACTTGTCTGTGACATACCACATGTTAGCCACTTCAGCGTATTCACAATACCCGTGACACCTAACCTTGTTTGCGGCACGTTAAAAAAAACAAGTGTCACTGCGACTTCGCTAACCTCAAACACTGGTTTGTCTCCGTTGCATTCCGCGGTGAGTCCGTCTCACCACCATCAGGTAATTTACATTCGATTCAATTTTTATTTATATAGTGCAAAATCACAACAGCAGTCGTCTCAATGGGCTTTGTACGGGTAATTGTAAAGTAAACATAAAATCATGAGGATCCTGAACACATGGAATTCAATAGGAAAATTCTAAACTGAACTAACGTAACATACTAAACTAAACTGGGCATCGCTGCCCTTAGACCACAGGTGTCAAGCTCCAGGCCTTCATGTTTTGTAACCAACCTGCCATTGAAGCTTCTTATTGGCTAAAGACACTTGATTCAGGTATTTAGCAGCAGGTGAGGCAGGATTTCTGAAAAAGTAGCAGGAGGTCGGTCCTCGAGGCCTGGAGTTTGACACCCCTGCCTTAGACCCTCCATCATTGTAAGGAAAAACTCCTAAAAAAACGGATTCTTGAAAAAAAAAAAAAAAAAGAAACATCAGGGGTCTCCACAATAAGGAGGGACCCTCCCCCAGGACAGACAGGCGATGTACCAGAACTCAGAGAGAAGAAGTAACTTATCAAACTCTACAACTACCGGTACATGTTTAAATAGTCCAGAAAATGGGCTTCATCCAGTTGTGTTGTGGTTTTGGTTCTGTTTTCCTTTAATTCAACTTCCTGCCTTATTTTGAAGGTTTCTCCCCTGATCATTTTCGCCTGTGTCTCGTCAGTCCTGTTTGTATATATGTCTTGTCTCTGTCTTCCTCTGTGCCGGTCCATACTGTCTGCTACCCTGTCCTGTTTATCTGTGTACTCCGTCAGTTGGTTTTTTGGTTTTCCTGCTTTGCGGCGCCTTTTGTTACATTAAAAATCCCTTGTGTTTTGGAAAACCCTGCCTCCTGTCTCCGAATTGGGGGGGTTCTCTGCCCTCAACAGTCCCAGCCTCAACTAAGAGGCAAATTTCTAATGAATTGCTGCCAATCTGCCGAAAGTACGTCATTGAAAACAACACAGGTTTGTTTGTTTTTTGCCTAAAAATGGCATGATAATAATCAAAGGACCACTGGGAATGCTTTTACAATAGATCAAAAGATGATCCCAGTGGGACTTTGACATTAGCACTGTATAGCCACAAGCTGTGCAAAGAAACAGCAGGGCTTTGCCACTCCTGCTTTGTAAAAAATCAATTTTTTGCTTAGTAGGAAACATCAATTCTTCCTGGGGAGTTACATTGTTTGACGTTCACCGCAGAAAAGTCCTGGAAAAGGAAGATGACCCAAGCTATTTCCTTTCTCTCACATCCATACAATCTGAAGGAAGGGGGATATATTTCTACTTGTGTGCTGCACTGTTAACATGACAGTTCTGCAGAGAGTGGGGATGTTCTTGTCTGCAGGAACCACTGCATTAACATCTGCCTTCACGTGAGACTATACGCTGGGCTTCCAACCTGTGAGACACAATGCTGAGCTGCATGCTGCAGAGAAAGCAGCGCTGGTGATTAAACAGATCTGGACGTTTTCTCCCATAACCCTTTATGTAAAATTCAGCATTCAGCAAGGCTCTTCTGCACTCAGCATCTCCGCCTGAATGGGCAAATGAAGGGAAAATGCAAGGGGTGGAAGTGACCTTCCTCCGCAAAAGATCCCAGTCCCGTCCCACGCTGCTGCTAACACGTTCTGGCATTTTCTACACTCACCGGATGACAGATTCACACAGGCGTGCAAAGTTCAAGGTGCCCTCTTTGATCTGACCTGCTTTAAGACCAGAGATTTTTTTTCTTTTTTCTTTTTAAATAAAGAGCCACAGAGAAATATAATTTGTTTAGCAGCTCTAAAATCCTTCTCTCGTTATAAAAGAACTCATAATTGGAATTGACAGCAGTAATCTATCTTCCAGATTCTGTCGACTTTAAAAAAAAAGAGAAAGAAAAATGCCTCTCATGTGCCACCATGCATTATTCCAACGATTCATTGTTCTCCGAGGAGTTGCACACTTCTCTAAAGTAGAGTTCTCCAGCTTTACATTTCCAAGCTCCAGTTTAATGAGACAATCATTTATCAAATCTACACAAAATGCTAATTGGTGCTTTGTCAATATTTTTTTTTCTCCTTAAGAAAACAAATATGCTAACATGTTTGCATAAAGCCCCATTAAAGGAACCAAAACCAGATAAAAGGGACAGAAATTGCGTAAATGACATGGGATTGCAGTAACGTACACTCTTTGATATATCGCAATTCTTTGATCATTTGCACGATCGACGTGAATCGGCTAATTCAGACAAGGAGAAAAGCGGCTTTTCATTGTAGCTTTGCATCAAGGTGTAACATGTTACAAATGTTATCAGTACAAAGCTGCTTTTCTCCTCTTCAGAATCCACTGGAATTAAGTTAATTGCGTCAACGGTTATAGACGTACAATAGTCGAAGGAATGTGAACACTGGAGCCAAAGCTGTGGCTCGAAAGGGTTAAGGCCGTAGTTTACCTGAATGTTTCTCAAATTTGAGGTGAATGCGCGGTTTGGTATATCTCTAATACCCCCTCGTAAACAAACACGTCTTAAAACTGACAAACTTTCTGACCGTTTGAAACTGAATAGAGAAACAGTCTGAGATGCTTTGGAGACACCCACCTGGAAAGATCTGTCTTAAATCGTTCAAACATATCTATGACAGGACATTAAAAAGAGTTTTAATCATTGTTGAACACTACTTCACAAATTGGAGGTTTGAACAGATAGTCAAGTAGCTTTGATTATAAGTGTAGCGCCAAATGCGCATTAGCAAATAGATGAGGAATGAAAAAAAGCTCCAGACACTGATTTGATTTGGTTTGGGTTCACACTGGACCATTGACTGTATAAAGAAAGCTGGACTGAGTGACTCCTCCCCCCACATGGTCCAAACAGGAAGTACCCACTGGCTCCAAGAAACCAAAATCCCACAGACTTCTATTGAGAAATAAACAGCTATTACTTACTCATTCTATTTGTCAGAAGAACAATTCTAACATTTAATATTTGGTGTGAACAAAACGCTTCTTTCAAACCATTTTGTCTCAGAACCTTTAGTTTGTTTGGACATTAACAGGAACACAAAGGAATTCATTTAAAAAAAACAATATTATTTGGATAATTTGACCAAGGTTCAGTTAAACATCAGGTCTTTCATGAGCAGGTACTGTCGACCATAATACTACCGCCACTGTGCTTGATGCATACATTCATTCATTCATTTTCTTAACCGTTTTTCCCTTATGGGGTCACGGGGCTGCCGGAGCCTATCCCGGCCACTTGTGGGCGAAGGCAGGGGACAACCTGGACAGGTCGCCAGTCTGTCGCAGGGTAGAATGTCCACAAACACACACCCATTCACTCTCACACTCACACCTAGGGACAATTTTAGTTGCCAATTAACCTATGAAGCATGTTTTTGGGCAGTGGGAGGAAGCCGGAGACACACACAGAAAGGTCCCCCATGACGTTGATTTTCGGGACTTGAACCAGAGGCCTTCTTGCTGTGAGGCAAGAGCGCTAACCGCTGCACCACCGTGCATGTTGATGCATACAGTCTATCAAATTTAGAAGACAGTTATTCCAAAATAAAACAAATGTGCGGTCAATGAGTTGTAAAATGTATGTTTCTTTACAATAATATGTACATTTTTTGAATTTGCAGCAGTTATATGCAAAACAAAAGGAAGAAAAAAAAGATAATATGATGACATTCAGACCTGGACTGATCTCTTCTGGACATGAAATTGCGTGACACTGGACTGAGAGGATGAAGAGGCAAACTCCTGATTCTCAAACTGTTTCTTCACACTTGCCAGCCCACCAGGCAGCGAACAGGCCTCTGACTCATCCATCATCTGTTGGCAGAAAACAAACATCACTTTAACATTAACAGATCGCATGAAGCGCCAGAATCTTTCAGTTTTTTTTTTCAAAGAGGATATTTTCTCTACTATTGAAACTGAAGCCAAATGTCCTCTGAATTTTTATTCAGTGGAGTATAACGCCTTTTTAATGTTGTCGTTCAAGCTGTGATGTAGCCACAGGTTATTCTTTAAACTGAAAAACCCCAAAAGCTTGAATTCTTTGTAAAAAAAAAAAAAAAAAAAGACTCCATACTCATCAGTATGGACAACGTGCAGCCGGGCCGACTTGGGCAAAAAGGAGCTCCGACTATTTGATACAATAATCTTCTTTCAGATTGTCAATTACAGTCCTAATAAAATATTTATCTGAGGCTTTCAGCACTTACCTTCTAGGAAACTGCAAAATATACGAGAATATTCAACTTTGCCTCTGCTGTGTGTGCATTTCTATATTATATATGGGCTTGTGATTGGTTCAATATTGGCATCTTCTCTTTCTCATCTAAACTGGAACTACTGCTTAATTTGCCTGGTAATGAAAAAAGAACTTACTGCAGTGGCATTGGTGTTTTGCTATCATATACAAGATATACTGATAATAAAACATTATATTTAGGTACTTTTACCCTTACATCTTTATTTATTTTGTACACTAGGTAACTGCGTCCATTATTTTTGTCTTAATTTATAATATGAAACTCCACCCAACTTTCTTCCTTTTTATGTGACCCTGCTTGTTAGGTTTTTTCTGTAATTCTTTTCTACTAGTTGCTTCTTACATTTTTAATTGATGTAAGTCCAGTTATTTATTTTATTTGACTTGACTAGATGTTCTCTGCCCTATTTCTTTGTTCGTCATTCCTTTTTTTTTGTTCCAATTTTATTTAGCTTCCTCTCTTTTGGAGGGAGGAGTTTAACTTAATGTAACCTTGGCAATTTGTTTTCTTTTTACCCCAGTTTCCTTTTAGTTTATTAATTCATTTCCACGCTGCCCTTTTTTTTAACAGTTTGTTCACCGTGCAACTCCTCCCATTTGTCTTTGATCCTTTTTCACTTAATGCAGCTCCTACGATTTGTCTTTAATTGATTTTTACTTCATGTAAATAAGCCAAATGTCCTTGTTTTGTTTAAAAAAAAACGTAACTCCACACATTTTTTATTGTTGATTTCTTTTCACCATAAGTAAAATGTCCTCAGTTCAATTTTTCATCTGCGTTACTTCGCCCATTTTCTAAATTTCATTTCACAATTTGTGGCTCTGTACATTGTTTCATTGATCCGTTTTCACACTATGAGTCCTTGTAGGACTGCATCCATTTAAATTATTGTTTTATATTTGCAAAGTTAAGATTGGTTCATGAGATCAATCTCAGGGGAAAAGCTACAAAATCTGTTAAGATTGTGATTGTTTTTTAAACTAACTGCTTTAGATGTTTAAGAAACAAAAACCACAAATCTATTAGGATCATTGTTTTGTAACACTTTCCCAGTGCTTACATTTTTTTTTCATTTTATTATAGCTTTAGGAATAAATAGCATATTTTTCACAATAAAGCAACTTTAGAACATGTTGATTCCCATGTTTGTGTGACATTATAAATCACTTAGACAGCCAGTCATTAATAACAATTAGGTCTTTTTGGTGCTATTAGGTTTACAGAAAAGCACATTTTCACGCCTCAGTAAATGCCCTATTTTTTTTTTTTTCAAGGAACACGCATGAGGATAATGAGGTCCACAAACTGAACCAATATGTTTATTTTTACCTCTTTTTTAATTCTTTTTTTTTATTGGCCCCTGCAGTGATTTAGAACAATTCTGACCCTCAAGCAGACTTAATTGATGAGAATAGTCTTTCCCCTGAGCCAAAAGCACGTTAAAAAGTTAAATCCCGTGTAAAATCAGCCTTTTTTTAAATCTCAGTGAAAGGAAATGAGAAGCCTGCTAAAAGTTAGCACAGCAAATGTGTGCAGTTGTGTTGTCCTTCTTGCTTGCCTTGCGTTTCCTAAAAACACATTGGTTTGACGGAATTTATTATCGATACAACAGTCAAAGATATATTTATTAGGACTTAATCAATTTTTACACAGTAGGGGTGAAACAATTCATTTTATAAGCCCTCACGACACACTTTATAGACTTTTATCAGAAAGACATGAACCCTTTGACAAATACGCTCTTTGACATCTCGTAACTCTTCAGTTGTTTAAGCAATCGTCATGAATCAGCTGATAAGGATTCAAAGACTTCCCACTAGGGGTGTGACGGTTCATTACAGCAGAAATGTGATTCGTATTATTATTCGTGGTTGTGGAGGCCATTCATGGTCGATATTGGTTCTTTTTAATCGAATCAATTCTCTGACCTAAAATCAATCCAGTACATTTTTCCCCAAATAATTTAACCACTGTGACTGATAGATAAATACTTGGGTACTGAACAGAGCAGGTGATGGTTTCCAGATTCTTTGTTTTTCTTGTAAGATAATCAGGTGTAAATGAAATATGTGTACAAGTAAACAAGATTTAGTGCTATCTTAGATGACCCCACCCTTACATTGACGTGTTCTTCCTACCGTGACAAAGGTGGAAAGATCATTTAATCCATGGACACCAGTGAAGATCACAAATCATTGAAGAAAGAAGGTTCAGAGCACTGTCTAGTGGGTCTAGATGACCCCACTCCCAACGTTAAAGTGCCTAGGATAGCACAAGGGTTACTGACAAATTCATTCACATTTTAGCGTTGATCCAGAAAGCGATCAACCAATTAATTGTTACACCCCTGATACAAAGTATATTTACAGTCATTCAAATATGTTTAACTGGGTCGGGTAGGTCTTGCGCTGAACTGAGTCAACAAATTCTTTTAGAGGTTTAAAGAACAACTAAGTCTTATCAAGGGGTTTTGCAGACATGAATACACACCACACCACCACGGAGACTGAAGGCGAACGTGTGAACGATAGTAGAGTTATAGTATGTCAATCAAAGAAGGCGTGTTATTTAGTCGTCGCCGGTGACAGCTCTGGGGTTAATGGGGTTAAACAGCTCAGAGGGCTCATCGCAAAATCTCCAAACTCAAGCAAGGACATTTAAAAACCAACGTCTTTGCACACGTCACCATGGACTTTATTTTCCTTATGGCTTGTCCTGTCAAGAATCCATCCATCCACCAGTATGAAGCAACTTTGTTCGCCGTACAGCTTTCTTAGCATCACTGATTCTTGTCACAGCTAAAATTGATGACATTTGCAGCAATTGGCCATCCACTTCGATGACCTCATCACCCGTCTCATCGTCCAAAAGATATCTTTCTCTTCAAAAACTGGCTCTTGCTGCTGTGTCTCCTTCCTCATCAAAAATATAATCCAGACATCGGGTAAGCGAATGTGCTTTAGATGGGAAATGTTTATTCTCGATTTCATAAATATACAATTGTATGGGCGTTCTTAGCTGCGTTGGTTTTGTACATGTATACAAAAAATTAAAATAAAAAATGCAAAGCAAGAATCCCCTAAAGCTCACATACAGGAGTTCTCTGCCGGTGTTTAAGGTGGAATTTCACATTCTTATTTTCAGAACTGGGTCAAACCCAACCCATATGATGGAAAAAGTATCAAGATGAAGTGAATACTTTTCCAATAGACACTCTAGATAAAGTCAAACAGCCATGACGCTTTAATTCTGGGCTGTAGATGAAATCTGCACCAAATAAAAAGCATCTTTACGCTCCAATTGTTGGAAACATTCATTGAAAGCCCGCTTTGATGCTTTATCTGTACCCTGAAATGATTTTTGACAAACAATACACATATAACTTTGATTTTTCATCATTTTTTGACGTCATATTATTGATTTTCAAGCAGATTGTCGACACGTATGAGGTACATTCCTAAATATAGCAATATTAGGACATTTTTAAACCTAGAGAAAGCAAAAGGTGAAGGAGTCAAGGTTTAGCGGGGGAGGTAGTCTCGCTTTCACTAAGCTGGGGAACAGGCGACCCATGTGCTGCTGTCAGCAGTCAGCACATGAGGCGTGACTAAGGATCAACGGAGAGGTTGCAGAGGTTGCCGCTCTGCCTCGTCAACAATCACCCAAGGAAAGTCGAGAGGATCTTTCAGTCAGCAGCTGTGAAAGCCGCTGATTCTTTCAGTGCTTTACTGCTGTCCCTACTCAGGAGGACTCATTTTGGAGTTTTTCTTTTTTTAAATCAAGAATAAAAATGACACAGAGGAGTATTTTTTGGGGGGGTTAAATTCTAATTTTTAAGTTGCATTGTTTCTTAAAAAAAGAAATATATTATGCCAAAAAAAACAAAAAAAAAAACCTTTTGATTCAGTCTATTTGTTTGTTCCATCTTTGAAATACATCACATTTTGATTTTATTCACAGTTTTAGCATTTTTGGGAGATATTGACAACCTGTTTTTATTTAAATTTCACATATATATTTATAAACATAAAATAAAAAAAAATGCTTACTAGAAAAATGGATGTAAGGGGAATTGATTTTTTTTATCCACCATTTTTTATTTGTACAAAAATACATTTATTTATAGTAAAATTAACAACTTTTAGTCAATGTAATCAGACAATATTTTAAAATATCAAAAAACACTAATTTAATTTACTATTCTATATCTAACAAGAATCATTAAACTATTTGGGGGGGGGGGGCTTTTTGTAAGTATTCTGTGCTTACATTTGGTTCTTCAGTTGTTGATTTATTTTTATTTTTTTGGTGATGTTTTGAGTTGCTTTTCTGTCAATCACTCCAGGTTCGTGTTGATCATCCACAGCTGTTTTCATTTGTGTCAATCACCATCAGTCTATTTAAGTGACTGCTGTTCATGTCACCCGCTGTTACCTTTTTGTTCTGTTTGTTTGCTCCTATATTTTGTCATATATCTATTTATTTATTAAATGTTTTTAGTTTCTGTCACCAAGCCTGATGTTATTTTATTGTTTTTGATACAATACATCTAATGTGAAAGAAAAACAATAAAACAGGACTATATGCATGTGTTATTTCCAAAAAGTATGAAACCACACTATACTCTAAAATGTGCATAAAACCTAATTACTCTAATTTCTTAAAAAAATAAATAAAAAAAGGATGGTAGGTCTGGATGTTATTATTCTCCTATTTTATAGTTTTATCTCCGAACCTGCTTTGGAGATGTTTGAGGTGAATTTAGGAGAAAATGCTTGGAATCTTTTTTTTTCTTTTTTTTTTTTACTAACTCCTTTATATAAACGCTGTTTAAGCCATAAATAAATCAGACAAAAGTTTGGTTAATGTTCACACGCATGTTGAAAAAAGTGCATCACGATTCCCTGAAATAGTTTGGAAGCATTTGGGAGACTCCACAAAATCCAGGCAACACAAACTGCTTCAGATATGACTTTGTTTTTCTTTGTAATAATTTTAAACAAAAAATGCAAAGATATTTCCCCATAATTTTAGTTAAACACCTCAAATTAAATGTAAGCATTTTTTTAACACCTTGTGACTATTAAAAAGTTTTCGTTTATTTGACAGATTTCCAAGTCTTCAAAATTTCTGAATTAAAACAGACAAATTCAGGCGATTTTAACATCCCATTCCTAGTTTGTCAGGCTGGTGAGCTAAAACTATAATGCATCTTGTTACCAACTGTCCACAGAAGGTCAGTTTAAATTGATTTAAAATTCTATTTATAATCCCAAAAAACAACTGGTGAAGCATGGAAATCTTTACAATTGCCTTCGAAAGTCAAATGTTGAAAATAAAAATCACACCTGTATGAGTGTGAGATCAAGAGCTTTTCAGATCATGATGGTCTGTGGTTTTTAAACCCCCCCAAAAAATAGAAATTCATCTAAACTATAATTAGAACAAAAGTAGAAGAATTTTGATTGAAATCTCCAGAACTGTTTGACATTTTTGCTCAATATAGACGCATAAACTAATAAGTGTGTTGTTCTTTTACTCTCTCTTATTCCACATTCACATCAAACCTCCATTTTAATGTTATGTCAACGTAAAGATGTGGTGAGGGGTCCTGCACTGCATTTTTTACGGTCAGGCGCTGTTAGAGTTCAGTATCGGAGCTTTGCTGAACCAGAACAGCAGGTGGCAACATGGAGGAGAGTCTGACTGTCCTCCGGAACTTTATTCAGGACATGTTTTTAAAAAGTAAAATGATCTCATGAACCCGTACATGGAGCCGTGTTTACCATTGCTTTTGTGGAGCTGTTCTAAATAAATAAACCTCATCTCTCCTCATCATTTTTCTCTTTATGAAGACATCTTTGGACAAGTGTCAAGCAGTGAAATCCTGTTTTTTTTGGTGATGATCTGTTCTGAACGACCTCTGCACACCCCCATCTCTCTGTGAGTTTTAGTCTCACCACAGCGGAGGAGGACGCGCTGCTTTCTTTGCTGGACACGGCAGCCTGATACATGGCCAGCCTCTCCTTCACCGACACCTGCTCGGCCTCCTGGTCCTCACCGCCTGGGGCCTTCTCCTCAGGATGTCCCGACCTGGATCTGCTTCTGCTGCCTGCAGCTTCGCACACAAAAAGAGGGGAGTTTAAGGAAGATTGGCATTCACTGATTCACCAACACATTACTCCTTTTGGTGAACGATGCCTGCCAATTTAATAATTGAGCTTAGGAGAGGCTTTTTGGTACCGGGGGTCGATTAGATCAGAACAGCTTACATACAAAACAGTCTTAACTCATATGAAAAATGTTTCTTTTCTGCCTTGAACCTGAAGAAAAAATCTGATACTGCACCTATTTTTCCAAGAAAAAGCCAGAGGCAAACTCGAATTCCAACACGAAAAATCCATCAATCTGGGAGAACCGCTCCAGGTTCTCCCCTCATCGTTCTGCATATCCCTGTGGACGACCAATTACCGAACACCATGGATTTTTACATTTGACTTCTTTGTGCTACAAAGCATCATTAGGCAACAAAAAAGGCTCTTTTGAAGCTCCACACACACCCACGCCGGACCGCTTAGCTCCTGGCGTGTTTTTCCCTCTCCGGGTAACAACACCGTAGGTTGCAGGAGGACCTTAAATAGCAACCGCTCCTCTTCCCTGTACGCTCTCGCCGTCATCCTTTTGACATTTCCGAGGCCTCGACGCTGCTTGCGTGTTTTTTCTCTCTCCACGATTCACGCATGTGATCTGGTGCATGTTGGGTTTCAGAGAAAATACATTTATGAGTCCTACTTGATGTTGCTGCTGCATCTTAAAAGCACTGGGATCAGATAGTCCCCTTGGAGCCGTCGTAGTAAACTGGCCGGATTTAGTGCTTCATAAATTACACAGAGTCGATGCTTGGCTGTAAAGAAAGAAGCGCCTGTTCTTTAGTGTCCATTTGGAGGATATCTGTGGATCATTTCGGTCTCGTCAAAAGGGAGAAAGTGGCACTAATTTTTAATGGCATTTATATCTGCGGTAGACAGTATTTAAGGCTCAGTTTGGATACTCAAAGAGAAACAACTAGTCCCAATTAAAGACACTTTATGAGCATTTTTTCTCCTAATCATTTGCAACAGCTAGAAAAGGATATGTCAACTTTACATCAACATTGTTTTTTGAGAAACGTGTTTTTATTTAGCGTATATTTAGCGAGATACTACCAACGGCCTTAAGAAGTGTTGAAATCACACTGAAGTTGTCAGAGAGTAACTGGACGCCAACTAAAACTACAGTAAAACCATATATAGAGGAACAGGGCGGCACTGGTGACCATTTTTAAACACACTAAGACCGCAAATTGGGCATCGGCTTTTTGGCCTGCTGTCAAAAACAACAAGCCATCCAAGAGAAATTCAACCCTGCATGACTGGGCGTTTGAAAGGCCAAAAACAGGGAGACTCGAGAACTTTGAGCGTGTGAAGTGAGACGAACAAAGACAGGAGAGGAAACCAGTAAACCTGATGTCTTGATCTCTTTTTAAATAATATTTGTTTTGTCTGACCTGTCATCTCTAGAAAGTTCTGTGTTAACTCATCTCTCCCTGCTTGGAATGTGACCAATTGGAGTGAAATATTTCAATTGGGGACTTTAGCGCTTCATACGTATGTAATTTTACCTTATTGACTCTAAAATGAAACAGAAGAAAAACTAAAAACATTAAAATTGTTGACTGTGAGATTCTTGCCCTTTTTTTTTAGACGTTTTTTTTTTTTTTTTTAAATTTGATTTTGTTGTTTTAGTTCCAGAAATGATTCCCCGTAACCCTTGTGCTATCCTAGGCACTTTAACATTTGGAGTGGGGACATAGGCTGGGTAGCTCGGTTGATAAGGTTAAGGGCTACAACGCAGGAATCCAGGGTTCGATTCCCGGAGGGGAATAAGCAATGGTACTGGGGGCAATTACCATATCAATGGCGAGCAATTCACATCACCCAGTGGGGGTTCTTGGGCAAGACCCCTAACGCTACTGCCTCCCGGGCGCAGCTCGCCTGCTGCTCACAGCTCCCCCAGGGGATGGGTCAAATGCGGAGAAAAAATTTCGCACACCTAGGTGTGTGACAGAAAGTAGCACTTTCTTTCTTACTTTCTTATCTAGAACCACTAGACAGTGCTCTGAGCCTTTTTTCTTCAATGATTTGTGATCTTCACTGGTGTCCATGGATTACATGAAATCCTTTATCCACCTTTGTCATGGCAGGGAGAACACGTCAATGTAAGGATCGGGTCATCTGGACCCCATAGGAAAGCACAAAGGCTAATAAACCCACATGGATTTAAAGTGTAATTGTAGCTTTTTATGAATTGATGAGTCAATTTTGTGTATTTTGGAAAATATGGACTTAAACTATATATATGTATGTGTGGGCTCACAATAGGTAAAATGTCTGAAGTATGATTACAGATCTTTTAAGGCTCTAATAACCTCACTACACACTTTTCTCAGACAAACATGGACTTTTCTACTCTTTTCTCTTTTGTTTAAACTTTCAAAGTTCATACCTATTTTTTTAAATGAAAAAATACGTCAAAGATGTGCTGGGCAATCAAAGATAAATGTTGACACGGCATAGAGGACGTTGATTGACAAGGTCAACAGCCGATCGGGACGCAGAACACAGTGTACTGTAATAAAAAAAAAATTAAAAAATAAAAGCATGACAAATTGCACGGACAAAAAACGATGAAACTGCAAGACTGCGAAAGGCTAATAACCGCGATATAGCAAGGGAACACTGTATTAATTTAAGTCTGTTATCATGACTTCGTTGCTTGCTATCCTTTGTGGCCTTCTTGTTTTTTTTTGTCGGCCAAATATCAACTTTAGTCAGTTTTTCATTCCAAATTTGAGGCTTTTAGTAAAAAAAAACAACATTTTAAATATTCCAGGGTTTGTCTATTCATCTTTTGTTACTCACATTTAATTAACTTTGCAAAACGTTTTGGCCTCTTGGGGAATGGAATGCATCATTTTTCTAGGATATATCAAATTTTTCGTAAAAGCACAAATTTTCCACTGAATTTTTGTATTTCTGTACCGGTAATCAGGAAAAGAACAGACTTCATATTCCCTATGACCTGGTTTTGTTCGGTTAAAATAAGATTTGCAAAATCCGCAGCAAGGTAGAAGTCCTGGTACAAAAAAGAACTGTAGTCTTATCTTGCATCAGCAGCTGAGCTTAAATGTTTTCTAACTTTAGATTCCTCGCTGGCGCCTCGATTACTTATTAACCAAACGGCAGTTAATCATCAGCTACACAACCTGAAACAACACATGAAAGAATGCCGTTTTGTCACTTACTGGTGTGACTGAGCTTTAACTCGAATGCCATGCGGCAAACGTATTGTATCACCCGCTACTTTTAGTTTTCTGCTACGCCTGGCACGCTAGTGTAAGCAATAACCATCGCTGGGAGGAAAGAGGCCGCAGAGACAGCGTCAGAGTCAGAGACAGCAGCATCCGCTGCGACCTATAAATATGAGCATGAAATCCTAAACTCGAGGCTATCATAATACTGGCCTGATGACAGAGGGATGATTCCCTCATTTGTCATTCCAGATAAACGTTAACGTCATGGTCCTGGACCTGTGGAAGGCACAGCGGTCCTGACACCTGAGCGCAATGACAACAGCTCTCTGGATTCCTTTTCTGAGAGATAGGTCACATGTAAAGCTGCCATAGCATGAAGGTGAGGTAAGCAGGCATGGAGCCGGGGGAGTGGAAGGCTGACCAGAGGAAAAAAATAAACCAGGCCTTTTTATAAACCGTCTGCAGCGTCATGTTCCCCCGTAACAGGGAGCTTCATCTGCTGGAGGCGTCTAGACTGGATGAGCGGGACAGGAAATTTCCCAGCGGTGTCATTATTTAATCCTGGCTCCAACGGATGTTTAATTAGCGGGAGTGATAACTCTGTAACACTTCCTTAACGCTGGAGATGCTCCAGGATAATAAGGACGGAGTTTTCTGCAGTTTGGGGGGTTCGACGTCCACCTTCTCCACAGCTTTTCTGGGGAGTATTTACCTCCACACTGGCTATTATTTTCCTCTTCTCTGAGAGGTTTATACCCTTTCAATGCCACAGCTGCTGCACAAATGATGACACCGGCTAATAGAAGTGGAAGAGGGCAGAATAAGTCAGCGGGGGAGGCCACTCTGCTGGCAGTCTGAACGACTCAGCGGCTATATTGAGCGGAGCTGTGGGCCGGCTCGGCTGGCCCGCATAAGGGGTTCGCGAGGTTGGGGAGGAGGAGGAGGGGAGGGATTAAATAAAAAAATAATGGAGTAATTTCAGGGTTCGAGAGAAGAAATTCCGACATCGTAAATTCGTGACGGACAGAGGCCGTCCTTTAATCACAGAGGCGTCACCTCCTTCTCCAGCCCTGGTTTTGCCGCAGGAGCCTCCAGCCACCCAATTTTCTGTTTAGTACTTACATACCAAAGCTTCCGCCTGGCGAGGTTTGACAGGAGAGCCACAGCGACCTACACTAATTGAAATGTCAGCCGTGGCGGGTGATTTCTTCCACACCGACAAAGTAAAACAGGCACAATAATTAAGCTGTCAAATCTATCAAAATAACTTCTTTACAAGCAGAGTAGATTGCCCTGGAGTGCTTCCTTGTGCAAAGCTAAGCACTTTGTCTTCGATTTGCTTCGCCCTCAGAATCTTCCAGATCAGGCTGCCGCTTCTGGTGGTGGAAAGAAAACAGGAAGGGGCCCATGCATGTTTTATGACGAGGCGCAAACCCTTGTGGGATGGCGGTGGCGCTCTGTAACATCTCGACTGAATCGGTAGAAAGCCGGAGTCAGCTGAACGCCATCGTTCCTCTTTATCTGTCGTGCTGCCGGAGCACATGCACCGACATCGTTATCAACTAAACTCCCATCGACCACTTGGAATTTGTCTTCCACCGTCTCTGGGAAAGAGCTGACAGTCAATTTGTGCTTACCTTCCGAATAGTTTGCCCTTTAAGTCAAAACAATAATAGAATCCGGTGAAGCAGAAAAGGACCTGAGGAATCAATGAAACGGGTGAAGTCGCCCGGATTCAGAGTCCTGGACAGACGGTGAGGCTTGGAGTCCAGCTCCAGCACAGTGGGGCCCCGTCATCCGGTGACAGCTGACTTTATTTTAGAAGCCCCCTTCATAAAAAAAAGGGGAGGACGGACTTTGGAGAGGGGGGTAAACGGAGGTGGCTCGGCTTTTTTTAGTGTCAAGCAAAGAGGTACCCTGCATTCCTTGAAGCTTAAGTCATAGCGGTCTTATGGACGCAGTCAAGTAGATGAGACACAAACACACCGTCTTTACACAGAAGGGAACGGGACGTTTTTGGCATTTTGCAGTCACTTCTTGTTAGTAGCCTAAATATCATGGTATTTCATGACTGAGCACACATTGAGCTCAATGTCTATAGACAGGGACTGACCAGTTTAAGGGAAGGGATTCAAACCAATCAAAGTGAATAAATATTTAAAGAGACAGAACACTGTTTCATGAAATTAGATTAGGTTAATAAAAGTGCGGATTTGCAACCAAGGCTGTCTTGCTATACAAAGCAACAAATCTAAGTATGAAAAGAAAAAAGTTCAACTGATTGATTGAATTGCATCCGAATAACGACCAATTTGTATTAACTCTACCTTGACAATGACCTATATCAAGTCACTTTGTACTGTTTCATTTATACCATATATAGTATAGGGCATTCATGAAAAGCCCAATCTGATAAATGAAATTCTTTAAGTTACTTTAACGGTATTTCCTATACCATTCACCTTTTAATGCTCTGCTAATACTTTTAAATAATTCAACTTTAAGTGAAAAGGTTGATCAATAAATCTAAACCAAAGGTTTTTTTGTTTGGATTGTTAACCCTTTAACACAGGAGATGTCGCCGGCGACAGCTAAATGATACACGATCTTTGAACTACTGTAACTCTTTGACCGTTTAAGCCAGCGGTCCCCAACCTTTTTGTCACCACGGACCGGTACAACCCAAGGCACGTTAACCGCGGACCGGTGGGGGGTGAGGGGTGGTGGTGGTGGTGGTGGGGGGGGTTGAGGTGCAACGCAAGGTGTGTATCACGTGATGTCCGGTGTCGCGACTTTGACGTGCGTTAAGTGTGATGGATGTAACAGAGAGAATCCGGTCACTTTTCAAAATAAAACGTTTTTTTCGAAAAAAACAATAAACCGGAAAAAAAAATTTCTTTCTGTGCGTCCCGGTGCCAAAATTTCCCGCGGCCCGTCCCGGTGGTTGGGGACCACTGGTTTAAGTAATTAAACTCCAAGTAATTCCAACGTGGAGCGAAGTGCCACCATGCAACACTGCAAAGCATATTGACACAAAGCTGCTTCTTTACTCATTAGAATGGGCTGCTTTGGATTGATGGCGTAAAAACGTCACTGCGGTAAAATGTTTCAGAATCCGTTGGAATAATGTTGATTGCACAAATGGTTGAAGAGCAATTCTAAGAATGTTAGCACTAGAGCTAAAGCTCAGGTGTTAAAGGGTTAAGGGCCCGAACACGTAGTTTGCATTTGCAGAGAACTTTTCCTCTGTTCTCAACCAGGCGAGTCGCAAACGCACAGTAGCTCAGATTGCTATCTGTTTGGCAAAACTTAAAAGACGGCAAGTTTACATGGGAAACATGCACTTTGTCTTTTATTTTGAAAATCAAGCAAGTTCTTTTGGGACTAAATGTATTTGGCTTTCATTCACTTCAAAGACTTCCTGTCTACTTGATCATCTTTGTGTAAATTAGCAGCGGATAAGCGACTTTTTTCTTTAGTGCCGCAGCAAATGGCGATCAACTTCCAACTGGACGACTCGAATGAGTCACATGTACGGCAGCTCCTGCAGCCTTAAGACTTCCAGACAAAGTTTTTCCAAAGGGGCTGCACAGTGGTGTAGCGGTCACCTGGTGACCTCTTGTGTGGAGATATCTGTAGGTTCATTGGTTAATTGCCCCTTAGGCATGAATGTGTGTGTGTGATGTTCCCCCTCTTTCACTAGAAAGCAGCAGGGATAGGCTCCAGCAACCCCATAACCCTGTACTGGAACAAACAGGTTTAGGACATGGATGGATTGGTCGTATGGAAGATAACACTTGTAGATATCAAGAGGTTTCCAGTACAAACCAACATGAACTCCAGGCTTAGATTTGAAGTTTCACTTCTTGTCGGCAAAAAGCAAAACAAAGTTTTTCTAATGGAATGCAGATGAGGGCATACTGTACAAAGAAATGCTAAACGTTGCCATGGAGACGGCAGAAATCTGTACGGTCGGAGAGGTGTTGCACAAAAGAACTGTGCAAGTGTGTGACTGTAGTGGGAGAACCCTTTTTCGGGGTCAACAGTGCTTGCATAAACTACTCAGCCTTAAGTATTTTTTAAAGTGCTGAATGATTTGACAAAATGAAAGTTTCTTTTTCTGAAAAGGTAAAACCTCTGCTCCCTCTTTAAACCATCTCCGTCCATGATGTCTCAGAGGCTTTTCAAAGAGAGCTCCTCCGACTCACCAACAGGCTTTGTGGTGAACACAATTGGAGGCTGCTCAATGCAGAGGCTGCAGTTCAAAAACCCCCCAAAAGGATGGAGCACAAAGAAAAAAAGTGTTAGCCATCAAAATCATCTGTTATAGCTGTTCTTTCTGTTTCTCTTTATGCTGAGGTACAGATAGCTTTAGGCGATTGCAGAGGTCCTTTCTCTGGGGTCTGATTCACCCTCTGCCTTTGTTTCAGACCACCTCAACACATATTTCTCCTGTCGCCAGTAACATCTACACACCGACACCCCACACAAATAACTCCATTTCTATTCTCTGGTGTTAATGAGTTGTGGCTCTGACTGTTTGCCAGTCTCACAAGCAGAAGGTGCTTTGCAGGAGCCCACCCCTTTGAGGGACCCGTGGCGGCACATCGACGGGGGAAAAAAGCTGGGGTTATCAGGCTTGTGGAGAAGCTGCACTCTGCTGATAATCCCACTGCAATTGCACATGGATTTCCTGCTCCTGAAATGGAAAATAAACATACTCTTAAAGAATACCAAATGAAGAAAAGCCTGCGAAAATACTCAAACTGAAGTTTGAGTATTTTCCTAAGCTTGCAGTCAAACGAGGAACTCAGATATTCAAGGACTGTAGAAAAGTTGCTGCTTTAATTCGTTAAACCGAGTCTCCAATAGAGATTTTTTTTTTTGCTGTTCTAACAGTGATTATCCCCGTCTAGATTGGATGAGGCTGCGCTAATCGAAAGTAATTGATTATCTTTGCTTGTACAAAGAAGCCAGCTCAAAACTATTTTTAAGATTAAAAATTTAGCTGAAGAACACTAAACCCTTTCTGCATTTGACCTAGAAAATTACTTGACGAAAGGGATAAAAATATAAAACTCTACCAGCTTGGCAACTGACTTTTGTTTTGCAGAAAATGGCTTTTTTTTTTTAAATGAGATTTTGTCAAAGAATCCTCCACATGTCTATTAAAATACACAGGCTCTTACAGATAGGCAGTAGAAAAAAGTAAAAATCCTTCAAGAAAACCAGCAACTGGAAGCGAGGCAGTAAGAGTCTGTTTTTAATTCATTAAAATAAGAATGGTAAGTCAACAAACGTAATTATGAATCATTGGCATAAAAAAACACATTCCTTTTTGTTTTTTGTTAACAAGACCACATTATTACCAGAGATGAGCGTTTTCCAACTTCACGGTTTCAGTACTAAACTCCCCAGTGAGTCCAATTAGCCCCACCAGACACTGTCTAAACAGTGACCATGGCAACATTTTGCGTCTGATTTCTACCTGCAGCATCCATTCTGTTAATGCTTGTTACCCAAATGGGAGAAGTACGGCTAAAACTACGTCGTTTCACTCAAAGTGTAGTGACTAACTGGGTAGCAACAGCTTGCGAGAACTTTTATTCCCAATAGAGTCCACAAAAGATCACAAAACCTGAGCAGGGGTTCACAATTTCCCTGCAGGATATGCACTTGCACGTCTAAAGTGTCTCAAAAGACAAATTGTTCATTAATTGATTTTGAAAAGCCAGTAAAAGCAAGAAACGAATGACATTTCTTGATCATCCAATACAGTTACCTGAAACGAATAGGTGCATTTTCTCATCTTTATCTCAATCTTGTCTTCTCTAGCACATTTTTCAAAATAATCTTTGGACAGGCATTCACTGGAGCCAACCTGTAACCATCAGGACTTTAGTGTCCTACCCACAGACACTTCCACACATGGGCGGGCAAGGCGGGAACTGAACAAGCGATCTCCATGTAAGAGGTTGACCGCTCTACCTCTGCACCACACCCACCCCATGTTAGCATCATTTGTATTATAGGATAGCATGATGCTGGAAAGGCAGCAGACCTGCCATCAGTGTGTTTGTTTGCTTGACTGTGGGCGTGTGTGTGGGCCTTCTACAAAGGTAGAAAACCGCTATAGCCCATTTACACTAATGCTGACCCTGTTTGATTGTTTTTGTGGTCGATTTGGCAATAATATAATCAGAATATAATCAAAATGGCCTGTGAAGATAATTTGTTTCACCAATTGTGGTATTCCAATATCCTTTTCTTTGTTCTCACGAGGCCGTTTGTTGTCGTAGACCAGAGCGATACTAGCCTTAATCCCATTTTTTTAAAACAACAGTTCTGAAATCATTGCTTAAATTGTGAAATGGTTGTATTTTTGGCTTGAAGTGATGAACTTCCTGCTGTTTGCAAAGTAAAAATAGCATTTTGGCTATGTTTGTATTTAAAACTACAGTCTCATGTCAGGTTTTTCAGCAAAATCGGCAGGTGGCGTAGCGGCTTCTTGTTATCGGGAGGCGGCAGTCGCTTGTGGAGGTTTTGCAAAAAAAATTCAATTTGTGACAGGACGATTTTTTTTTTTTTTACATCGGTGAGTGGGCACCCAGGCATATTTTGAGCTTGCGTGGTGGCTGTCTAGTGACAGGCGGGTGGCAGAAAGGAAGCAATTGATTGATTGGAGGCTGTCCAAGGTCCCCAAAACCGTCTGATTGTCCGATTTCAGATTGCCACTCCATTGGCCCCGTCCTGTCATCCTGCTGCCATCGTCCGACTGTTAGAAATCGTGCGGTAGCAGCGTGGGCACTCGACAAGAGCTGTTGATATGGGCCGAGGGCCCGGCAATATCCAATCCAAGCCAAGGTGGGTCCTGCATATAAATGGAGAGACGGCATTGATGCTGCATGAAGCTCATCCTGGCGTTGATAGCACCACAGTGACGGTGACACCGGCGTATTGACGAACATTGTACTTGATGCACTACTCATAGAAAAAGAGCAACGCACACAAGACGGGCGATGAAGAAGAAGTTGTTGGGTTAAGGCCGTGCTTGCAGTATATGGACAATTTATGAGGCTGGCGGCTGGTGACACTTGATATGGACGGCCGCCGTCTGGAGACAATCAGACGTGCTGCTGGCCAGCAATCTGCCTGAACCGACCCCTGACGGCTACATTCATGACCATGCCAATGGTTTTTTTGTTTTGTTTTTAATCGGGCAGCGGCAGTTAATTTAGAAGATGCCTATTCATCGCACGTGTATTTGTGACTGTAGAATAATTTGTTCTCATTGTCATTTTTGATGTGTCAATGTTGTATTTCCCAATGTTATTTTATATTATATATATATTTTATTATTAACTTTCATGACATTGACAGTACATTGGGTTGTTTCAAAAGAGGGAGAAGCACATTGAGAATGCCACACAATTAAACTTTCACTGCCAATCTCCAAAAGCCACTCATGTGTTAAGAGATCATTTGCTTTTCGGTAACAGCCTGTAAGAACACCAAATATGAAATTAACATTTAGAAAAATCGTTTTTTTTCTTCTCTGGCTGATATTATAAAGACATCATCATTTGGCAGGCCAATCTGTGAGGTGATTAATGAAAACAAAAACAGTCTTTCCACTCAAACACTGAAAGATGATCTTGGATGAAGCTTGTCAGACAAGTTTAATTAACCATAAATATATGGCATTTGCATAAACAATAGCAATGAATACTTCCACTGTTGCGAGAAATAAAGGGGTTGTGTG
Organism: Oryzias sinensis; assembly: GCA_037389245.1. Lineage (NCBI taxonomy): Eukaryota > Metazoa > Chordata > Actinopteri > Beloniformes > Adrianichthyidae > Oryzias > Oryzias sinensis. The sequence continues at coordinate 11,836,944 of CM074510.1, forward strand.
TACCACAAAGGCAGCCACAGCTTCATGGTGGTTATTCTGTTGCAACACGAAGGGAAACATGCAAACACTGATGCCTGTTGTGAAAAACAACAAAAAAAGCCACCGAGCTGGGATTTAGATTTGAGCTTTGCATCTTTTTAAAGTGTAGCTACTCCACTGCTGGGCTTTATTTAAACACTGTGGCTTTTACAGGGAGCAGCTTCTGCACCCTCTTACATCCTCTTGCTTCTGCTGTCAGTCACCCAACGTGCCAGTTAGCGCTCTGTTTTTCGCAGTCGAACGCGTCAGCCGGCACAAAAGAAGTCGCTCCGTAAGGACAACGCCGCGGATCATCAACAGGCTCTAAGTTTAGACGCGAGGCAGTGATTTAGTGGCATGTGGGGAAACACAAGAGCTTGATGTAAGATTCCAGAGTGATGCGTGTCTGCGAACACGACTGAGTTTATGAGCTTGTGTATGTTTCTCCAACTGTTCATCTTCCCTATTTTAATAATCACATAGTTTGTTTGTTTTTTTTAAATACAATGCAGTAACATGGGGGAACAATGAAAGTGCAAAAAGGAGAACAATGTGCAACTAGTTAGAGACACACACATGTTTTAAAACCCGAACTTCCGCTCCAGTGTCGGCATTCTCTTGACTACCATAATTTGTCAACCGTTTACGCAATTAATCTAATTCCAGCGTATGTTTTACGCAATCAGCGCAGCCGATTTAGTTGCTGACAAAAGCGGCTTTGCACGGTGAAAGAGTTACGGTACATCAATGTTATTTAAATGTTGGTGATGACGTCTCTGGTGTTTAAGATTTATGTCAAACAAAATTTGATGATGATTTTTGTTTAGTATCAGATGTCATTGGTTTCATGCTTCCTCGAAGCCAAATTAAAGCCTTGAGTCGGACAAAAAGGAACATTTCAGTCGGAGTTTGGTTTGGTTTCAGTGAGGCTTTAGTCAAAGTTGTGGGTTTTTGACTGTTGACTGTTTATAAGAACCACCTGCTGGTTCCAAGAAGCCAAAATCCTGTAGACTTCTATGGAGAAATAAACAGCTATGACTCTGTTATGTTAACCTTTCGGCATATCCCTTTAGAAGGTCACCACAGCAAATCAGGTTTCACTTTTTTGCATATTTGGTTTGGTAGAGAGTTTTATGCCTGATGCCCTTCCTGACACAACCTTGTGTTGTATCCAGGCTGGGGACAAGCACAGGGAGACCCAGACCCAGGCCCCCTTGTGGTTACATAGGTAGGTAGCGTGAAGGGTCTTGGCTTCAGTCATTACATCTTTCAGATTAACTATTTTTGCTCCGCTACTTCTCCATTATTTTGGTAATCCTAACTTTTTTTTAATGTTTCTTTTTTATTTCAAGGTATTCGATTTATAAACTGACCAATCAGATGCTTCAATAAAAGTAAGTGGTGGTTTATTTGGTGTAGCCCGTTTTCAATTGTAGGGCCGTGGACTTTCAACATACCTACATCTGATTGGCAAGAGCGGTTGACTCAAAGACCATCAGACTCCCGGATCAGTCGCTGCTTACTGACTATTCCTGATTTTTGGTGGCGCTCGCATAAAAAAAGGGCAACTTAAGAGAGTTACCAGTTATTTGCTATGGGTGACATTAGACTTAGTTGGTCCAGTTCTCTCATACAGTCTGATCTTCAGTGATCCACATTTGGTTAAAGAACTAATTTCATGTGAGTTTAAAAAAAAATACAACATTAGTGCTCATTTGTATCTTTAAGGAGGAGTAAATTGTGCATTATAAAAGACCATAAACTTAAAAAAAAATAAGTAATAGTTGTCAAGTGTCTGCTTTTTTGTTCACAGCTCACAGGTCAATCTGGAAATTAAAAATGCAGCAGTTCCTTAAGCAACCACTGGATGCTGGTTTCGGAAGTGAGCAAGCTCCCATTCACTCCATTGAAAAAGAAAAGAACTGAAAAAAATATATGTGTACATATTAGTTTCAATTCATTTTATAAGTTAAAGTCTGACTTTGATGAAAATATATATATATTTTTTTTTTCTTGTCAGAAAATTAGAGTTTAAATGTATTTCTGAGTAGATTTGTATTCAAATCATTGGAAATCATGAGCAGATGTAAAAAATCCTATTTGTGAGAAAATACACTGGGCGGGCCACAAACTGTCTGCCTTGCAACAGAGAGGGAAATTTCTAGTGAACTACAGCTGCTCCACAGAATTTTTGTCCTAGCAAATTACAGTTTTTTTTTTTATTTTGGTCAAAAATGGCATGATTAAAAGACCACTGGGAACACTTCTACATTAGATCAAGAGCTGATCGGAGCGGGAATTTAATTACAGTCATTTTTTTTTTTTTATATTAGAACTGAGAGAGATGGATAAAACTTTCCGTCTCTCCTGAACAGAAGTTTGCCGTATCTATCGAGAATATTTATTTAGTTATCTTCCCACCTCCACAAATACAAACAGGACTTTAAACTGTCCACATAATGTGGACCAATGCTCTGTTTTTGTGGAGTTTTCATTGGAGATTTTGCAGAATTTTTTTTTTTGTTTAACAATGTTTTCATTTTTTTTGTCTCATTTCCATTTTTGAACTTTTGTTGTGCTTCTTTTTCTCCGGATCATCTGCCTTTGAGGCCAGCGTGTAAACATCTGCTCTGTGACTTTTTAGCCCCTGCCAAACAGGGGGGAAAAAAAACAAAATAAAAGGCTCCGCACCTCGCACTACAAGCCCCCCATGTGTGCATTAGTGTTATCGCCCCTGCTGGACAACAAAGTGGAGGTAACTACCATAGGAGTGCTATCACAATAATGGAAGCGCAGCCACTAGCTCGCCATTAACCAGGCTGCCAGGAAGGCATCCTTATCTGGGAATGAAACCATCTCGTTTTGAAAAGCTGCTCTCTGCAAAAATGTTTATCTCGCACGACAAATGGGACCGAACACTGCATCAAGCATCCCGTGGACTCGGGCTGAAAAGGATGGAGTAACTGTGATGAAATCAGGCTCCCCTGCCACATATTGCAACAAACCTTATTGCATCAGGGCTTTGTGGAGGGAAGCAAAACTTGTGCGCTTCCTTTTGAGACTTTTACCCCCACACAAAAACAAGTATACTCACAGAGAGCGGCGTCTGGAGGTGAGGCCATGGTCGGACGTGTGGATGGCTCGGACCGAGTGGCGTTGGGTCTGATGGGGAGGGCGGCGACTTCCTGGTCAGACAGACAGAGGTAGGGAGGTGACGCCACAGGTCATGAGAGCACACGAACGCGCAGTGGAGCATGCAAACACACGCAAGACTTCAGACTGAAACATGCTGGAGTGGAGCATCTGCCGCCGGTGACATTTAAGCTGTGGATTCCTGTCAGCGCTTGTTGCTCTGAAATCAGACGCACACACATGAGTGCACACGCACTAGTGTAATCAGAGACGACCTTGAGCACAATCTGAGTGTTAGGCATTGACTGGAAAGTGAATATAAGCTGCGTTGGGCAGAATTTTTGTACAATTTTCCTTTTCTGCGGAAGCATTTTAACTAATCTTAGCCGGTTCAGCACACCTTTTCAGTTGCAAATCACCCCCTGCTGGGAACAAACACACCTGTGTTTGTGTGTCTTCTTTTGTGTCGTTCATTTGCAAATCAAATGTGTCCCCTGCCGTGCTTTTACCGGCGCGCCACAGCGAGGGCCACATGCTGCATGTGGAGCTGTGTGTGTCGCCGCCGTGCCGACAGAGCCAGCTGGAATTTGGCAAAAGCCCTTCAAAAAAAAATTCCATTTAGCAGAAATCCCCCGAAGCCGACGCGTTCCGCAGAAGGCCGGGACGGAGCGTTCATGAAGGCATTTTCTGCTGATTCTGGTGGCTGCAGTTGGGGAAGCAGAGCAGTGTTTGACAGCTGAAACGCTGCTCAGTAATGGGTGGAGGTTTTATTTACTCCGCAGGAGTGAAGGAGCAGCGAGAGTGACTGAAGAGTGGAAGGGATTCAGACATGTGTCCTTCACTGGTTTCCTCTCACACAGAATATCAGCCATTAAAATATAAATACATAAGGTGGGTTGGTGCACAATAATAAAACATTTTATATTAGACAGCACAGATTCTGTGTAGATCACGTTATTTTAGATCAGGGGTGTCAAACTCATTTTTACTGCATCAGCATAGTGGCTGTCCTCAAAGGGCCAGATATGACTTATACTTGTAACTAAATGTAATAAAAAATAAATGTAACTACTCCTTAATGTTAAATAACTATTTTTTTTTACAACTTTTTAAAGTGACAATTACAGTTGCATAGAAAACATATGTTTTCTTGTTATTCTAGCATAAATCCTTCTAAATTTGATTCTTTTAGTTTAGGTTATATAGACAGTATTTAAGTCCTAATGTATAGTTGCCCAATCTGATATTTCAAGTCCCCCCTAGATATGAATAAATACACACCAATTTTTATTTTTATTTTAAGAAATTAAAAACTTTGTTGCTCTCATGGGCCACATAAAGTGACATGGAGGGGCACATTTGGCCCCCGGGCATTGAGTTTGACACTTGTGTTTTAGATAATTTAATAAAATATTTGTATTCATGTGCAATTAAAAAATGAATTGACTTGCATCCTTCATTCATTCACCTTCTTCCGTTTATTCCATTTCGGCTGCTGGAGCCTATCCCGGCCACTTGTGGGCGAAGGCAGGGGACACCCTGGAGAGGTCGCCAGTCTTTCACAGTGTAGAGTATCCACAATCACACACCTAGGGACAATTTAGATTAACCAATTAACCTATGTAGCATGTTTTTGGACGGTGGGAGGAAGCCAGAGTCCACGGAGAGAAAACCCACAGGGAAACATGCAAACTCCACAGAGAAAGGTCCCCCATTTATGTTCTGGTTCAGGTCCCCCAGCTGGGACTTGAACCTGCATGGCAAGAGCGCTAACCACTGCTCCACCATGCAGCCCTGACTTACCCTGACTCGTATCCTGTTTGTCTCTATTTGGTTTGCTAAAGTACTACAAAAACAAACATTTAATTGAAATTTAGCATGAATAATAAAAGTGTATTTAAAAAGTTAAATTTGTTTCATTTAATTTTTATTCATTATGATGTTTTATGGATTAATTTGCTTAAATAATTTGTTTCATATTGTTATCCCTTTTATATTTTAATCTTATTTGAATTTAAAACAACATATGAATTTCTTTTTTTTTTCTTAGAATAAGCTGCAGATATACTCCATTGAAAACTGCCTTTAAAGAGTAAACAGTTGTTTATCTTCTGTGTTGTGGTTTCTTGATTGGTATTTTTTCCTTCTTTAAATACGTTTTTTGTTTCTTTAAAACCATAAATTACCATTAATGTAAGACAATCCAACTATGTTTGCTGTGAATAAAGAATATGTGAGTGTTGTGTTTGTTGTTTATCACAGAAGTTGTGTTCTAAAAATAACCTGCGACAGGTAAAAACTGCAAAATGGGAAAATAGATATAGATTTTTATCAGACAAACAATAACCCTTTAACACTTGAAATGTTGCCTGTAACTTCTCGAAAACTCACGCTCTTTGACGTACGGAAGCTTTTCTACTGTTTACGCCATTATCAGCTTATTCGGACTCAGAGAAGTGACTTTGCAACTTTACGCAAAACTTTACGTGCCGCATAACGACACGAAGCCACTTTACTCTGTGAGAATCAACAGATTTGTGTTGAATGCCTAAACAATCGGCTATTGTACAGGGTTGCGTGATGCTGCTTTTCTCCGCTTCAGACTCCGATGGGATTACAACGAATGTGTAAAAAGTCAAATAGTTATGGGACAAGCATGAACATTTTCAGACTTTTCTTTCTTGTTTCAACTCTCCAAGCCCAAACCTTTGCAGAAAGGTAAGTCCAGTATTGAAGAATAGAACCAAAGATCTGCTCGCGATCGAAGATTTGCCGAGCACATCCCGGAAGAGACACGGCATGGAGGAGATTGAAAATGACGTACACAAACACATTTTGCAGATCAAGGACAAAAAGCAAGGAGTGCTATAAAAAAAAGTTGCACTGACAAGAATCTGCAACACAGCGAGATCGCGAAAGATGAACCACGATATAGCAACGGACCAATGTATATTTGAGCCCAAGACTAGTCGGTTTTTTCAATTTATCTCTGTCTGTGCGCCATACAACAGACTGACGATCTAATCTGAGTAATCCCCACCTAGGCCAAACATCAGCTGGGTAAGCTCCAGAAGCCCCCTGATTCCAAAAAGGATTCTCAAGAGGGATGGCTGTTCATGCCGCCATGTTGGCGAGCATGACTGAAATTACATGAAAGTACAAACAATACCTTCAAGACAAAACAGTTATTGTAATTATCAGTCACCAAAACCTTACAGGTATTCCTTAAAACAATTACAATGGGGTTCTGAACCAATAGAAGAAGAAAAAAGATTATAACTTTATTAAGAAAGTGGTTCATTTCGCTTTAAGGGATGGTATTCTGGGACATGGTGCTGGGACATTTATTCACCAACTTTTTCTTTTATTTTTTCGGGGATCTCATCACCAGAGCCCGGAAAGAACGATGTGGCGTGAAGCTGAGGGTCATAATGTGTGGGAATGAGATAATTAAGCCTTGTTAAGTGTTACCCAGACTTTCATTTTTAGCAGCAGAATTAAGTGTCGGGCTTTTACTAATGATGACACTTCGCTGAACCATAAAAGACTGCAGGATATCATTATACTCAACCTCCAGATTAAAATTACATTTGATTAAATCTAATTTATTCAAGGTGCATTCATGGCGAAAGGGGCTACAAGGGTCGCTGTGATGGAGGAGTGAAAACAGATGGCCTGGGTCATGCTTCGGCCTCAGATATGTGACTATGTTTAGTTATAGCGATTTAATGACAGTTTTACGGCTGATTTTGAATGAATAAAAATACTTTGGTCTGGTGGGGTTTTATTTGAAGCAGGTTTGATTTCCAACATAATGGAACCATACAGTTTCAACAACAGCTCAAGTGGGGGGAAGTATTTCTTAAAAAGACCCCTGACAAGGATGGGGAAACAAATCTCAAAGAAGAAAACTGTCCTCATAGTTCCTTAATTGCGGGCAATAGTCAAATTAAATCCAACAAACTGCCACCAATTCGTTTAAGCAACCACTTCCAATGTAAGTTCAATGTATTGGGCAAAAATGTGCGTTAAGGGCTTCCGTCTTTAAAACTCTTGCATTCTTGTGTTGCTACAAAGTGTTTTTTCAGGCTCTATGTACAAAACACGTGGCCATTGAATGCGCGTCCAAAGTTAAACCCGTTGAACTTTGACCATATCAAGGACTTGGATTTGGTAGAAACGTTTGTTGCGTCCTTTTTAAAACACAGAAATGCCAACTGTTGATTGAAAATTGATCAAGAAGGAGAAATTAATAATTGTGGTTTGTGCCTGGCCAGAATTCTATCACTCCAAATCTCTCATTTATCGGAATGCATCTATAAAAGAAAAAAGCCTGGAGCACGAATTGCACCGCTACATTTCGCTGCAAGCCTCTTCCAACTGTGAGTACACGTGCAACTGTGAGTATTGGTTAGCAACAGTCCAGTGTGAACATCGTAAGCTAAACGCACATTCTTGACACATGCCTGGTGTCAATGTAGGGTGAGGGTGATTAGTTTCAAATATTATTTTACAGTTAGTGAAACATTGGTGAGTTTTCTGGTTTCCAAGCCACATTGTCTGTTCCCAAATGTATTTGAAACCAGAGAGTACCAAAAAGTAATGACCTTTGTCAGTGTCAGATAGGGGCAATTTTTTCAATTCAAGTTTTAAACCAAAAGTTGAGTGCTTATGTCCAGTTGCTTGTGTGTTTAAAAGTTATGATTTAATTGAACCCTTTCACAGTGGCAACACCTAAATAACACGCTCTGGTACCTAGCATTACCCTTAACTGTTTACACGATGAACAAGCTGATTCTAACAAAGTGAAAAGCGCCGTTTTATATTGGCTTTGCACTGATAATGGTGGCACAAAGCGGCTTTTCTCCACTTCGAAATCAGCTGAAATTGCGTTAATTGCATTAAAAACTGTTCAAAAGGTAGTCAAACAAATGTGAACACTGGAGCTAAAGCTTAGGTATTAAATGGAGTGAATCCGATTTTTTGATTTTCAGGGAGGTGGATCTATAAGCAGACCTAGCAGAGCTTTTTGCTTCACTTTGTCGTCCCTAGTTGCAGTTTAAAGACAGCTGTTGCGGTAGGCTCCAATCAACTTGCCCGCCCCACTTTGAACTCCATTTATCATTTCGTCAATCAGAACAATCAAAGATCATCTGTATCTTTTAGAATTCTTGGTAGCCTTATGTCATACTACCAAAGATAAAGTACTGGATGCCAGTTCTTTGTGTTGCAACATGTAAACAATATTTTAAAAGCACACACAGTTATCTAGGAAAAAAGAATGGGCATTAAATCTCTGCTGCCAGTTTTTCTACTGGGAGCAGTGGATGGTGAAGTCCACCGCTGACAGCAGCAGCAGCAGCACATCACTGTGTCTAATGCAGCTATTAGTAAGCGCGGTCCAGCTTCCATATGCTGCTTTTTGACAGCAGCTGCCACAGTAGAGGGAGCAAGACACTCTGTGATGGCAGAATGTCAACAGACCGAGTTAATAAGAGACATTGTATGATGAAATCTGTCTAAATATTAGTGGCTGGCCGTGTTGTCGGCGATTATCTCTTGGGGAAAAATATGAAAGAATACTGGATCCTCTTAAAAGCAGCCCTGTTAATGAAATCAGCTCTGGCCATCTGGGACTGACACACGCCTACAAAGGGGACAGTCGTATCCACGATGGTGCAACCATGGTAACTGGAAGGAGGTCTGAGTGCAGAGCGGGCATAGGGGTGGCTTTATGACATCCACCACCTTTCACATGGGTGCCCATTAGATGAAGATACGGCTGAAGCACAGACCCAGACACAGACCCATCTGTGGAATCCATTTCAAGTCCGCTAACTTTCTGCGATTTACGTCAGCTGACTCAACCACTGGCAAATCTGCTGTCTCTTTGCAGCAGTTTAATTACACCGCCTGACTTTAGTCACGTGTTCTCCTTGACCTCTGAAAGCAATCATCTATTTTGAGTTAATTAAAAATAAGAAAAATGGTTTCCAACAAGAAAAAAGAAAGATAAAGTCTGTGATGTTCTAGAATGCCAGCTTTACAGATTTGTTTGTTTAAGACCCAACTACACTCACCAAGAAGCACATTTGATAAGCGTGACAGAAAAGAAAAGGCTGACCTAAAACCTGACAAAACAAAGACGGAGTGTGAAATACCAGAAACAGCTACTGGATTGTGTATCTTGACCTGTTTTGCAGAGACAGAAGGCTTTAAACTTTTATACACAACATGACACAAACCTAGAAGGCCCCCCTGAGAGATATAAATGCAACACACTTAACTGTAACATTTATGTTTAGTGATCTGATTATGTCTCAACCTTAGTCACAACTGCCCTTATGGGTGAATATGGGCTGTACGCAGGCGGAAAATGGGCAAACCTCTTTGGGGACGTGAAGGTAGCCAGCGTGAAATAAAGTCGTAGATCGCTCGGGGAGCCTGTAGACCGAAAATGTTCTTGCACATTTTTTCTACGGGCAGGTTGTGAGTGTCAGGTCGAAGTGAACACTTGAACGCCATGCAAGGGTAACTCAGATTGAAGTAGGTGAGATCCAGGTGTGTCATAAAAATTTCTGTTCATGTATTGAGTGCGTACTCTTCCTGTTAGAAAATAGGAAAGTAGACAATCAGAGTTTAGTTTGTGTTGGCATCCTAGTAGCATCCTACAGGTTGCATTTCACCTGAGGTACATTAGCCATACTTTTGAAGTGGCCCTACGAACCTTTAAGGGAACTGCGCTAGCCTTAAGATCTGGCCACTCCTCTCTATGACCCTCCACAGGGCTTGACTACCCAGAAAACCGTAGCACCTGAAGAGGTCAACCACTGTACGGGTGCATCTGACCAAGGATTTAAAGATAGAAACATGTAGAAACACGTAAATCCATCCCATCATATGGCTGAATTGTGAGCAGAAACTCAACTAAGAGGCTGTTGAAAACAAAACTGGACAAGTAGCTGTATGTCTAACCAACTATTTATTAGACGGTTGTAGGAAATATTTAAATAACTTAGGTGTTAAGTTTAATTGTAATCCAGAATAAATCAAACCTAATATCTCACACATCTGATCTGGTTTAATTCTTTTTGGATGTTGACAAAATCTTTGCTTCTGATAGACCTATTGTCCGCTTTACATCGACCTTCTTGCCTTTTATCTCCTTGAATTCTAAGTAGTGTTCTTGTCTCCCCCTTAAAAACTTTCCATTGGGCTGCTGTGGAGTTGCAATTTCTGCAGCTTCTTCCATCTGTTTGTGTGTGGGACGTAATATGGTTTTGGGATTAAAGCAACCTTGGCTCTGATTGGCTACCATCAAACACGACAGCGCCTTCAGCCAATCACAATCGTGTCGCCCTTTGCAAATCCGCCCAGTATCTCCTTCATGGCAAAACAGCAGATGCTGATGCAATTTTTCAAATCAATTCGAAGTCTAAAAATGTTATTGAAAACGAAAAAAAGTAGTTGGTTAAATTATCCCAGTAGTAAAAAAGTCACGATGTTAGCCTTTGAACAGGGGAGATATAGCCGGCAACAATTCAATAACACACACCGTATGTCATATCTGGAAGTAAAGCGGCTTTACATAAACCAATATGCAACATGGTATTAATGTAAAGTGTTGGATAAAGTTACAAAGCTGCCTTTCTCCGGAATCCGCTGGAATTACGTTAATTTCGTAAATAGTTGAAGAATTACAGTAGTCGAAAGGATGTCAACACTGGGTAAAATTACAAACACAGTATATTTGTTTTGACGACGAGGAAAAAATTCCTCCATTTTACATACAGCTTCTGTAGTTATTGAGGAGTCTTTTCAAACAATCTACATGGTAAAAAAGGGTCTTGTGAAGAAGTGGTTAACACTCAAGAACAGCTGAATTACTCAAAACAGAATGCAATAAGCAGCAGGCTTTGAAACGTTCCACCCGATTTGCATAATGACGGTGTATTGCATTATAAATGTAATGATCCATCCCTGGAAGTAAAAGGATTTTCTCTTCACAAAGTTTCTTCACTTTTCACGCAAAAAGCCAGTGGGGTGAGGCAAGCATAATCAGATCTGGCTCTTATTATTCCAGTGCACTTAAACTGTTTTGAATCTATCAGGTCTGCCGGTTCACAACCGCAGGTTCAGGGAGTGAGGTCGCCCACGTCTTGAACACAGCTCGCCTCCTCTCCCACTGATTTCCCTCCCTTTCATCGACTTTCTGACTTCTCTTCTTTGTGTTGTGAGAGTTCTCTGGACTGAGTTTCTCCACCTGCAAACTCTGCAGCCTTAAAATCTTGAATACAAACCTGCAGAGCGGCTGGTTTTTCCGTCAAAAGTCTTCAGAAAAATAAAGCAGCCAGTCGCGTTGCTAAATAACAGCCATATCCCAGATCGAGGCAATGCAGTGTGGCAGCTCTATTGTCATTTAATATGTTGCTGGAGTTATTTGTCAATCCCCCAGAAAGCTGGTTGTCATGACACCCATGGGAGTCTCTGCTTGACACGCTTCAAGGGGGAAAAAAAGTCACCTCAAAGCCTTCACCGCAGCGTCCCAGTGAGTGTCTGGCTTCTCATGAGTGAGAACGGAAACACGCGACATCGGCAAATGGTGCACGCATGGGGGATTCTGCGTTTCCCAACACATGCTGTGTGTTTGCACAAACAGCTTTGGTTTGACAAAGTGGCCTCTTTTGTGTGTACTGGTACAACATAGTTGGTTTACCCTCAACAGGATTCACACAGAAAGACAAAAAAAAAATCTGTTGCTCTGATTTAGGCAAACATTGCTAAGTAGTTTCTACTGTTGCCACGTAAGCGCTCTAGTGTTTGATCGCTGGAAAACTCAACATATCCTTGTTTTTGTAACTGGAGCACTTTTTGAGTGCTGCTGCTAAACACACTTGAGCAGAGATAAGTGAGTTCAAGCCTTCATGCAGATGGAAATTTAGCACAGACTAGATCTATTCTAGCATGTCTAAACACGCCCAGAACGCCGTTCTTTAGACCCCCTCTGAAGAGTCGGCTTGCTCATAAATGCGTGCCAGACTGGATCAATTCTATAAGGTGTTGAAGGTAAGATCATCCAACAACCAGCATCAGCTGTGGTTCAGCTGCTGGTCTGCATAGGTGTAGGATCTTAGGTTGACGCCTTTTGGTACAGTTTTTCTCTGATTTTGCATTGGCAATCGTTGGTGGACACTTTAACACCGGCGATATCGCCGGCAATAGCAAAATAACATCCCCTCTTTGTACCACCGTAAATCCCGACCATTTATGCAATTAAAATATTTCCAATGGATTCTGATGCGGAGATATGCAACAGTTTATGCTATTTATAGTACAGTATATCAGTGACGTGCGGTGAGGTTAATGGCTGGTGAGGCACTGACGTCATCAGTCAGATTTACAAACATATGAACCATAATGAGTAACTTATTCACCATTTGATTGACAACAGTTAACGTGTTTTGTTTAAAATATCATTTCAACATGTTTTTTTCATATACAAACTGCAGCATAGAAAAAGACACAAACGTCATTATCGTCTTACCTTTACTTGTAAATAAAGTCCATACACCGCTCCTTCTGAAGAAAATGACTTGCCGCTTGCTATCACTTCTTCTATTATTTTTTAGCGTCATAATCTCAGGGCTCACCGGCGCCCCCTAACATGAGGCACTAGAACTACTGGCCTCACCCGGCGGCGTTTTTGCCGGCGTTTAGCGCTCAGCACAGGAAACACGTCCCTCACATACAGTTATTTATAAAAACAAACACTGTACATCAAATACATCTGCTAAATTATGTAAACTCAGCTCATATAGTACAAGTAATTGAACCGACATACAGAGAGACAGCAGTACCGTCTGACTGCATAGGTATTGCGCAATCCAAGGTGAGGCTCAGCGGGCTGGTGCCTCATCGCACGTCACTTCTCAGTATTTGAACGGCAAATGCGGAAATTCAGCGAAATTGAAAAGAAAAAACACCCAAAAATGGTACATTTAAATGGAAGCACAAATTACTGATTAAATATAATAATTGAATTTATTTTTTCCTCTTTTCTTCCCATAATGACAGGTGAGGCACAGCCTCACCTGCCTCTCCTGACTGCACGTCACTGCAGTATATGTTGACCTAAAGCTGCTTTTCTCTGCATCGGAATCCGTTGAAATTATGTTCATTGGATAAATAGTGGAAGAGTTTTGGTGGTTCAAAGAACATCAACACAGGAGCTTAGGCTATCTAACAGTTTATGTAATGTGTAGTATGGCACCAATAGCATCAGCTCAAAGCTGCTTATCTCTGCGACAGTATTAGCTGGTTTACATTGATTCCACCAACACTTCACTTCTGTAAAGTGTTGCATATCAGCGCTAAAGCTCTGGTGTTAAAGGGCTAAACACCACTAACAACCAACACTTGACAAATACTGGCAGTTAAATACTATGCTTTCCCAGAATACACTATGAGACAGAGTGACATGAGTATAAAAGTTACGGTTTTTAGGTTAACCTTTTCTAACACCCGTCCAGAACCTATGGATGAGACAGAGGACTATCAAAATTGTTGTAACCGTGTAAACGGACAGAAAAGAAAAGAAAAGGAAAGTCTCACGATACCAGGCACTCAGTGAATTAAAATATGATGATCTGTCCACCTTTTTGAATTATTTATATAAATATGTAGAGAGACTGCGATGATATTTCATATTTAATACACCGTCAGAATATGGACAGCTCAGCGTGAAAAAGAAGAGGACTGCAGACACAAAACCTGGATTTAGTCACATAATATTTCCATTAAAGCCATTTCATATTTGTGCTTTTTCTTTTTCCTTCAAATGTGGTTTGTTTATGCCACATTGTCTCTTTGGTTTTGCCTTTTGGTTTACTGTTTTACTGTACAACAGTTCTTCTGCCAGCAAACTCTTGGTTGGGTTTCGATTGGGCCGCACCAAAGAATTCAGTTGGGCTCTCACACCTGCCAAATGAAGCGGCGTATCAGAGGAAACAAACTGGTATGGATCCAACCTCGGAGTGGGAATGTCCAGTTCAGTTTTCTCAATTTGCAAGAGTTCAGAAACGTTTTTAAGCCAATCAAAGTGAAAAAAAACAACCAAAACTATAGGAAATATTTGTCCAGCTAAGACCGAGCAGTTCTGAACTGGAGGTAACCTCAAAATGTGGTTCAAGGAGATTCTGAGTCACAGTTCATGCTAGGTTTTTCATACACTGCTTCTCTACTTCACAACAAGAATGAAACCTTTGAAAATAATACAACTAATAGTTCAGACGTGATTACACAGAATACACATCAAATCCATCTTTTTAGCTAAATAAAACACAAACAATAAATGTGTTGGAAAGCCAATAGAAAATCAATGAAAGTTCTGGAAAAACACAAATAGGACACAGTGTTAAAAATGATGATGATATGATCATTAAAGCTTCAGAAGGAAAGTTATAAACGCACAGCTGAAAACGTCCTGCTCAGGATCTGAGTAACTCTGTGTGATTGAACAGATGGGTGAGCGAACGCACGAGTGCCTGTGAGAGGCCCGTCATTAATTTGTCCAGGTAATTGTCATCGTGAAAGGCACATTCAATGAAAAAAGAGACAGATTTACACACACACACACACACACACACACACAAAACGATCCAGTTAGATTCATTCGGACAGAGCTGCATGTTTCCTTAAATGCTTTATCGTTTTCTCCAACGATAAAGGCAAGCTTAGCCGAATCTTTAACCTACGTTGTCTGCAGATGTCTTTAGAGAATATAAATACAGAGCTGTAAACTTCCAAACAGAAAATGACAAATGTAGAAATCAACCTCTGGTGGCACTATTTAGGAAACGACTAATCCCTCATTTCCGGTGCGATTTCCATTTCTCAGCGGTGATTGATGGAGAGCAGTTGAAAATAAAAACCAAAAAACAGTTGAAGTTTGAGAAAACCTTGTAGTTTTCAAAGGGGAAACTTTGAGAAGAATCAAGCTTCCATGAGTAATGTGATGGATTACCTTTCACTGATTGAGAGGCTGAGTGAGCTTACAGCCTCACACCTGCAGCTCTGCTGTGCATCTGGAATGACGTGCGCTTCAGAGAAACACAGAAAAGAGCATGCACCACTGCCTAAATGGAAGGCGTCTCATATCTGTCATCGGGGTTCCAGTTTTTTTTTGGTATTTCTGCCAAAGATGAGTGATAGGATGATCACTAACTCATAGTTTTGTGAGGCAATGTCATTTATTCATAAAAACGTGCCTAACTTGTCTCAATTGTTTAATGGTAGCCTCCAAACTTTGCTTATAAAAAGTTGCTTTTGTTTGTAGGAATCTTACTCAAAATCAGTATTTGGAAAAAGCAAGAAGTTCAGGGGCTCCGAACAGCATCTCTGTAATATTAAATTGAGATTTGACGTGACTGTAAGGGGTGTGTTCCAAAAAAGTACAAACACACAATTTTTAGAAAATGCTGGGGGCCACATTTGGCTCAAGGGCCAGACTTTGGACATGTCTATCTTAATTCCAAGTCATATTTCCAGTCTTTATCCACAGGTCCAAGTTATGTTTGACATATTTGGGCACATCTGTTAATGAGAAAAAAGACTAATTCTGAAGGCACCTCTACGTGTTTTCAAGGCTGTCATGCTCCGTCACCTCCTTCTGGTGTGTTGATAAAAAATCAGATGTTATACAACCATCTGTATTGTTCAGCAGAAGGTCATTGGAGACTCCGACACCCCCCCTCTCTCCTCCCTACCCGTCCTCTCTGTCTTTGGCAGCCACGTCATTATTATTATTTTCTGCTTGTGCTGGGTGCCATAAGGATTCCATTATATAATCCAGCAAATATATGAAAACAATTTATTTTCTTTGCGGGCCTCTATTGACTGTTGTCATTATGACAGAGGAGAGGAGAGGCCAGAAACGCCCGCGTCAATATTTCAGACACTCATGGGCGAACGTGAGCATGAGGAGGAACAGAGACAAGACAGAAATGGAGAGGGGAAAAAGTAAATGAAGAGATGCACTTTATTCCGCCTCACAACTAAAAAAATAGAAATTAGTTTTGGACAGCGCATGGGCTACAATGGTCCTAGCAGAGGCTAAGTGAGTTACCAACAACCGGTGTATAAAACTGTCGGTAAGAGTTGTGATAAACAAATACGAGGACATTTTCATAAAGAACAAAGCCTGTGTCTGAGGACAGAGCGCATTTGTTCATGCGGCAGCTTAACGCCCTGCCAGCTTCTGACATTAAACTTGCTGATTTGTTTTCATCTCGTCCTCTGCAGCTTTTATTGGACAGATGACGCAACGCTCAGCCAACAGTTTTCCCTCAGCAGTGTTTGTCGAAAACTCTCCTCCGCCGTTTGTTTACCTTTCATCCGTTTAAGCTTTCTGTCACACCAAGAGAGACCGGGATCTTCTTTGGAAAAAATGAATACTTCATATTTCAGCAAATTCTTAGAAACACAATAGGTACTTTTTAGCTGCTTTAATGCAAACATATGTTCAAGTTTTTATGTGTATTTCCAGAAAAATAATCCTTGTTTGATTGTAGTAGGTTTAGGGGATGTCATCTGGACTTGGTTTTAAAGTTGGAAGACGTTTCGCCTCTTATCCAAGAGGCTTTGTCAATTCTGAATTAGCTGGTCTAAGAGCTGGTATGTATGCGCTGATGGGGGAGGAGTCAGACCTGAAACTGGAGGTGAGAATTGACAAAGCCTCTTGGATAAGAGGCGAAACGTCTTCCAACTTTAAAACCAAGTCCAGATGACATCCCCTAAACCTACTACATTGGAACAACCTGGATGAATGAGAGTCTTCATAGACAATCCTTGTTTGAGGTTGTGACGGTGTGGCACCGTCAGATGCCGAGGGGGGGCCACACCGTATTTTATTGTTTGTGTATTGATGTATTTTGTATGTTATGATTACCACCTGTGGTGCCACCTGGCTGGGATTGAGAGCAACGCCCCGTGGGCGTGGCATCCCACTTAAAGGTGAGCACTGCAGGTGGCGAAAGAAGGGGAGTGACAGAGTGTGCTGCATGGCCCTGCGTGTAGCAACTGAGTCGGCATTAAAACCAGTTCCTCCTCACCTTGGCTCCTCTGCATCCTTTCTCGGCGGGACCCCGTCACAGAGGTTTATTTTTTGTCTTTTTTTTTCCCACAAGGAAAGTTTTTGCTTTTGTTCTGTCAAGTCACCAGTGTTTATTCAGCTAAACATTAAATCCATCAAAATGAGTAAATTAGGGGAAAATGTACATTTTGCATTTAGAGTAAACTGCACAATTGTCGCTTGAGCTTGCAGAAATTTGCCTTTGGAAATGTTCAATTTTCTCAGTTTTTGACTGACAAACCGGATTACTGGAAAAAGAGAACAGAATATTAAGGGAGGATGCAGTTTGCAAACTTTTTTTTAAAGAATCAAGAGATATCTGAGGATCAGGATGATCTTTTCTTCATGTGATCACTCCCCTACTGTTTACCTTTTTTATGTATTCATAGCAGTTTTGCCCTTTTAATCCCGATGGATATACAAATTCCCTCGGGATTAATTATCTATCTATCTATCTATCTATCTATCTATCTATCTATCTATCTATCTATCTATCTATCAAAAACATTGTGCTGAATTTAGATTGATCTACTTCAAGACTCCTCCGCAAACTCAAAATTTTGACAGCTCGATCAAAAATGTTAAAGATTTTTAGTAATATTCGGTTCACTTTTCACTATAAAAAAGCAAAAATTTCTAAAGATCAGACACTGCTTTAAGGCGTTCAGGCTGATCTATGGAGGAAATGTCACTGATCCCCCTAAAACACAGTCCAAGGAGGAGTTGCACATCTTTCTTTCAACTTTCTAACAGAATCAATTATTATAATCTTAACAATTTTGACAATAAAATCTGTTTCTTGCATCCATTTATTAAAGTCCTCAAAACAAAGGAGGAGCTTCAAACTTGCTGCCTAAAAGTGCTTCTTAATGAATTAAACATGAATATAATTTACCTACTTTTTTTCCTTTTGATTTTCTTTTGGCCCCAATCCTCATCCAATCACCCTAAAGTCTCCATCACTCTCCATTTGTCACCATCTTCGTTACCACCGGCCCTCCTTTGCGCTCTGTGCCGGCTGAATTTAAATTATATTTCAATCTCTTTCATCAGTTTCCTTCTTCTTCTAAAGTGTTCGTTCAGGATTATCGGCATCACCGGGCGCTACGGTTTCTACGTGACGGCCCTGGAGTGGCCTGCCTGGGCTCGGCTCTGTTTTCAGCTTCTCCAAATATACACCCAACCATAAAATCAGCTGCATGCCGAGTTCCCGCTTCATAGTCTCTGGATTTGGCTCCATAATCATGTGTGTGTAATACAAGCCCATGCAGGTGAACAAACTAGCTATTACCAAATAAACTGAACTGAGCCTGACCTCGTCACAGCGGACTGCATGGTTTTTCCAGGAATGTGCTAATTTGATGCCTACGAAAAGAAGAAATGCGGTTTTTCTGCTAATTATGAGGTGATAGAACATAACAAAATATTTCACAGGAGGTCAGCAAATAGCTGGTGAAATCACCTAAAAAAGTGAAAGCATATTAAAATATTTGCAATGTAAGTTAATTGCTGCTTAGATGAACTGGTTCACTTAATTCAATGTAGGAATTACTCCTAGGGATGTTCTGGTACATTCAGTTCTATATCTCAGATTTCTACAGGCCTCAGCTGAAGCTTTTAAATGTTAACATTTATGACGACACAGTTAGGAAAGAAAAACAAATGAACGAGTTGGACTTGATTGTATATATGAAGATAAAAGAATTGAAAAAGTTTCAAGATTTCAGGACCAAAAAGCAATAAAGCCCTACGTTACAGTTTTTCTCAGTCGCTTTAGTACAATTCTCATATCAGAATTGAAGTTTCCAAATACGTGTGTGCATTTCTCAAAACAATTTGTACAAACAGCAAAAACACTAGGGAATTCTTGCAAAAGCCTGTAACTTGCTCACAATCTTTAGTTCCTCTCTCAAAACTAAGTCTTTATGTCATTGAACATGTCAGTGCCATCAGAATGTCAAGTCCTTGTGTCATCGTCTACGAACACGACAGTCAAATTACTTAGTCATGTTGTCAATATAACTGTGTACTTTAGAGGGAGGTTCTAATGTAAACTATGGCTGAATTTTTGACGAAAATTATTGTAAAATGTAAGTTACACCTTTTTTGTGTGATTGCAAGAGACCGGACAAGATTCACATTTACACTCTTATTGTTCATATTGTAATTTGTTGACAGACCATGTCATACCAACATAAAAAAAAACCCACTGCAAACAGTAACACAAAGGGGGAAAAAGATAGGACAATATTCTGTCCAACAGTACAGGCAGTGCAGTAGGAATTGGTGTGGTCTTCCTACACCTCTTGTCGTTCCTGTATGTTAGGCCACAAATTCTCATCCACATCACACCAAGTTGTCACATTATGACAACTTGGTCAACCATTTTGCAGTTAATGACTTATACGATGAACTAATGACTAGGTGTTTTGAGGAGTAAGACTATTGCACATTGAACTATATAATACATTTTGATCAACATGACATAAACAATTGGTAGCAAAGAGCACAGAATTGTTCATAATCATTTGCATGGATGTACCAAAGCAATTGCAACTTGTTCAAAGAAGTGAGAAACTGCTTATATGATGTGCACAAGTGACATCATGATGTGAAGATTGAACAAATAGTTTTGGGAATTTCATTCTGTTCTGAGAATTGTACTAAAGCGACTGAGAAAAGCTGAAATTGTTAAGCACGGTGGTAGAGGGTTGATGATTTGGGTCTTTTTTGTGACCCCAATCAAATTAAGTTGGTGAAAGTAGTCGAGTTGTGTAATACGTCCTAGAAAAGACGAGCTATAGTGACCAAGACCAAATCTTGTGGGTGGTTAAAAAAAAATTGCTGTGGCTAACATGCTAACGCACCAAATTAGCGCTTCGAACAGCAGTGATGCAGAGATGAGGAGTTGGTACCCCCACCGCAACATGGTGCCTCAATAAATGATTGAAACAGGAAGCCTTTTAGTCTTTGGCTGATTATCTAGCACATATGCTCTTGTGGGGGCTGTGGGTGTCAAAGCTGCAGAGAAATTTGAGCGGAAGAAGGCCTGGAGATATGAATTCATTACTCAGCAATGAGATTCTGCCCCTATAACACTGAGAGAGACTAAGACAGTTAAAAACCAAATAGAAAAAACAGAAACTGATCCAGGAAGGGGCATCAATAAATGTGTTCCGGATGAGAATGTCAGAAACCTGGAAGGGGTCATCAATGTCCAGTGGACACACTCATGCTTTTAGCCTATTTCACATTAAATTGACTCCATTAAGGTTTTTTTTCCATGAAAGGAATTCAGCGTTCCGTCAAGCGAGATCCGTCAACGTGGCAGAGTGACAAGCCTGCAGGAAGGCAACTCCATGAATAGTTCAAGGTGCTCTTTCATTTACTGCCTTTACCTCCATTCAACACCAAAGTTAGGTGAAAATTACCAACATGTGTTTGTACGGTGGCCCATTTGCGTCATTTTTCACCATATCATTTTGATTTCTGGAAATTACTTTTGTTCTCTGTATTCTGTTGTGCTTTTTGAATTGTCGTTGCAATCTTTAACATGTTTTTGTGTTGATTAATTTGTTGTTGTGATTTGCACTTCAGGGCCATCGCATGTTAAAGCGTTGGATCCTGATTTATGTCAAGGGGGGGAGAAATAAAAATAAAACGGCGGGAATTTGCTTGACGTCTTGAGCTGCAGGCCCATTCTGAGCGGGCCCTTCTGACAGAGGGGCCGAAACCAGAAACTGGCTTAAAAGGCCCCCCCGCCCCCCTCTCCCAAAAGCCTCCGCGTTATCCTGTTAATCCTGCAGCCGGAAAATCCTTCAGCGTCTCAAAATCCCAAATTGAAAAGCATTTTTCGAAAACTTCTGGCATTTAAAAAAATAAAAGCACTCACATTTGTACCAGCAGTTGTCTCAATGTGATGACATGTCTCTGCCTTCTCCTGTATGCATTGAGTTAGGTTGCCCCCTAGTGGTTGATGGTGTCCATTACAATATGAGTAAGCAGATTCAGAGTACATGAGAATTACCAACCAAAGTCTTGTCTCAGGTGTGTAATTGTGAGATGTGTGATGTTGTGTGTTGCAGTATGGGTGTACGCTCTCCTGTGTGCAAATTGCTCAGCGCAACCCCAATAAAACAAAATTTTCTCCCACTGTCTTTCGTTGGCCTGTGAGGATCCCCAACACACGCCTGAGATTCCAGCCGTCCTTGTTATGTCTGCTGTCCAACAATGCAATGGGGGGGACAGCTGTAGTCTAAACAAAGCAAACAAGAGCTGAAAAACAATGCGCCTCATCAAATATTGAGCTGAACACGGCAGAAAGGTCGAGTCTTACAAGCAGACGCTCCTCCAGACACCTGTGTACAAATGCTCTCTTCGGAGGAAATAAAACATGTCACCCATCAGTTGGTAAACAGATGATGCAGCACTTCACTGACAAAAGGGTCATGAAACTCATTTCTGAGGGTTTTGAACATCTGTATGATAGAAACAGAACGGTTTCGTGAAAGTGATTTATCCAGCTACAAAGTGATGTCAAGGTTGCAATTCAGATGGATTTGTGTGCCGCCCAAAAAAACACCAGAGTTCTCTGAAAGAGCCATTACAATGAAAATTGTTTTTGGCTTTTTCTTTCCTGATAATGAAAGGAACTCGGAGGCAAATTTCTGCGAAACTCCTGCCGTTTTGCAGAAAGTACGTTCTAGAAAATGACACAGGTTTTTGATTCTGTCTAAAAATGGCCTAATGATCATTAAAAGACCACTGGGAAGACTTTTACAATCAATCAAAAGATTATTGGAGTTGGACTTGAAACCACTACCTTTTAAGAAACTCAGACTCTACGAGCCTTAGTTTATGAAAATACAGCTTCAAAAATAAGATATCGACAGAACAGACCAGTTGTTCTTCAATTAAAACCAACCAGTCCAAGTAGAAACCCAATTTACCAACTATAAGGCACGGTGGTGGTATAGTGATGATAAAGGCTGGTTTTGCAAATTAAAAACATTGACTAAATAGTGAAGTATTGTACTTTATCTGATATTTCCACAGACAAATTTAACAAATCAACAACAGTTTGGCTGGAACAGACATAAGTTCAGTTTGAACGAGCCCTAAAAACTAACAAAGCAGTGAAACATTCACTCAGATAATATCAGAGAACCAGGAAAACAGATACAACATCATGACTAGGAGTGGTCCGATATCATTTACCAACAAAATGGATGAAGTCCTACAGGAAACCTGTCATTGCTGCTGTGTATTGACCATTCTTAAGAACAACTCTTTCATCTCATGTCTCAGGACTTGTTTTGTGTTTGTCTTCCCTCCATAGCTTGAGGAGTTCTTAAAAAACCAACTCTATTTGTTTCACCCTTTAGAAATGAAGCTGCGAAACAGGTTTGCACTTTGTTGATTGTTACTTTTGAATGAACAGATCTTCTGGGGGTGGGCTTTAAACCGGCCAAAATATGGGACCCATTGGACTTCTGGATGAAGAAAAAATAATGAACACGTCACAGGTACAATGGCTACATCTGGTAATACAATTATTCAAGCAGCCGATACTATCAAGGACTTTTCAGGAAAACCTGAACTCTCAAAGCCCACATTTGAATTCCATGGAGTCCTTAAGGAAATGTGGGCTGCATGGGGAACCTTAAAGGGAGTTTCCAAAATGTTGCAGAACAAATAAATATGAGTTTCCATCAAATTGGTGGAATTCTAAAAATGAAAAGTTGCCACATCTTTGCTCAAAGTTGTTGCAGCCTTAAACCCTCTTAGTTTGTCTTTTCGTCTCTGGTAGTCAAATGTACGGTGGCCGACAGGGCTCACACTACAAACAAAAGAAACAACAGAACAGCATTACCCGAAGCACAACGAAATTACCCGCAACACAACGACATAACCGCAGCAACAACCAGCGGGGAAAAAAAACCCAATTCAGTTTCAAACTATTCAGTAGGACGGAGTTTTAGGGCCACCAAAAAAAGTAAAATGACGAGATTTTAAACCGTAAAATTACGAGTTTTCTTCTCGTAAATTTACGGTTTAAAATCGATTAAAAAAGATTAGCGTGGAGGTGAGCATACAGAGCAGCAAGTGAATGCCGCGCAGCAGCAGAGCAGAGCGACTTAACTTAGTTGAACAGGTGAGCTGAATGTTTATTGATAACGTTTGGAAGCTCATTTGTTTGATTTCTGATTTATTAATGTTTTATGTATTGATGGGTGGTTTGCAGGATCTCTGCAGCCGTTGATGAAGACGTCAGTATCCCTGCAGCTGTCAACTTCAATCCTTTCTTCCTCCACCAAAGACAAAATCTCTACGTTTGTGTGATGCTTCCGTCTGAGGAGGGGCACTTTTTGGGCAATTTCAGCATCCTAATGCTAATATAACAGATTATTTTAATTCCTCTTCATTGTTTTACGCTGAAACGAGACGTTTCATCTGGAAGAGTAGGCGTACGTAACACTGTTTGCTTCCGCATTGGTGTTCGGATGACAGGTTTATGACGTAAGTGACAAATGAGCTTCAAGGAATGTGAATGAAAAGGAAAATAAAGGCTGAAGCAGTCCTCTACACCCAAACGTGTCTCTGAAGGCCTGTTCACACCAGGGCAAATTTAGCCTGCGATTTTCCGCCGACGTTTAACGCCTCGTGACTAAACAAAGGGCACCAATGTGAGTGTGCACACCGACGCGAAAAAACGGCACGCGTCAAAGCGTAACTTTTTAAAAAACTTCTCAGGTTCATTTTTTTTTTTTTGACGCGTCGCGTCGACATCTATTCGACAAATGAGAATGGCCCTTTTGCACACGTGTCTGGAGCTTCTGAAGTCACAGTAAAACACAACTTGGGGGCGCTCAAACACAAAACTGCCTTTCTGAGCATACATACCAGCGAAGAAGATAGACGCCAAGTAGCGTCTACACTGCCGCGAAGAAATAATGACGGACATTCTAAAATATCCCCGAACCAAGCACCAATTAGAGCAACTGGTGCTTGAAATATTCATGTTTTCTTTGTATGATTCTGACAAGCGCATAAATACTTGCTCTCTTCTCCTGAGTGAAAAGCGACTTTAAGAAGCGTAAAGTTGCGCAGCGCCACCTTGTGTACAGGAGTATTTCTGTTTTTACATTAAGCGCCATCTAAGGTCAGGGAATGAAATTGCATGTTCACTCGGCTCATCGTCAGCGAAAATTGCCTGGGTGTGAACACAAAAAACGTGGCGAAAAACGCTGGCGAATAACACCTGGCGAATATTCATCCCGGTGTGTACGGGCCTTGAGCTTCTTTTTTTACAGATGAAACTCCGGTTTACCGACACCAAACCCCGGAAAGGCGGCTCCACTGAAGATAATCTGATTTTGAGTCGCTAAAAGGTTCAGAATCTCTTTGTTTTTTTGAACAAGTTTTTATCGCGTAAATTTACGCGATACAAACTTGTACATTTACGAGTTTTTTCCTCGTAAATTTACGACTTAAAAGTCGTAATAAAAAAAAGATGCAGATGTCACTGTGTGGAGAGCTGGGTAAATTTATATTTGTAAGAAGTTATGTTATCTAGTAAGAAAACTCCCTTATCTTGTCCAAATATGATGTAGCTTTCAGGAGCGCCGAATAGTTTGACACTGAATTGTTTTAGGAAAAAAAAAGTCCTCATTTCCGTTGTGCTGCAGTTTATGCTGTCGGCCACCGTACAAATGACTGTGTAAAAATGTGGACAAACCAGTCAGTAATTTGTTGCATATCAGTGCAAAGCCGACATGACAAAGGTATTCACGTTGATCACGTCAACGGTCAAACCGTTACAGTAGGTCATAGAGCTTGTGTTATATAAAATGTATTAAAGGATTGCACAGAAATTCAAATGTTTCCTGTTAAAACTGCATTTTCTTACAATCCTCAATTAAGCAAATCACAGTTTTTCAGTAATATCTTCAATTAGCTAATCCAGGAAACAATTTTTAGAAATGAAAAGAGGTGTAAAAAAAGTTTGACCAGCAACTTTTTTTGTCATTAAAACTTCAATTTCACTTCAATGCTTTGTGAAAGTTTTTGTTACCTCTCTAGTCTTAAATTGTGCTTGTTTTTTGATGACTTGATGGGTGTTTGATGGAAAACTGATGCCCAGCTGTCGTTGGAAATGTGCCATCAAAGCTGTCAAAGCAATATAGACAAGCAACATCGACAATCCCACCCCCCAAAAAAAGAAAGAGTTTTTCTAATAATGCTGTAGACCCTTTTGCTGATGCCCAAACTTTTGTCTGAAAATACATATTTGACCTTCAAAGTTGGGCTGAGAAGCAAAAAACGGTAAAGATGCAGCTACGTAATCTCCGCTGAAGCCTCTTTAACCACAGTAGCTCCTGGAAAATGTTGATCTCAGCAGCCAGATGTGACCGAGTCTCTGTACAAGCTGTGACACTGAATCTTCCAGCAGCAGACGCTGCAGCTTCAGGTTTATTTTTGAGGTCCAGCTTAACCATGAAGGCCCCCAAAATAAGCCTGGTGTCAAATGTCTGCAGCAATGTGGAGCTTGGGCTGCACTACACTACCCAAAATGCAGTGCTTCTTAAGGATTGGGGTTTGATTTTGTCTCCAGAACAGATTTTTTTTTGCAATGCTTTAATGCTTAAAAATAATTTATTTTTTATTTCAAAAAGTATCATTGAGTCAATTTATTTAAAAAATTTTTACATTTTGTTTACATTTCATGGCATTCTGTATGTGCTCTGTTTCTATCAATTTTAATGATTCTTTTTTTTTTAATTGATGATTTCATTACGTTTTTTTGCAAAAAGAAAAAGCTCCTTCGCTCAGGAAAGATGAGGTCGTCTTTTTCATGCAACACTTCACTTTCTACAGACTCGGATTTTCCATGCAGGGAATCCAGCTGGGATGGAAAAACCCAGCGGGAGGAGGAACCACTGTTTTCCAGCAAACC
Source organism: Oryzias sinensis (assembly GCA_037389245.1). Classification (NCBI taxonomy): domain Eukaryota; kingdom Metazoa; phylum Chordata; class Actinopteri; order Beloniformes; family Adrianichthyidae; genus Oryzias; species Oryzias sinensis. Next base: position 11,863,178 of record CM074510.1, read on the forward strand.
AAATGCTGGAAAAACTTTTTTTTTTAAATGGCTACCAGTTAATATTACACTCATATAACAATCAAAATAGTTTATTTCATTGCTATGCCCATTTATTTTTCAATTTTAGAGGATACAATCATCCCACAACAAAAGACATTAGGTAGATTCCAGTTAACGGTTTGAGGAAAAGTTAGATCAGCCTTACCAGCACAAAAAGTGATAATCCTGAATTGCAAAGACAAAACCTGCAGCCGGCGGCTGTACTCACAGTGCTGGTGACAGCCGGCTTCTCAAACATCTCCCTGAGGCTCTTCAGCGGGACATCGAATCTCTCCACGGTCCTGCTCACCTGCAGCTCCTCTCTGAGCGCCTGAGCGCCTGAAGCCACCTGCAGCCAGGAGGAAACGAAGCCTGAGGTCACGCTTGCCACCTCCTCTCCATTTCCCGATTCAGTTTCTTCCATTGTTGCTGAAACTCAACACCCCACCACCAGCAGCAGCAGCACCAACTCTCTTTCCTTCACCCTGCTGCTAAATGGGAAAGTTTCTTGTGTGAGGTGAGTCGCAGTTTTCTGACAGAGAAACCCGTGGAGGCAAAGGCTACTGAGAGGCAGGAAGGGAGAAGTCCACAGACAGTTTTCCCCTCTCCTCTCTGCCCTGTAATTACTCATGTGCACACAGAGGCCTGGCTCCACTCACATGGGCTTAGGAAGGCAAAGATGTGCCAAAGAAATGACGACAGCGCAGGGAGGTAAGAGTTGAGAGGACACCATGAGTTGTAGAACCACATTTTAGGATGTTGAAAAGTTGAAAATCAGAATGGAGATAAGAAGAATGACTAAGGTCTGAGTATCATAGCCTTCTTGTGCCCTTCTATAAGTATTCATTATCTTTGGTTAGGTTGTAGACTTGGGTCAGTCGGACAGTTTGTCTGCTTGCTACTTGCAAGTGAATCTTGATGCGTTTGACTTTAAAGTGAAAAGCAACTAACTGGATGAGAACGAATCCAATTACCTTCATTTTGAAGGTGGCATCTAACAGGAAGTCAATGGGTCTGATTTTATTTTGCATCTTCGAAAAAGTGAGCAAAATTGACAGGATGCACAAAAACTGATTGCACTTGTCTATACTAACAGAGTTGTTGGTGCTAAATGGGTAAAACATGTGCAATCACTTATGTCGTTGATACAACATACACAAAATAGGCATTTCTCGCAGGAAGCACACAAACTAAGAGTAGCTTATCAATATAGATTTTTGTAACCCAAAAAATGGGATTTATCCAACATAAAGCAGGACTGTGATCACTGTTTTGCATCTATTTTTGGCGCATTGTGCCAATTTGCACATTTTGAAAGACCCATTCTGATAAAAATGGTGTTTTTAACATGTTCTTGTGGCATTTTTCTCATGATGAAGGACAAATATAAAGAAAATTAAGTTTAAATTTGCGTTTCTTAGTATTTCTTTCTTCAAATCATGGTGAGTTAGGAGCGGACGAAATGATGCAAATACTTTGGGGTGCCAAAGGACAAAGTTGCTGCTAATTTGGAGCTTATGAATGAGTCAAGGACTGATACGGACCCAGTCATGGTTATTAAAGCATGCTCTCCAATGTTTCCAATGTAACAATATTACCACAATCAGGTTTTTCATCCATCTCTCCTGGCTTCTTTTTGCTCTCCAAGCTCCGGTTGCTTTGATTTGGGAAGCCAAGGCCTGGATACCATCTTTGAATATTTTTTCCCCCAATGGTTCTATCGGTCATCAACAGTGCAGGAACAGGCGGATCACCTGCCAACTGTGGGCTGGAATCATCTGATCATTGAGTCGTGTCAGAAAATGATGCATATATTGTAGGTAATGAAGAACAAGAAACCTCAAAGCCACGGCCATTGTTGTTCCTCTTTACCAGCTCTTCCCTTTAATATTGGCAAGAATACAAAAATAACTTGAATCAAGGTGTTTGGCTCTACTGACCTGTCTAAGAAGTGGTTCAGAGATGTATCGTATCAAGTTTTCAAAGATAAAATGAGGATGAAAGGAGGCAGAAAAAGAAGAGAGTTGTTACTCATTTGTGTCTAATTTGGCCGAGACGATTGATGGTAATTAATATTTAAACACATTTCAAAAATGTTCATTGTAGGATTTCCTTTCAAACTTTCTTTTTTCTTTACTGTTTGTCAGAAATGTCAGATCTCTTTGCAAAGAGGAAGGCAAACAATGTTTGTCACTGTGGGTGAATAGGATTTCTCACATTTGAAAGAGAAAATGACGTTGCTTACCTTTTTTTTCACATCAAAATAAGAAATTTTAACTCTGGATTCCATGTTGTAAAATAGCTTCCTTGTCTTCCTTAAATATAGCTGCAGAGTTCTGTATATTTGGACAACTCTGGTGCAAACTTTTTATCAAACAAACCCCAAATTTTACTTAAAATAAGGGAGAAGAGTCACAAACTGATAGATTTTCCCTCGACTGCGCTGTTCCGACATTTCACGCTCTGAAATACAAGCCAAAGTCACAGAAGCTGGAAGCCATTCTGCCATGAACATCTTGACCACATTAGCGCCGCCCTAGTGGCAGCTTGTTGTAAAACCTTTCCTCGTAAATTGACTTTTTTTTTACAGCAGCAAACTGAATTTTTTTTAATTTTTAATGGATTTGTCTGGTCTCTTTATGTATGGAACCCAACTGAAAATTGGCCTTATATGAGAAAGTTGGAGTTACATAGTATACAATATTAATGGCCGACAAAGTGTGCGGTTATTACTTTTTAACGCACGCTGTGGAAGCCTGAACGCGTCGGACGGTTGCTTCCGGGAAGTGCGTTAAAAAGTAATAACAGCACACTTCGTCGGCCATTAACCAGCTTATATCATGGTCACTTACAAAAGCAATACATATTAACCAGTTTTTAGTCCTTAATTCTTGCTTTTTTTTCCGATTTGGACTGCTTTTCTCACATAAAGCGAACTACATGTTACGTAACATATAGTCCGCGTCGCGCAGCACTACCGCTGCTGTCAAGATTCGGCGATATATATATGCTGATCGTCCCGATGGCTTGAATAAAGCATCAGTTTAGAGAGAAAGTTCACATCTTACCGCTTGTTTTTGTCCAGATGATGAAGCAAAAGGTTGTTTTAAAGAAGCTGGCGCAGTGATACCAAACATTTAAGCTAGCTGACCGAACTTCTTTTTTCACCGTGCGGTTATCAGGTTTTAATGCATACCCAGCAGCCAATCAGAATCGGGTATTCAACCGGACCATGGTATGATAAAAAGTTAATCCATGATATGTGCAATCTGATAGTCATTTTCACTCTTTTTTTGTTTAAAATCTCAAATTTCAAATCTTTGTAGCAAAAATGTCCAGTATTATAGGCTGAAAACAAAAATCTGATCGGGATTGAAGATTGGTATAGATTTACGCTGTGTCTGAATTCCTTCACTACTAACTATATAGTGCGTTCGCCATTTTATAGAGCTGTCTGAATCTGTAATTCCAAAATCTAGTGCCCTAGAAATTTCCCAGAAGTCTCCGCAAAAAACCACTGAGCATCAATGCTCACTAGATTGGCGAATATAGACCACAATGCATTGCGTTTGAACAATTATTGCCAAAAAATGTATTTTAATGTTTTTTTTTTTAATAGACCATCAACGCAAAACGCTCATGTCAATTAGATTTTAACTTCGTGAAAGCAATGATGTCATATGTGCCGTTTAAAAAAAAGAAAAGTGAGCATGGTGTCCAAATTGCTTTTAAAATCCAGGGTGCTACTTAGTCCTGCACTATATAGTTTTTAGTAGTTAGGGGTTAGGTGGGAAAACAGACATAGCCTTAGCAAACTGAATCCATTCTGACACAGCACAGGGGAGTTTAATTGACAAGGTCAACATCCAAGCACGACGCTGAACTCTGCACTGTTAAAAAAAAAGAAAGTAATAAAGCATGCAATGAAAGAAAACACAAAACAATGAAACCGCAAAGTGTGAACAGCGCTGTGGCTCTATATAGCTGTATTTCAGATGTTTGATATCTTTTGGTCATCAAGCTTTTCAGCCCTTCAATATTCAAGCTAAAGTACAAAAACATAAAAGCCCCAAATTTGCCACAAATTATCTAGACTAGCGCCGCCCTAGTGGCACTTTGCTGTAAAACGTTTGCCCGTAGTTTGAGCATTTCTTTTTTTTTTTTTTTTGCATCAGCACTTTAAAAATGTTTTTCATTTGACTGTATTCGACTCCTTATGTATAGAACCAAACCCTTTCAGGCAAGTTTTAGATGCCAACGTTGAATTCAATGTTCCCTCATTTATCGCAGAAGTCACGTCCAAAAAAAAAAACCCGCAAAAGGTGAAATCTGTGACGCAGTGTGTTTTACGGCTGCAAAACCCCTTTACTACACACATTCTACGCTTTTCTCAGAGAGACACAAACGTTTTTACACTTCTCTCTTGCTTAAACCCTCAAAGTTCAAACCTTTGTAGAAAAATAAGTCAAATTTTTACAGTATGAATACAAAAATTGAAGATTAATGTAGATTTAGTAATCTGAATGGATTTTGTATGAGAAATACAAAACAGAGGAGATTGATTGACAATGGTCTACAGCCAGTCAGGACGCAGAATGCAGTGCGATGTGTGCTGAAGGCTGTCCTAGAGCAGGGGTGCTCATTACGTCGATCGCGATCGACCGGTCGATCTTCAAGTATATGAGGGTAGATCTCGGGACAGAGAAGATTTAAAAAAAAAAAAAAAGTTCTTCTTTAAAATCCACCAGCCAATCAAAATCCTCACTGACAAGTACGGGACTTGATTGACATGACTTGATTGACTGCAGACGCATGTTTAAATTCACTGAGCGCAAACTCTTTCTGCCCCGTGGCACATCATAGCCCCGGCAGCAGACCTCTCCGGACCACCGGAGTGTTTATTGAAGCCGCCCCGCGTTTCTCCTCCTGGTATCAGCTCTGCAGTTCTCGCCCGGTAAATACGAGCTCATCAAGGAAGCTGTATTGTCAGAGGCACGCACTTCGTACGGAGCCAGCAGCGCCTTAAATGCCATGCTCCCCCTATTGCACGATTTACAGCAGAGCATGACATATGATGGTTGCTGCTTTCTGTCTTTGTAATAAAACGCCTCATATGTTAATACAAAAGTATCTTTGTGTAATCCTACTGTGTAGTTTTTAATCATCAGTACATAAACAATAATGTTCAAATAAACATGTAACCAATAAACATAATTAACAAACATTTACTAATAGTATTTAATTTATATATATATATGTATGCATATTTTATAGGTACATCTTCAAGACATTGTCGATTCCAAAGTAGCTCACACGCCAAAAAAGTGTGAGCACCCTTGTCCTAGAGAAATCTGAAAATTACCGAGACGGTGAAAGGTAAACCGCAATATAACTCTAAATAGCTATATTTCATATTTTGATGACTGTCTTTGCCATCAGATATAATGGACAAGCTGAAGTAAAAAGACATAAATTTTGCCACAAACGTCTGTGACTAGCGCCGCCCTAGTGGCAGCTTTTTGTAGAGCAAGTGCTCAAAACCAGTCTATTGAGCTTTTTAGAAATGATTGAGCCTCCGTAGTGCAGTTATCCTGTTCTTTTTGTGTTCTGCTTCCATCGATTGATGAATTTCTAGGCTGAGTGTCAGTAAATACCCTGACTTTGGGGAGCTGGGGTATCAGTCCATTCACAGCCGCTGCCGATACATTATTCAGGCAGAGCCGGAGGTATGTGTGCTACTTTCAGCTAGATCCTGTGTCCGCCGAGGCGACTCATCTTACAGCGGATACGTTTTACTTCCAAGTGCATTTTTTTTCTTCTTTTTTTATCTGATTATGCACTTTAAATGTCTATTAACAGTTTTTTTCTCCCCCAAATGTTATTTCATTCTAGCTGCTGAAGAAGGTCAACTACCAGAGAAAAATGGGCCGCTGAGGACACGAGCTAATGGGGTTGTAAAGATTTTCTGTGATATGCATGTTGATTTGCTGCTTTGTAAATGCGCACACACAAAAACACACACTGTTATATATGCAGGGCTGGCTCAAAATGCGGATAAAAGGAGAAGCTGGACAAAACCCTAATAGGTAAACATATATACTGATAAATTAAGATGTTTTTCTACTTAATATTTTAAAGAGGACAACTTTACATTTTCTGATTAGACAAACAAACAAAATCTTTCGTTTTTATTTTGTGGTCTACAGTGGCATAAACTGTAGAGTTTTCCATGAATCCACCTAAGGACAGTGTCCCCAAATAAACCAGCTTAACATACTTCAATGTGATGTCTGCTCACACAGCCAGAGGCTTCCACTGGTTCCCACAGAAAAGGCTGCAAATCCTGGGGAGCATACATCACCATCCTCCTGTCCAAACGCGGGTTTGCTGCCAGGAAAACCTCCGCTGGCGGCATATGAGTCATTCCGATGGATGGCATTTGAAAACGCGACAGTTTTTTCACTGAGAGGGGACTCTTGGCTCCACTTTTTCAATCAAATGTTAAATGAAGATGCTTAATTCATCTGAGACTGGGAGAAAGTTTGGCTAAAGTCCAGAAGAAATGATGGACAACATCTTCATGATGACCTCCGCTGCTTTAACACCCAACACGGTGGACATGTTCATCTTTTTCCTCAGCAGAATATGCCCTTATCTTTAGAAAAGTGGGTTTTTTTAAGCCAGATTTGAGGCTTGGTATTTCCCAGGTTTCCTTTCATGAATGCCCACATGACTTAAGTTACATTTTTATTTAAATGGTTGGAAAAGAGGAAAATCTCAGCAAAAATGTGCATATTAATTCATAAATGGAAAATATATTTGGATTTTAGATTTTTGTTTCCTCTTGGATGAATCATAACCCTTGTGCTATTCTAGGCACTTTAACGTTGGGAGTTGGGTCATCTAGACCCACTAGACAGTGCGCTGAACCTTTTTTCTTCAATGATTTGTGATCTTCACTGGTGTCCATGGATTACATGAAATATTTCCACCTTTATCCACCTTTGTCATGGTGGGGAGAACACGTCAATGGAAGGGTGGGGGTCATCTAAGAGCTATTCTCTGGAATAAATAAAAATGAACTTCAGACTTCATTTGTCTGGACTTTATTTTTAATCTATCTGGTGTCTGCAAACTAACAGTTCTGAGGTGAATAAAAGTGTGTGGATGCTGAAGATCTCATTAAAACTACAGTTAATGAGATCTTTGCAACAGATTTGATAGCAGTTGGTTTGTAACTATTACAATTTTGAGATGTGCACCCAACCGCAACAAGGTCCTTTCACTCCCCTCCCCTCGGGATGGAAGTACAGGAGTGTGAAGTGCAGGACCATCAGACTCAGGAACTCTTTCTTTCCCTCTGCCATCAGACTCCTGAACAGCTGACAGGAGTCTGGAACAACAAACTGCACCTTACACACCTTTGCACATCCTCTTTGTTCGCTATTGTTTATTATCACTGTTTTTGCACTTTTAGAATCTTATTTATCTTGTGTTTTTGTGTGAATGTTTGTGTGAATTTTCAGTTTCCTGTATACTTTTTTTGGCATTTGGAGCAGACAGCAAAGTAAGAATTTCATTGTGCAGGGAAACCCCTTTCTTATTGTGCATATGACAATAAACCCTTTGAATCTCGAATTTGGAGTTTCAGGTCGAAGGCGTCACAACTGAAATGACGGCCGCTCTGGTTTTGGCCTCATGGTTTTTGCCCGCGGTGCTTCTAAAGCAGACCAGACAGACGGAGATGCCATCTGCTCTGCTGACCTGCCTCCTCGGCCTCCTTTGGCTCCTCTGCTGAGCGTATGAATGAAGTCGTGAAGGAGTCTTCATTACAGCTGGTTCCATGTTCTGGTTCAAATAACGCTGCACCACATCACTCCTTCTAATCAGTTTAATGGTTTTCACAGCACTACATTTCTGGTACATTCCTGTCATATGGTTTCCCATTTGTTCATCTTGAAAAAGCTTGGAACAAAATCCAACAAGAATTTGTGCAAATCCTACCTCAGTATCTGCGATCCCTTAAGAATGGCAAGTCTGCCATCTTGTGTTGTATTACTGGAAGTGCATTGTGGGAGTCAAAACGTGGAGATTTCTGTTATTTTTGATTAAAATTCAATATTAGATTGTTTTTTTTCTCCCCCATTTTGGAATCTTCTCGAGTCTCTATTGTTTTGCTTCAGGTGGGATTCAGCCAAACCACACACCACTAGGACAGCTTTTATCTCTGAGCTGTAAACAGTCACAGAGTCAAAAATCATTTATATTCTAGAACAAAAACAACAAACTTCCATTTCACTTTATATATGAATTGCAAATCCTTACTGTACAAAGTTCTGGATCGCTGCATGTATCTGTTTTAATGATGCATAGAAATGTATTTCCCAGTTTTCATTATTTACTCCTATTTAGCCTGCATGTGCAGTCATAAGAAAGCTTATTCTGATGATGTCACTAGCAAAAACCACTGCACAATCCATCTGTTTTGTCCCTGCCAGGACCAGGAATCGAACCCTAAAAAAACGCCACCCACTTTACATAAAACTTTTAGACTCAAATACAATACACACAATTGTAATTGTGTATAAGTTACAATTTATTTAGTTTTGGATTTTGTGATGTCAAATCTTCCCTTTTTTGTGTCTTTTTTCTTTTTAATTGGTGGACATCAAACCTTGACTCAAAATATTACAAACCTTGTTCTCAAGCATGTTTGTTTTGTGGTCTTCTGTGTATTTGTTTAGTGTTCTGTGTGTATTAGTTTTGTGGTCTTTTGTGTTTTTGTTTTGAGGTTTTGTGTGTATTTGTTTTCTAGTCTTTTGTGTATTTGTTTTGGTGTTGTGTGTTTTCGTTTTGAGGTTTTGTGTGTATTTGTTTTGTGGTCTTTTGTGTATTTGTTTTGTGGTATTTTGTGTTTTTATGATCTTTTGTGTGTTTGTTTTGTTTTCTGTGTCAATTTATTTTTTGGTCTTGTGCAGTTTTGTTTTGAGGTTTTGTGTGTATTTGTTTTGTCTTCTGTGTGTATTAGTTTCGTGGTCTTTTGTGTTTTGAGGTTTTGTGTGTATTTGTTTTGTGGTCTTGTGTCTATTTGATTTGTGGTCTTTTGTTTATTTTTTTTAGGTTTTGTGAGTATTTGTTTTGTGTTCTGTGTGTATTAGTTGTGTGGTCTTGTGTGTATTTGCTTTGTGGTTTTGTGTCTATTTGTTTTGTGGTCTTTTGTGCATTTGTTTTGAGGTTTTGTGAGTTTTTGTTTTGTGGTCTTTTGTGCATTTGTTTTGAGGTTTTGTGAGTATTAGTTTTGTGTTCTGAGTGTATTAGTTGTGTGGTATTGTGTGTTTATTTGTTTTGTGGTCTTGTGTCAATTTCTCTCAGTAATGTGTGTATTTATTTTGTCGAGTTGTGTATTTATTTTGTGGCTTTTTGTGTGTTCTTGTTTGTATCAGTTGTGTCGTCGTCTGTGTATTTATTCTGTGGTCGTTTGTGTATTTGTTTTGTGTACTTGTGTGCATTTGTTTCGTCGTATTGTGTGTACATGTGTATTTGTGTTTTGTCTTAACTTGCAGCTCCTGCAGAGGTCCAACCCCTCCATTGCTCCAGACTCCGCCCCCTACAGAGTTGTCTGAACTCCAATCCATCCAATCACCAGACTAGGAGGGAGGTTTAAAATTTTCCAGAAACCCAAGGGGCCTGTTTCAGAAAGGAGGTTCGACCAACTCTGAGGTTGAACTTGAACTCTGAGTTGGTCAATCGGGAGATTAACAACTCTGAGTTTTCTGTTTCAGAGAAGCTGATCCGAGTTAGGTCAATCAACTCTGAGTGGACTGATTCGGAGGTGAGCGTGCGCACCGCGACTATAAGAAGCCATTATCAATGGAGCGCAGATATCACAAGTCACCATGGCAACAGTAGAAAAAAAGAGGTCTGCGTATTTTTCGCCAGCTGAACTTGACGTGCTGCTGCAGAGTTACAGTGAATATGAGCACATATTCATCTGCAAAACAGAGACAGTTAGCGTGGGAAAACATAGCTGCTCAAGTTAATGCCTAAGTTTGCATTTAAGTCATTGTTATAAAATATAGGCTGTAATAACTTTTTAAATAGCGTAAGGAGTGAAATAAAAAATGGCGATATTTAGGGGTACTTTTGAAGTGTTATTCCTGGTGTAATTGCATGAAATGCTGCATAGTGTACAGAACCAATCTGGGGGGAAAATGCATTTAACGTTGGTAATGTTTAGAGGATTTTTTTGTTAACCTTCCCCTCTTGCAAACGTTGGTCAGTTTAATATTAATACATACAATTGTGTTTTTAAAAGTGAACTTTTGTCTACTGTTGAACCTTTCGCTGCGCGAAGACTTCTCCTTTCTTTTCTCTCGTCTTTCCGACCGTCAGAAGCGCAGGGGAGATTTCCTTCAGGGCCGAAGGGAATTCTCCTTCGGGGTTCACTTCCTGTTCGAAACCCTCAACCTCCAGAGCGGATTAAGAATGACTCCAAAACAGTTATTCTGGGAATGACACCTTCTCTTTATTTAACTAAGTGCTCCGTCCTCCGAACACACAATATTTTCCACGCGCACACACCTCCGCTCCTTGCTCACCCCCCCCCCATCTGCACCTGCAATCGCCCCTCCCCTTGTCTCCCGTGGATCGCACCCCGCTCAGCACACACACGCTGCAACACTACCCTTGTATTGATCAAGTGGTAGAGGTTTATACGGGATTAAGAAAGTAAGCAGTGCTAGAAAATTGTGTTTCCAAAAAGTAATTGTTACATTAATCTAATTCAATGTCCCTGATTTCCTTTTCATGTAGATGCAATCCTGCAGGAATTAAAAGAACATGGCAGCAGCTAAAAGTGAAAGAAAAAATCGAGTCTTCTCAAAATCCTCGTACGAGGTAAATATAATTCTCTATGAATTAATGCAGCCTCCTCGTCTATTGGGTCCTCCAAAAAAGGACAAGCCATTCTTGTCACTTAGACCGTCTCTGTGTGACGGACATTTGGGCAATGAAGGTTAAAGCGAAATATACCGCTTCGTTTTTAAAAAGGGGAGGGGACCGGCAGAAACTTTGAGTTTGGAGAATAAAACCTGCTCCCGACCAGGTTAGGTTCACAGCATAAGTAACCATGGACACTGACTCCGAGTAAAAGTTACCTCTCTTTCAGAAACGGGTTTGACTTACTCTGCTTTCTCTGGTTTAACAAACTTCCCATTCTGAAACGGAAAACCCAGGGTTTCCCTGATTTCAGGGTTAATGCACTCAGAGTTTACACTTAACCTCCTTTCTGAAACAGGCCCCAGCTCTGGTTGCTGCTCATTTCCTGGGAGGAATTCTTTAGCCTCCCCTGGGGGGTATTCCAGAAAGCAGGTTATGCTAGCTCTCACGGTAAGTTTGAGGCTAAGGAAGTTGATAACCTCAGTTTTCGGTTCCAGAAATGGAGGTATGTTTCAGGGTAGGTCAAGTTGCTATAGCAACTCATGCTCTGAACATAACCTGCTCCGGAGCAGGTTTAGTTGAAGGTTAGTTTGTTTACAGAGAGGTGAAGCAGCATGGCGTGTCCATTTGAAGATGATTTAGTGGATGAAGAAGCTCAGCTGAGCTACTTTTTCCACCGTGAGAGGATGATAAGATCACATATGGATGTTGGAAAATTAGACTTTTTTACTTTTATCTAACATAGTTATTTTACTTTCATTCAAATTAGTTCAATTAAGTAGGTGTAACGTTGGTCCTGCTGTTAGATCGGCACCGCAAAGGATTGTGGTATACCATTCCCTTTGCCTGTCTGGACAGGCGTGGCTTTTTGACCAAATGTGTTTAGTTGTTTAGCTGTTTTACTGTGTTGTGCCCTGTTTTGCTGAGTTATTTTGTCCTACTGTGCTTATGTCTCTGCACCATGAGTAAGAGTGAAGGAGAGGATGATGAGTTTATATAGCACACCATTGTTTGCAGTAATGAAAATGACAGAAAATTCTTTAATGAATTTGTGTGCAGCGTGCATTTTTTCCCCCGTACTTTTTATTGTTATAAAAATGAGCATATCTGCCGGCTCATACATGAACATATGAGAGATCAAGAAATATAATTAATTAAGATGGAAAAAATATTAATTGAATTGGTTTAATATGACATTTAGTTAGATAAATACGTAAATTTGAGTTGCATAAACAATTATTGAGTTTTATAGACGTAAGAAATTAAGTTGATTAAATTTTACGCAATTATTTGTTACCAATATAAGTAATTCATTTAAGGTGGCAAAATTGGATAAGTTATATATATATGCGTCACAAGCAAAATGGAAATAAGATCAGAAACTTGTGCGTTTACTTTGTCTGTTCTTACTACAAGCAGAAACTCTTTCTTTTGATGATGCAGCCATATTACTTTTTTGATGGGTGTATAATCTTCATACGCCATCATTAAAACCTCAGACTCCGTCTCACCGAAGTATAGCGCTTTCTTTTTTGCAACGCGTTTCCATGGTGACTCCAGAAATCGTTGATCTATTGAGAAATTTCTTTATGTACTTGACGTGCACGTGCATTAACCCAGGGTTACCAAGTCGAGCGTAATTACGCCAACTCATATCCGGTCTTTTGGAACCGACATACTCCGGCCCGGGTAAGCAAGTTCAGGCGGATTTCAGCCAGAGTTCAGGCTTAAAGTCAGGCTAGTTTAACCATGCTTCCTGGAATACCCCCCCTGGTCTCAGCCTGTGGAAACCTGCTTTCCCTTTGTTTTAGCAGGATTTCTAGCTCTGTAGTTGCACTTATTCTATTGGATCCTGTCATTTAAATACTTTACTTACTTTTTAAGTAGTTGTTGTGTTCTTGCTGATTTTGTGAGTAGTTTTTCTGGTTCAAGGCCAGAGAATGTATATTGATTATTTCAGACATTTTTTTGGTTCCAGATGTTTTTATTAGTTTACTTGTTTTTTACGTTATGTTTTCTTCCATCTGTGTGGCCATCTTAACTCTCCAGGTTTTCATCATTTCTTTATAGTGCATATTTTCCCCGGATCAGGGACGTACCATTCATTCATTTGATTCTTGAACAAACCAGGTTCATGCAACTATTTCCATCTAGTTTATAAAGATGTTATGATGTGATCCTGTTTTTGTCTCCTTCAGGTACCCCCGTTCGTGCAGACATTCCCACCATTCCAGTTTTATTTCATTTGCACATTTGCATATTTATTTATTTGTTGCAGCTGTGAGAAGAACCTCAGTGAAACCACCGACACATCTATGGATTCAATTAAAGACGCTCAACGTTTGCACGGCTTCCTAGGATTAACGTCTCATTTTGAGTTCAGAGCTCATGAACGACTTCATAAATACTTTATTATAAACAAATTGAATAAACTCCGAAATCCCATTTCTCGCAACTTTGAGGGCTCTTTGCTTGTGAAACGCAGCAGAATATAAAAATAATCCAAAATGTGGCCAAAAAGAAAAATCCCCCTTAGGTTTGACAGCATACCCCCCCCCCCCCCCCACACACACACACACACACACATACACACGGCGCTCCATAGGCCACAGTGCTGATTGACAGCTGAGACGTCTTGGAGACCCCCGGGAAACAATTATAGACAGTAGGAGCTGGAATTCAAGACAGGCTGAACTCATGACTCCAGCTGAAGTAAAAAACAGACCAAGGGAGAATTCAGTGGTGATGGAGAGCGCCCCCTTCTGGCCAATGAAACCTCCACGCATTAGCAATGAGAGTAACATTATTTTAATCACCCAGCTTAATGAAATATCCAGTAAATTCAAGTTTTCTTATTTTTTATATTATTTTTTGTGTTAATTTTATTATCTGATCCGATCTGTTTATGTATTTAAATTAATGCATATTAGTATTTTATGCCTCATCATTTATCGTCTCTTTGGTGTACATGAAAAAAAAACAAGTTTTTGCTTCTGCTGGAATCAATTTACTGACTGATTCTTACTGACTGCATCCGTGTTGATGCGATTTTCATGAAAACCAGGCCTACTCTCTGCAGAGGAGGCTCCAAATTCACTGCACATCCCCGCTGGAGAAGAATAATCTCCCCATTTTGTCATTATTTTAGAATTATATATGCTTTTTTTTCTCTCTCCCAAAGACATGAAACATCCAAGAGCAAGATTTTTCTTTTAAATTGCAAGACATTTGGGGCCAAATTGATCTGTTTTCTAGGAAGATTTTGAGCATATCCTTAAAAACCCGAACAGTTTTTCCGTTCTCCTCCACATCTATGTGTTCCAATCCTCCAATGAGTGAAAAAAAACCTCCGTCTAGAAGCGGTGTAAGCTCGCAGCTGCTGGCTCATCGATGTTTATGTTCATTTTTTTGCAGTGTTTACCTGTTTTCATCGTTTGAAAGCACTCAGAGACAAACTGCATGGAAAACAGCCACCGTAATTTTTGGACTATAAGTCACAGCTGCCAAAGCAATGCATGCTAACAAGTCGTTTGTTTTTAACACTATAATTTAACACTAATCACTAAATCCATTAGAATATTCATTGTCTGTGTCGCTCTGGAATTATTACGCCAAGCATCATGCTACTTTTTACACCAGGCATGTGACGCACATCCAAAAGCGTGCTAAATGCACATTATTGAACACACATAGTGGTAACACTGATCGATTCCTACCCAATACTAGCGCGTGTCCACCGCTTACATCTTGGTGCGAAATGACGAAGGAGCTGCAAATTTCATAAATCCTGCTCCAGGCTTTTTCTTTTATGGCTCTATTCTGATATATGAAAGACTTGGTGTCCTAGAATTCGCTTTTATTAATTTCTCCTTCATGATTAATTTTCATAGAGAGATGCCATACATCCGTCACTACCAAATTCGAGTCCCTAACCGGGCAAAGTTGCACTTTGTTTTGACTTTCATTCAATGAAGGCACATTTTGAACGTAGAGCTCTAAAAAGGTCTTGAAAATATGCGTAGCTACGCGGGAAAGCAAGAGGTTTGTCCGCGGGAGCCCGAGAATAGTGCAATAGTTGCTAGAATGAGTGTTGTTGAGGCCGGCACGAAAGTAGCTTAAACTTAGCGGCAATTCTGCTTCTGCGTTGCTGTCACTAGCAAATACTCATACGTACACCTACAGTGCCCTCTAGTGGTTGCTGCTATTTATTTAAAAAAAAACATTTACATACCAAAAAACGCGACTTATGCTCCAAAAAATATGGTATTATGACATTTAAATAAAAGAAACTAGGGCAGGGTAACAATACAGAACCAAAAAAAAGGAGAAAACAGAATTAAAGATGCAGAATTTGGAGACCAAACAGTTAAGGTTCAGGTTTGCTGTTTTTGTTTGGCAACATAAGGGAGACGTTTTGAAACATAGAAATTCTATTCTTACAGTGAAGCAGGATGGGATTGGGATGTTTGATAAAATTTGTGTTTAGATTAATAGAATTATAAATCTAAGGTGCCAGCTTCGCGCTAAAATAAAGATGGACAATTCCAACAAAATCACTGTCTAAGTATTGTGGCCAGCAGCAGTCACTGACTGCAAGGTGGGTGGGGGGAGCGGGGGGTTGTGCCAAGAACCGGGCGGAGAGAGCGGCGGTGGTCCATAGAGGCGGGTGGCGAGGGCAAGTAACACCTGCGGGCCATACAATGCCATACACAGCTTTAATTAATTTATAGTTATTGTCTTTCTCTTCAATAAACAACTCCAAAAACTCTGTTTTCTTTTTTCTTTTGTTGAGACATCTGAATGTAGATCTAAAATAACCAGAACTCCTTCTGCCTCAGCCCCCACCCCTTTCCTTACACTTCGACCACATCCCAGCCTCCACCTCCCCCCACACACAGGCACACAAACTCTTCCCCTCCCTCCCTCCCCCACTGGTTGCCATGGAAGCTGATTGGAAGGATTGTTCCATCCCTCCTGCACAGACTCTCACTCTGCAGCAGGCTGAAGCTTCACAGCCAGAAAGATGCCATGTGAGCTCTGAAACACACACAAAGCACCCTTAAGAGTGATCTACCATCAACATCTCTGCATGTTTGAACCCTGTTAGCATTATTTAAGATTTCCCCATCAGAATACCGAGTTGGATTCAGCTTCCTGCAGATCACTAATCACTGCAATTTAGGCTCCCTTCACATTCATCTGTAATATCTATCCACCAAATACTGCCAAAAATAAAAAGCCCACAACTAAGGAAAGTCAAGGCGCCCTAACGTCTGCAACACAACAAAGAAATCTAGAAGCGCCTGCTGCAGTTTCCACCTTCTACTTGCTGCAAAAATCTGCTCGACGAAGCTGAAAAGACTTCCACACATTCAGTGCTCAGAACACACAAACTCAAGGCTGCACAGTACCGAGCGGACACCGCATCCAGGGTCTGACATTGCCATGGCAACCACGCTCAGGAACTCATCCATGGAGGTTGGGTTATTAATCACTAACAAAAACATATATGTGCTCAGTACTGATGGTAAAATGTGGACAATGGGTTGATTCTGAGTTAGACTCTGAATAGAGATGGTTGTTTGTTTGTTTTTTTTTTGTTCATCACTTTCACGTTTTTTTATTCAGGTTCCAGTTTGCCTGGAAATCTACACACATGTACTTTAGGGAATACCAAGGGAATCTTTATTCTTTACTTCATCTATTTTCTGCTCTGATTGCTGCATTCCATTTTGTGTTTTATTTGAAAAGATATGTCCTTAAATTGTCTGAGAGCTGATTTCCTGCCTTGAGTTGCAAAGTACCATTTCACTCTATGTGTGGATTATTTTCTGGCATGTTTTCTCTCCCAAAACTCAAAACACCTGCCGATTTCTCAAAGATGAATCAAACTATTCTCAGTTTAGCTTTTGTGGATACGAAACCAACAAAAAACAAAGACATAGGACAACTTTTGATAGGAATGTGGCATTAATAATGTGTTTTTAACATTGTTTGTGCATAAATGCCATGTGAGTTCAACAGAATTTCTACGTTGCCTCGAATAAGCTGGTATAATTGCTGCATACAAAGGTTTACGCATATTTTTGCATGCACATATTTTAAGTTTTAGGAAGTAGCAATCTCCTCCTATTGACTTAAACTAAACAAAAATACTGCCATTTTGCCTTCTAGCTTTTACGATGCAAAGATAAATACAAACAGAAGCAATGTAACAGTTGACAAAAGATGAAATGCCAACGTAAACACAAGTAAAAATACTAACGCCAACATAAGTATAAACACTAATGTAGACAAAAGAATAGATGGTAACATCAAGATAAGTATGAACGCTAATGTAGACGAAAGGATAGATGGTGATGTAGACATATAAACACTAATGTAGACAAAATTATAGATGGTAATATAGACGTAAATAATAACGCTAATGTAGACCAAAGTATAGATGGTAATGTAGACATATAAACCCAAATGAATCAAAAGTATAGACAGTAACTTCATCATAAGTATAAACACTAATGTAGACAAAAGTATAGATGGTGACGTCAACATAAGTATGCACGTGAATGTGGACAAAAGAATAAATGGTAATGTAGACATAAGCATAAACACTGATTTAGAAAAAAGTATAGATTGTATGTTACACATTAGTATAAACACTGATGTAGACAAAAGTATAGATGGTTATGTGTACATATAAACACTAATAAAGACAAAAGTATAGATGGTAAAGTCAACATAAGTATGAACACTACTGTAGACAAAAGGATAAATGTTAATGTAGATATGAGTATTAACACTAATGTAGATAAAAGAATGGATGGTAACGTCAACATAAGTATTACTGCTAATGTAGACAAAAGGATAGATTGTTACGGCAACATAAGTATAAACACTGATGTAGACAAAAGTATAGATGGTAAAATAGACATTTAAACATTAGTGTAGACAAAAGTATAGATGGTAACGTCATCATAAGTATAAACACTAATGTAGACAAAAGTACAGATGGTAAAATAGACATAAGCATGAACGCTAATGTAGACAAAAGGATAGATAGTAATGTAGACATATAAACACTAATGTAGACAAAAGTATAGTTTGTAAGTTAGACATAAGTATGAACGCTAAAGTAGACAAAAGTATGGATGGTAACGTCAACATAAGTATAAACACTAATGTAGACAAAAGAATAATGGTAACATCAACATAATTATGAACGCTAATGTAGACAAAAGGATAGATTGTAATGTAGACATATAAACATTAATGTAGACAAAATTATAGATGGTTATGTAGACATAAGTATGAACGCTAATGTAGAAAAAAGTATATATGGTAATGTCATCATAAGTAACACTAATGTAGAAAAAAGTATAGATGGTAATGTAGACATATAAACATTAATGTAGAAAATATTATAGATGGTTATGTAGACATGAGAATAAACACTGATGTAGACAAAAGTAAATAGTATAAGTTAGAAATAAGTATAAACACTAATGTAGACAAAAGTATAGATGGTAACGTCAACATAAGCATAAACACTAATTACCATCTAGACAAAAGTACAGATGGTAATGTATACATAAGTATAAACACTAATGTAGACAAAAGCATAGATGGTAATGTAGACATATGTATAAACACTGATGTAGACAAAAGGATAAATAGTAAACTAGACATGAATAATATCAAATCAAACTCATTTTCAAAAACTTATGTAGAGATAAGATTCCTTTCATTAATTTTTAATTTTAAAATTAAATCCTAGGAAAATACTGTTTCAATAGTTTTAAGCAACAATTACTGTAGTATCTGGAATTTTTTGAAGTTGCAGACTGTAGCAGACTGTACAGTCTCTGCCGCCAACTCCCTCATACCATCACACGCCCTCTCACGATCTCGCAGAGGTTTGATTCACCTCAGACAAGCTCTGGTGCTTCCAGCAGCAGCAGCAGCTAACAAGTCTTTGTGAGAGAGGAGAGCGGGGTGGGGGGGGGGGGACAGTGAGGGGGCTGCAGAGCATCAGACAGTGAGAGAGCTGACAATGTGAACAGAGAACGAGGGTGCAGAGGGGAGAAGACGTGAATCGAGGACGGAGGCTGAGGTGCTGCACAGTGCTGCCAGCCGCTGCTGAGACGAGCATCATGGCAGAACTGACTGCAGCATCACGACACATGGCGGCGAGCGGCTGCTGCTGAACACGGGTAAAGCAGAGACAGTCAGGAGGACCTCCTGGAAACCGAAAACAGGCTGAAGAAACAGGTCAGTGACCATCACAGAGAACCGTCAAGGCTTGGAGGGCTTTAATTACGTCACAGGACAGAACTGACTTATATTTGTCAACAGGAATACACATGTCTGTCCCCACTATGCTGACATTTATGGGAAGTAGGAAGTTGCGCATACTTGCAGGCATGTGAGCTCCCTTCTGCATGTGGGTGTGTGGGACTGCTTCACCCTATACGGTGCCAGTTATTAGTGCCTCCCAAGGGAATGTTTATGTGAAAGAGGCATGCAGCACAGGAAGGCACGCTGGATCTGAGTGATGCTTCAGAGGATCCAAGGTTTCAGTGTTCCCCCTACCCACAGATGAATGGATCGTCACACATAAAAGACCGACAACTGCAGCCTGCATGTAAGAAAGGCAGGAGTTCAAATCAGTCCAGAGGATTGAAAGGTACAGCATGAAAATAGAGGGGAAACAGTTAAACAGGAAGAAGCTTTTATAAGACAAAGACTGTCAGAGAGGGAAAGCTTGGCCCAGCATCCAGCTCTGCTGCATATGATGTAATCCTCGACCAGCCAGTAGAATAGATTCTTCTACTTTCAAACTGAAAGATCATGACGGATCAGAGGACCGGCAGAAACATCTCACTTTGTGCACAAGTCGCTACTTCTCAGTGCTGCACTATTTCCTAATGTCTCATGTTGAATGGAGGACTCCAAAAGCACAGGGCTACCTTTAGAACACATTATAATACTTTTTTTCTTTTTTTAAGGGCTTGCAAAGACAAACGAGAATGTGAGAATTTAACTTCTGCTTGCTTTAACCACTTTACACAGTATATTTAGTCATATTTTAAATTTTAGTCAAGATTTTTGTCCTGTATTTTTTTTCCGTCTTTTAACCACAGATATGCTTCATTTAAGTGTCTCAATGCCACATTAACCATAGTAAGGAAAACTTAAAAAAAAAATATGGAAAAGACAAAACTTAAAAAATAAAACAATGGTTTGTTCAGCAAAGTGAAATTAATCAAGTTCAACCAAATACATACAAATATAACACTGAGAATAAGTATAAGCCGGGGTACAAAAAAAACATTAAAAAAAAGGCTGCTATTTTACTTGCTAAATTAAACAATGCAAAGTTAAATTGATATATATATATTTGTCAAATTTAGCATAAAACTAGCAAATAAATTGAAGTTATTTGAGTTTAACCCCATAAAGCCCACCCCATCATATAATTGACTAAATGTATTTTTTTCTTTTTTAAGATTTAACATGTATTTCAAACCTTTTGATGAAATCCACACATTAATTTTGCAATATAATTTTTTTAAATATATATTATTATATATTAGAGTTTTTTTTGCTCAAATAAGCTATTTTAAAATGCAAAAATATTGATAGAGTGTTCAGGAAAAGCAGCACCTTATTTTCACAGTGTCTAAAATTTGATCCACACATCTCTAGATTGGTGTATCTAATGAAAAAACAGCTATCAAACAATTTTAACACAGCAAGTAGTCATTTTACATAAACAATTAACCAATAGATTAGTTATTCTCTCCATAATGTTTCTGAAAGCAAGTTAAACTTTTTTCCTGCCAAAAGTGTTTTTTTGAGATAACGGAGACAGGTATTTTAAAAAGGAACTAGAAAAGCCCTTCCACTGCCCCTAGTGGAATAATAATGAATTACAGGGCAGAAAACATTTAAATTTGATAGAAAAATGTCCTTTTCAAGAGGAATTTTAATCATGCTTATTATATGACATGAGGGTTACATTTGGTATCCTTGTGTTGCCCTGCGAGCCATATAGGGTGTATTCCACTTTGGCCCAACAGAAATTTTACTCGATTCGTTCCAATATTTCATACTGTAAGTCACATCAACTTACTCTCAGATCCTGTTTTGGATATATTCAAAAATGTCTACATTTTGTGACAAGTCCAAACCAGGAGATGCTAACAGATTTGCCCCAAGTGAGACACCAGTCAAATATATGTATGCGCTCAACCTCGTTTGAAAGATGAAAACAAAAGAAAGCATGTTCCAGCTTCAGCTACAGCAAAGGGACCTACACTGCCACCTAGTATGTGCTGGAGATAGAAACAGTACACAAGGATTAGTGTCTGGTCACCTTAGATGCATGTTCCAGGGATTTGAAATGTAAAGAAGTAGTCCTGCAGTTATGCAGAGAAATCCGGTAATAGTTTTTTACTAAACAAAAAATATGAGTATAATAAAGAGATTTCTATTTTACCTCCATTCAGACTTTTAAACAAATTTATATCACAATAGACTTCCTTTAATTCCAACAAATTATGGCAGTTATCGAGCATAACCCACTGTTCTTATTGTTAATTGGGAAAAAATATTTAACAGAAAATAGTTGAGAACTAGTGAACGTCACATTAATGTGCTCATATCTATAAAATATCATAATAAGTTGTCACTTCGATGAATGAATACACTTGCATTTTTCTTTTTCACTAAAACTGTGCCAATACTATTTACTAATCATCTTCTCATCCTAATCAACATTAGTCATTTGCTAAGTAGACAAAAAAAAGTCACAATATTTTGCTCGCTTTAGGGAAATTATTGAGCTCCATAACCCCCCAGTCTAAACAGTCAGATTGTTTTAAATGTCAAAATATATTTTAAAAACATGGAACCTCCATGTTGGGACTCAAAGAATTTCTTCAGTAGATATGACAACGTTTGCTTTGGTATAATTGTTTTTCATCTGATTCATCACGAGTTTGGCAGAATCGCTCACGAAGAACCAGCTATTATTTGTGCTGCAGAGTCCGTCTGTGAGTCACTCTGTTCAGTTTATTCCAGTCACAGTTCAGAAGGGACTTCAGAAAACCAAGGGTCTGGTTCATTGGGGGGAAAAAATATCTCACAGCAATTTGGCTGCTTTTTTTGTTGTTATTGTGATGCAAAAAGCATGTGTAAACACAGCCCTGTTTTTTTTTTTTTAATTGATTAGGTGTTGCCTGTGGAGAAAGTCCAAAGATGAGTGGGATCCTGAAGAGGAAGTTTGATGAAGGACCACAGCCGTACCTTTCCCTGCAGGGGTCCGAAGATGACGAGGTTTCTTGCAGCGACAGTGGAAATAGCAGCGATAGTCTCAACAACTCAGTCCCTTCTGGGATTCCGGACTGTAAGAACTCAATTTTACACCACTTTCGTTAGGAAAATGCAGTACTCAATGTTAAAAACTTTCTTTGGGGGGATTCAATCAATCAATAAAGCAATCAAACAATTTATTTATGCAGCATTTCTCAACCTTTCATCAACATTTTGTAGTTTAGTAGTAGCAGCAGAAAATATTTGGTAAATTTTTTTAACAAGTGTTGCCCAAAATCTATCACTTCTATGATCCCCAGTGGTTAAAACTTTGCATAAACGCTGTGACTAAGAGTTTAGTAGGGATTAAAAAGAAAAACTCAACCAAAGCTACAATCATATCTGGTGGTCCTCAGGGAACAAAACTAAAGCCCACAATTTTCTGTCAAGGCTAACATAAAATCAGTAGAAAAGAGTTCAAAAGAAAAATTGTAACCTTAAAATGAATCAGTCAGAACACAAATACTAATAACATGTTCCTTTAAACCAGAGTTTTAGTTCCAGTGTCGACATTCTTTTGACTACTGTAACTATTCAACCTAATTCCAGCAGATTCGAAAAGTGTAGAAAATGCTAAAAATGCAGCAGCACTTTACAGGAGTGAAGGGGTTAAACAACCAAAATCAATTGGCATAAAACCTGCTTTTCTCTGAGTCAGAATCAGCTGATTCACGTTGATCGCGTCATAGAGTTACAGTACATCAAAGGGTTATTTAAGTGTTAGAGTGTTAAAGAGTAATTTAGTGTTAAAGGGTTAGATCCTGGCTAAGCATGGCATCCAGTTACATTCATTTGCTTAGTGGCACTATAACATGGGAAACATGGTGGTGGGAGCATGATGGTGTGGGAAGAGGCGCTGGATCAGTAAGCTAATAGTGACAAAAATTATCCTGACATTTTGGGAAATGATATAAAGATATATTTGTGGGTTAGGTGACAGGTCTTTTAAATGAAAAGTTACCTAAGACAAACATCTCATAAAGATGCTGGAGCCCTCGCATCTTTTAACGCGACAAACATGGAAGAACGAGAGACATTTGGCTACAAAAGACTTTCAAACATCATTTTCAGTTCTGTTATTCGTCAGTATTGTTCTTAACCCTTTAGCTCCAGTGTTGACACTCTTTAAAAAAAAACACAACCCTTTAACCATTAACCAAATTGACGTCATTCATGTGGATTCTGCCTCAGCACAGTGGCCTTGCAGCTTTATGTAAGTAATGTGTTGCATATCCGTGCAAAGCTGATTTGAAAAGCCGCTTTCCTTTTCAACAGAATCTACTGATTCAACTTTTAGTGCATAGGTGGTCAAAGAGCGGGTGCTGTCTAGGTGTCGCCGGCGACATCTCCGGTGTTTCAGGTTTAATTGGGTTAATATTTTATCAATGAAAATGTAAGTTTAACAACGTAATATTCTTCACCTCTGTGTTTTGATCTTAGCTAACCTCCAGCGGCAGTCAAAGCGAATCCGGGGGCGCAATGTGCACTTCGAGAGCGTGACGGTTTACTATTTCAGCCGGCGGCAGGGCTTCATCAGCGTGCCCACGCAGGGGGGCAGCACCCTGGGCATGTCCCCCCGTCACAGTGGCGTGAGGCGCTTTACTCTCAGAGAGTTTGCTCTGGAGCAGAATCGGAGCCACCGGGAAATGCTGAGGGACCATCTCAAGAAGGAAAAACTCAACGCCATCAAGCTCAAGGTCAGCGGGACAATCAGTTGACTTTGCGACAACGAGGAATACGCAGACAAAAGCCATGTTGTTTTTGTCGTTTCCAGTTGACAAAGAACGGCACGGTGTCTTCGACCGAGGCGGACACTCTCACGCTCGATGACATCTCAGAGGACGATCTGGACGTGGACAACACCGAGGTGGACGACTACTTCTTCCTCCAACCCCTGACCACCAGGAGGCGCCGCGCCCTTCTGCGCGCCTCCGGGGTGCGTCGCATCAACATGGATGAGAAGCACGAGCTGCAGGCCCTACGGATGTCCAGGGAGGAGTGTGGGTGTCGCTGTCAGGGGATCTGTGACCCGGAGACGTGCGCTTGCAGCCTGGCCGGCATTAAGTGCCAGGTAAATGGAACAGGGGTGAGGTCCATCTATAATACTAAAGTGTTCTTTATGTCTGTTTGAGCAGCTGAAAGAGACGTAATTTCAGTGCAGGGACTGAGTTCCAACTAACCTGTTGCAAGTCATTGATGATGTCATCACTTCTCGCTGTGCCTTTTGACAGTCCAGATTTAGCCAAACACCCGACAGACAGAAGCTCTCACATTTGAGTTTGTATTTTTAAGAAATAGCCCGGAAAACAAAACCATGTCGGATAGTCAGTGAATGTGATTTTAACCTTTTCTTTTTTGAACAAGAGGCATCCCTTGAGCTTCCTGATTGAAGCTGAGTTAAAAACTAAATTAACATGAGACACGTCAGTTCTACAAGTAACCACTAGGGGCTTTTTACACAAAAAAGGTAATTTGCAATGGAACAAAATCCAACTTTAAAACAAAAGTAGCACACAATACAACTGTTTAGAGTTCATTTTCTCCAATTGTTGTTGTTTTTAGTTTACACGTCAAACTGCCATACTCTACCAGTAACTGGAATATTACCTCCCTAATCTTTTTTTAGAAAGGTCAAGGTTTGATGATGTTTCACCCTGGCAAGAAAACAATGACAGTAAAACCAATGAATTGGCTTCAAATCAGCTCACGAGGTCATGTGATCTCACCTTTTATCAATTTGATTGCCAATATCACATTTCACATTTTTTACTTAAATAAAATCTTTTTTATGTGTATTATTCTTTGGTTCTATTTATTCTATAATTTATGTTGTAAAGACAAACTTTTAAATATTTTATTATATTACTTTAAATCTGATGTCTTCCATTTGATTTAACTTCAGTTTTAGCTGAATTTTGGGGTACATCTCAAAATGTTTGCTCATATTTCCTATATCTTTTTTTTTTCATCTTTGTACAGTTTTGCAAAAGTCTTCAAATGCAAAAATAGAATGCATGGAAAGAAATGGATAACATTGAAAAATACGTAAAAATGTTTTTTAACTGTGAGTTTTATGGTTCTGAACAGCCAAAACTTTTAAAACTCTCTAAACTAAACTAAAATCCAGACCTACTATGACAATGAATCTATTAGTATGCTTTTCTTTCTATTCTAAAAACCTCATGTGGGAGCTGTCTGTGACTCATCAGGTTTTTTAATGAAAAAAATGATGAGTTTCATATTTAGAGGTATGTAAATGTTCTCCACAGGTCTGTTCAGCCGCAGAATCTCCATGCAGGGATAGAGCTAATGATCTTATTTTTAAGATTTTTTTTTTTTTTTTTGGTGGAAAATGTTACATTTCTATCAGCCAGAAGGGAGTGATCGTGTTCCAGTCATCACCGTTCACTCTTGTAATAGCAAAATCTGCTATTTCAGATTTTTTTAGGCTTAACGGCTCGTTTCAGAATTGATTTTCTGATGGAGGTTCTGTTGGTCTCCAGAGTTTTGGTAGTGTGATTACATTATCAACACCCACTGCTGATTCTGCGTTTTTTTTTTTCCTCGAGCAGCTCTGCCTGCCGTACTTGTAACTCTGGTTGTCTGGCCCCTCAGGTGGACCGCATGTCCTTCCCCTGCGGCTGCACCAAAGACGGCTGCAGCAACGGCGCCGGCCGCCTGGAGTTCAACCCGGTCCGCGTGCGCACTCACTTCCTGCACACCATCATGAAGCTGGAGCTGGAGAACAGCCGCGAGGAGCAGTATCCGCATCAGCTGGAGCGGCAGCAGCTCGTAACCAACGGCAACGGTTACCACAGCGACCCTGCCTTGGTTCAGCAGCAGCCGAACATGCAGTCCTCGCTGATGATGCCCAATCCCATCGTGCAGCTGCCCAACGCAGGCGGAACCAATTTGCAGCTTGAGGAGGAGGAGGAGGAGGAAGAGGAGGAGGAGGATGACTATGATGAAGAGGAGGATGAGGCGTACGACGATGATGGCAGCAGCGTCTGCAGCGTGCTGTCGGACTGTAGCACACACAGTCTGGAAACCTTCAACCCTGATGAAGGAGAAGAGGATGAGGAGGACGAAGAGGATGATGATGATGATGATGATGAGGATGATAATGATGATGATGAAGAGGAGGAAGAGGAGGAGGACTGGGATTGTTTGTTAGATGGCACGGGCCCACCCCCTTACCCCGTCCCCCTCCCATCTGTGCTCAGCTACTCCAACAGCACACTGGTGGGCCTCGGCAGCTCCTTCCACGGCGCCCCCCCTCTACAGCAGTACCGCGCGGGCGACGGCCCGCCGTTCCCCGCCAAAAGCACCCCCGTCCTTCCATCCGTAGAGTCTGCGTTTGAGTCTGACATCAAAGCGGGACTCCTCCACGCAAACCCAGCGTCACGCGAGGCGAACACTGCCCCCGCTGGAGAGACCGGCCAACTGCCCGGCTCTACAGGGTCTGGATTGTTCAGGAGGGTCCAGAACAATCCAGACCCTCCAGACTCACAGACTGAAGCTGGGGAGCATGAAAAGGAAACCAGGGAGGCCCTGCAGCAAGTAGCACCGTCAGAGAGCGTCTGATGACTCTGGCAGGGAAATGTGGAGGATGATACATTTTTGATAAGTGCCCTTCCAAAGACAGAAGAAAAAAAGGCTCCAAACACCAATCAAAAGATCATTTTTCTGAGATGATTAAGACTTTTCAGTTACATCAATAAACAACAAATGTTTTTCTGAGTCAAGCTGCACAAAGAAGGCCGTGAATGTTGTGACGTCTCCCGCATGCTTTCTGATTACAGCCGGCATCTGTGACGAATCCGAGTGGGATTTCGAGGTGCTCGCGTGGTTCCTTTGTGTTCCCGATGTGCCGCCGCTCCACTGTTGGTGCTAAACGCTAACCTGTACTGCATGCGCTCAGCTAGCTGAGGATGTCTCATGGCCTGCACAGTCTGTAAAACTATTTAAAAAGGTCATTGATATAAATGACTATCAATACACATGTTAATTATAATTCCTACAACCAGGGATTGTTGCCTCTTTCTTTGTGCTTTTTTTTCTTGATTTTAACCAAAGTCCAACACTTGAAGTTTATTTTATTGAGTGTATCGTAAGTATAATATAGACCATGTAGCACAGGAAGTATACTGACTAAATACTTCTTCAGATTCAACTGGAACCTTGTAAGTTTGTATAGATTGTACATAAAAGTAAACCTAAAGCATACTAGGGGTTTGCATTGGCAGTAGTCTGGCGATACGTATTGCAATGTGCAATGCATTACATCGCGATTTATCTCAACTGTTACACCTCCTCATGTGGAGCCCACTATAAAGCACTACAATCTGCATTTTTATATGGTGCTGCCAACAACGCGGCACAAAGTTTCAGTTCAGTACCCATCTTAAGCAAAAACTAAGTTGGACATGTCTCATATCAACAAAAACTGCGAGGTTGACTGAACATTTTTTACTATACAACTTTCCTGGCTGATTCTCGCAAGTTCTTGCTTGTTATGGTGCTCTATAGCTGCTCATGGAGGCTCATTGTGCTGTGCTGCCAACTAGAGTCAGACACTGAAAGACGGCTCATAAATAATTAATCAATATAGCCTTGACAACCGTTTTTCATCGCCAAACGAAATAGCGATTTTTCTCTATACCCCTAAAGTATACTGCCCCCCTATCAGTATATATGAATAAGCTGTACAGACCAACAGTTTGGACACACCTTCCCATTCATTTGAATGAGAAGGTGTGTCCAAACTTTTGGTCTTTACTGTATATATTATAATATATATTGTTTCAATTTATTTGATACCTTCCTATGGAACAACTATAATTAAATAATCCTATGTGAAGCTCATAATACAAACTCTTCTCCGTACTTGTGCTGAAACGGAAGGTATTTCAGCTGTGAGCTGCAGGGCTATGCTGTCAACATTCTTATAGGTGTCTAGTGCTTTGCTCACACCGCCCTCAGCAGAACGCGTGCAAGTGGACACTTCTGAGGAGAGTCAATGTAAATGCAAGTGTCAAAACTCCCACGTTCACACGTAGCTATGTACATTTTTAAGACTGTTTTCAGGCTTTAACACATGGTTATTGTCAAATGCATGTTAAAGGTTAAACCAGGTCAAACTTAGAAAATTTGAAAAAAATTGGGGACTCGGATTTGGTTGTGACGTTTGGATAATGTCCTCTTTAATTCAGGGAAGTGCCAAGCATTTGAAAATTGTTCATGAAGGAGAAATTATTAATTATAATTCTCGCCCGGCTGTAATTATTAAACAACGTAGAGTTGTAAAAGTCTGGAGCAAGATTTGTGAGATTTGCACCGCTTCACCCGTCACCAAGCCTCTTCCAACTGTAGGTGGCGGACATGCTATTGAAAACAGAAGAAAAAAAAAAGAAAGACCCTCCCTTCCTTCACGTGAGACCACCATGGGCTAAATTAGCTTTCAAGATTGTGCAATGTCCAATGTGAACATTGCATACAGTTGCATGTCTAAAACCTGTCCCGATCCTTTCTTAATCCAATCTCAATGAGTTAATAGATCGGTCCAATTGATTTTTCCTCAAAGCAATAACAAAACATTGGGATTTTGAGTAAAAATAATTGTTGCTTTATTTCCACAATTGAGTTTTTTTTTGGCCAGGCTATTTGGAGCCCAGGGCACTACTTGAAACTAATTGCTATCTTAAAGCATAGTCACAACTGCCCTTAGGGGTGGATCGTGGCTGTCTGTTGGTGGAAAATTGGACAAACCTGAATATGTGGCCTGCTAGAAAATATCAAGGTTGTAGACAACTTGGTAGAGTTCATCATGCACATTTTTACAGGCATGCTGGGAGTGACAGAATATAAAGAACAGAAACAGGAAATTGGACAGTCAATGCGTAGTTTGTGTTTATGTCATACAAGCATTTACGTATCCTGTGCCATATGACCCCTCTATGACCCTCTATGGGCCCGAAAACCCGCAGCACCTTTTCAGGTCAACCCACTGTATTGGTGCATGTGACCAAAGCCTTCATTGGCTAACAGGAAAAAATAGATTCCAAATGATGGATTTCCTTTAACCCTTGTGCTATCCTAGCACTTTAACATTGGGAGTGGGGTCATCTAGACCCCGATGAACAGTCACGCTGAACCTTTTTCTTCAATGATTTGAGTCTTCACTGGTTTCCATGGATTACATGAAATCCTCTTCACCTTTATCCACCTTTGTCATGGTAGGGAGAACACGTCACTGGTCATCTTGACCCCATAGGATGTATAAGGGTAATGGACTGACTAAGCTGATTGTAGTTGCAAAAGGGCAAAATCCATTGTGCTTCAAAGACATTAATGGAAAAAGACCTTAAATAAGATTTTAACCATATATAATCCTGATATATAGGTTAAAAAAAAAAACTCTTTACAGTCAGATAATCGTACTTGAGTTGGGACTTTTACATGACCTAGCTGCCACTTTAATTTCACGATTAAAACAAAATGCAAACAACTGAAAGCACACAAGTCATTACTTCCTGTTTGAGAAGTTAATCGATACAATACCAGTAAAATCTAAGTTAATAGCAACTTACACCAGTATCTTGAACATTTTTTCATTTATAGTTTTTTGTCATATTTAATATTTTAGTGTCCACACCTTGTTTTTTAAGCCAAATATTCAAGTTTTGTTTTATTGTCATCCTTTGATGAGCTTGACTGTTAAATTCTCTTATCTGCTGTACATAAAATAATCTTTTTAATGCTACTCCCTCTGTTTGATTAGGTGACATTATTATATTGTACACAGTTTTTAGGTTTTTATTCTGTTTGTATCCGTTTTTCCCCTCAGTTTTGTCTTAAAAAACTAAAAATGTTGGTGAGAGCAACTTTAACAGATAACACATCATTTTGTTATTATCAGTTCATAAATAAAGATCTTTATTCAATTTTAAAATAATATGCATAAACTTGAAAAAAGTTCCCAAAAAGTTACATTTTCCATCAGAAGATGGCAAATCATGTCCCCCAAATCATGGAGTCTGACAGGCTCTATAAGCCTTTTATTTTATATTTTTATCTTTATTTTTTTAGAGCCTTTTTCCACTTTTAAACAAATTTGCTTTGAAATATCTATTGGTTGATAGATATGTAAGTATGTTTTTCTCTTTAAAACACAGCATCCTCTGGTCCTGGTGGGATGCCGTTGCAGCGTGCAGCCTCTAGAGGGCAGCAGCGGGCTGAGTAGGTGCAGATGATTCAGGAGGAGACCCTCCAGTCTGTGCTGCTCATGTTTGCATCCATGGTGAGTGACATAAACGCGCCACCAGAGAGAAAGGAGTGAACTCCAGCATCCAACACGTCCAGTACAGTCTGTTCTGCTAATCAGGAACACAAGGTCATCCCTTCATCCCCTCCCCATCCCATATATAATCTACAGAACATAAGGTGTGGTGGGGAAGGGGGGGGAAGGAGGAGGGGGTTATTTATTTATTTTTTATTTTTTTAGTTTTCGCCTGCAAGGCATTGTGGGCAAACAAACTGAGCACTGCTGATCAATCACGGGCGGTGGAGCTGTGGCCTGGAGGTTGCTGGGCAACAGGAAGAAGAAAACAAAGTGTTTGATGGGGGGTTCAGGTGTGGAGTTGTCTCGGCTTTTTCATCTTTCATCTATACGTCTTTTTTGCGTTTACGCATCTGTGGCAGTCGTGGGATCCAATGGGGGGTGGGGGGTAGCTTATGGAGATGTGGGAAATATGTCACATGATAGATGCAGGAGATCAAGTTTCAAGATCAAATGTGTCAGCGGATGTTGTGCCCAACATCTATAATAGATAATGTTGCAGAAAAAAGCATTTTAAGGAACAGAATCTTGGATTTAAATGGCAATTCTACCATTACTTTCACTTGTTTTTAGTTTGATGCAAATTAACACTAGGGCCTTGAAGTTTTCACTCCCCTACAGCGTCAGAACACAGCCAAATAGCTGGGTAGCTCGAAAATGATAATTCAACAGCCTTCAATTAGCCACCTTTCATTTGTAAATGCAGCTTCCAACTACCTGATCATCTGGATGAAGACATGTCCTAACTAACCATTCTTTACTCACAGATCAGGGGGTGGGGAGGTTTTCTGCTTCAAGAGCCTCAAAATGGTACTTTGACTTTGGTTTGTCAACTGAAAAGGAAACCAAAACCTTATTTTTTACTACCCTGAGCAGACATTAGAATTATCCTGGAGCAAGTCAACCCATTTGACTTTGAGAGAAAGATAGTCAACTAGCTGGAGTCAGACTGATATTTCTTCTGATAAGATTTCATGAACATCTTGTTCTCATTTGCTGATTCTAGCAGTTGTCTATCCATTTAGTTTCTGTGCCTGCTCATCCTGGTCAGGATCATAGGGGTCTGCTGGAGCTTATATCAGCTAGTCACAGAAAGCAACTGGGAGGGTACACCCTGGATGGGTTGCCAATCCATTAGGAGCCACATAGATAAATAACCAGTTACCTCCGCTACACACCTATGAGAAATTTGGTCATTTAATTTAACCCACGCACGTTTGGATTGGGAAGGTAAAGGAGGCCTATTTGACATGTTTTTGGAATTTATGGTTTCAACTAGAATTCAACACAAAAATTAAAATAAACCAGTGAAACAACATATATCTTTACACTGAGTTTTCATTGCTTAGATCTCAGAAATCAGATCACAGTTGAGAGTTCATTGCCATCAGAAAGAAGGGCGACAGAGAGGAGACACTGTGCCAACAGGAAAAACCAAAATATGCTGCGATGTGGCATTCATAAAATTGGGAGGCCTCTCATCACAACACAACTGAATGTTACACTGCTGAGAGGAGCTTTCTGCTTTGGTCAGAAAGTACGGTGTCAAACTTCCGCTTACGAGTTTCCTGTGTTTCACTCACTCTGAACATGCTTCGGAGCTAATGACCGGGACATGTTCAGCATGAATGTCAGACAGAAGATGACAGCTGGTTCATGACCCTCCCTAGACTAATGGGGTTCGTGCCATCACTCCTTGCTGAGGGGATAAAACTTCCATCCATACAAAAGCGCCAGGATACAAGATGGTTAACCAAAATGGAAATCCACTGATCTATAAAAACTATGATTGAGAAACCACTTCCAAAGAAATCATGCGGCATTTACACTTTGATGTGTCAAGGGCATAACGCATGGAACAAGTTGGGACTGACAGAGGTTTCCTGCAATCTCCAATGTTTGTGGGTTTTGTTGTTGCCAACTGCATCAAACTTTCAGCAGGCAAAATTCACTGGGGCTTCCAGAATCAGTAAAAAAAACCTTGCACAGGTACGCTCTGGGGAGCTGAAAGCGAAAAAAGGAATCACGTGTTTAGTGACAAGCTCCCCATGGCTGGCAAAGAAGCAGACAATATGCCGGTGAATAGTCAGTACAAAGAACAATAATACCAAGTCGCTTTGTTGATTGCTACAAGTACCATGTATGAAATGCAGAAAGGAGATTTTAGGCATTACAAGTATGCACAGACAAGTAGTGGGTTGAAGGAATGTAACTTTGACCACATGATTTCTTTGGCAGACATTTCAGTATTATGTCGGTAAGAAGTGTTTCTTGTGGATGAGCGATAAATCTCAACCAAAAGAAAAAAACAAACTGTGGTGACCTCTTACTAGAAGTGACAGAGGTGAGGGACATAGTGAAAAACTTGCGCAGCCACTTGGCTTGTCCTTTTGCATGCCAAAAGAACAACCTAATGGCTGTGCTGTTCATGTGCAAACTATGTTGAAGGCTTAGCAACTTTGGGCGTAAATTTTAACTAATCCAGCCCTTGACTGTCCTTGGAACATTGTAGGTAGAAAAGCCAAATGGCTACTCACGGGCGTTCTAGTGTTAAGTGGCAGGCAAATAAAAAATACATTTATTCTATTTACCAGGCTGTGTCACAGGGTGGGTAGCCCTGAACAGTTCATTTTAACTCCATATCATTCTTCCTCCTCCTTCGGTGTGTGTGTGTGTGTGTGTGTGACTGGTCTGGAGTCTGGTCTAAGCCACACCACACTGCTGCACACCTCCAGTGTGGGCACCTCCACAGCAGGGCCTCAGCCAAGGCTGGTTTCTCCTTGCCGCTTCATCCCAAAACCAGACCTTTACCACACCCATCCATTCATTACTACACAGCTCTCTCTCCCACCCCTCCCTGTCCTGAGCAGCCTCTCCTCCCCTGCACCACAGTCGCCCTCTTGCATTTAGCGCTCTCCTTTTTGCCCTCCATCCCATCCCACACCCTCTGTAAATTTGACAAATATTGCCACTAAAAATGATTTAATCATATTTCATCAAAGTAGGTAAACAAACTGACTAATCAAACTTTTTCTCCCAGTTGCTGCAGCTGTAAGTCACATTTTTGTAAAATGAGTTTAATTGATCTAAAAAGAAAAAATTCTATAAAATCAGGCTGTTAAATAGGCAGCCCCCTGCAGTCAGGGGGCCCCTTAGGCGGTTTGCCAGCCCAGGACTGAACGGCTGATGTTGGGCCACTGTATAAAAGAGAACTGGACAGACTTTCTACCCCCTGCCAAACAGGAAGGGGATAAAAAGGGTAGAAGGGGGTACAAAATCCCAAAGACGTCTACAGAGAAATAAACTTTGTCCGGAATCGTTCTTGCTTTTTTTTTTAAACTTGTTCTTGATGATTTTGTGGTGCTACTCACTGCCTTTGCATAAACAAGATTATTTATGACAGGCAGAATATATATGCTTGACATATGTTTGTTGAGTATACATTTATGTCCCATGTGAGCTGATCTGTAAAGTATACATGTAGACATACTCTATTAGTCATGTAGCTATCTGGATGACTTGGCTGATCTGTGCACAGGCTCAGCCCTTCTGGTGAATCTCCATTAAGCGGTCCACTTCACAGTGGTAGGTTCAATTCTGACCCTATCGGCTTGTGTGTTAGTGTCCTAGCACAAGACCAGTGGAAACATGGCTGATGGCTATATCGTTCACACTGCCTTCAGCAATAACACACGTTCACACTGCCACTTCTAATGAGAAGTCTATGTAAATACATTTCAGGCTTCCATGTTCAAAACTCTCAAATTCACAAATAGTTACACAAGTTTTCAAGCACTATGTAGATAAACTAGGCTGAACTTTGACCAATCAGGGACTTGGATTTGATAGTGACGTATGGAAAACTTTCAATCACTGTAGTGCCAACCATTTAAAATAGATCACAGAGGGGAAAATAGATAATTACAGTTTGTGCCCGGCTTAAAAAATTTAACATGATACAAAGTCTAGACCACAGCTGGGAGAAAAGAAAAAAAAAAGCCTGGAGCAAAATGAGTGAGATTTGGCTCCAAGCCCCTTCCAACCATTCCAACTGTAGGTGGTGGTCATGCGCTTATAAACAGTAAGAAAAAGAAGAAGAAGCCCCATCCTGCTTGTTTAGTGTGAACACCATATGTTAAACGCAAGAAGCAGCAGCTTTTAGGACGCGGAGCTCAGCGACTTGGCTTCCTTCTTTTGTAATTTCCCCTCTTTTATTCTTGGATCTCGCAGCTTTTTATTCCCCACATCTCAAATATCCTTTAACACTTATTTTTCTCTTCAGTCCAGACTAGAAAGGAAATGTCTACAAATATATAATGTTCAGCCTCCAAAACCAAGAAGGTTTGTACAAGTCGCATGTCTAAAGATTTATAACCCCCTTTTGTGACATTAACATCAGTCAACTTTGAAGGCTGAAATATATTTGCTTAATGATGGAAAAACTTAAAAACAAGGCAACTAAAAGGTTTCTCTTGGGCAATCTTTAAAAAAAACAGGTTAATTGGGGCCAATTACATTCAGTCTATAGTCTTCTAGTTTGATGTTTTCATATATTTTACAAGCTACCTTTTCAGTCATAGTATGAACATGAAAAGCTACTATTTAGCAGATTTTTTTGTGTTTTTCTTCTTAAGACACTTCCAAAAATCCTAAAATATTGGTTTATTTCCCCATTTGGTGTTTTTTTTTCAATTCATTTTCCATCCAGCACCTTCATTAGCTTTCATGTATTCTCAGCTTTTTTTTTAAAAAAATGGACTAGATCCTCTGAAAATGGTTTGAAGTGAAAAATGAATGAAATTAAGTGGAAAAGTGTAACTTCACACTACTTTCTTTTGAAGTGAAGTTCATGCATTTTATACTCACCCTGCAACTCTTGCAATTTTCAAATAGATAATTATAAATATTGTGTGTGTGTGTGTGTGTGTGTGTGTAATGTGTATGCGATGTATACTCACTGCTGTAAATCCAACCTGCATGCAAAATCTTCCAAAAAGAACTTTTATTTTGGAAAGTCTAGATTTTTGTGGGTTTTTTGTTTTGTTTCCTGCCACATCTTTGGTTATAACAAAAAGAGAAGAAGAAAAAAAAAGTCACTTGTCACATTTTGCAAACCGATACATAGTGAGGCGTAACATGAGCTTGAATCACATTGATGATCCGGTTCAAACTGTAAAGCAGTCA
Organism: Oryzias sinensis; assembly: GCA_037389245.1. NCBI lineage: Eukaryota > Metazoa > Chordata > Actinopteri > Beloniformes > Adrianichthyidae > Oryzias > Oryzias sinensis. The sequence continues at coordinate 11,899,032 of CM074510.1, forward strand.
CATGTTTACAAAAATAAGAGAAATCTCTTGCACCTTCGAGTAACAAAAAACAAAGAAAAAAAAGGAAAAATAGAAAATAAAGAAACATTTACAAAAAAATATGTCCTTTATTCTTTTGGCTTGAAAATCAAATGACCAAATGAGCAGACAGTAGTCACGTCTTGCATGCAGTTCACTGAAACACTACAAGCGCAATGAGATGGCTACTGGTTGTTTCATGGTTTGTATCTACAAAAATGGGGACCGTACTTGTGTTTCCTGTGTTACAATGCAGAAAAAAGAAAGAAAAAAACACTCGTATCTACCAGTAAAAATGTTATTTATTATCGGTTTAACTACAAAGCGGCTTCCATAGGCCCAGTTGCACTGAAACACTCGCTCACATGAGGATGGAAGGATGACATTCTCGCAGTTTTTTGTTCTAGCAAAGGGGGAAAAAGTGATTCTATTCAATTCAATAGAAAATTCAAGATTTTTCTATTAGGAAATGATCATTAAAAAAAACTACACATCTAAAAATGGCCTTAAAGCAACTTCAGATGAACTTTAGTCTGACTGGACTATCAATCCAAGTTTGGTAGTAGTTTATCATTCTGCAGTGAGAAAATCATTCAAAAGCGGAAAAACATTCAACACAGCTGACAATCTTAAGAGTGAAAGACACGAAAAAAGATCACATTTCGATGTCTACAGGCCTCAGTTAAGATGCTAATGACATAAAGACAAAAGACCTCACTGGGTTATTAAAAACAAAAAAGGTCCTTCCATTTTATAGGAATGAAAAAACGTCAAATTAATTCAAAAATCAACTCGGAAAAGTCCATTTTAAAATGTTCTACCGTGTTTTAATTATGGATGATAAGTTAGCTTTTTTTTTTAAATACATACATTTTATTTTTATTTAATTTTCTTTTAGTTATTTAATAAAAATGAGGAAAAAAAAGATTTTTCATAAAAATGATTTTAGGAAGAAGTCCTGCCCTATGATTTTTGTACTATCTGCATTATTTTCAACAGATGCCCTTATTTTGGATGTTTAAACAGATGTCGGAAGTCACTTCCTGGGTCAAAGTTCAACTGCTGTCAAGACTCTTTCTCAGCACCTAATAGGTAAGATTGTTTTAGCTTTGTAAAAGTGAAAAAAAACAATGCAGTAGTGTGACTTTTTGATGATTATTTTTTTGTAAAAACATTAAAAAAATGTACTTATAAATAAAAGGGTTTTGGGGACTTTTTTTTTTAAATTATGCTAAGCTACTTCCTGTTGCTTCATGATAGGCCTGGACACCTGTGGAAAAATTAGCATGTGAGAAAACTGTCCTTTCTGTCATGCCATTGGCTTATAATACCAGTGAAATTGAAAAATAAAATACATATATTAATACAAATTTTGAATCATATCATTTATTAAAATAGCGAAAATATTATTATGAACACAGTAAAGTTTTTCTCACGTTGTTAAGTCATTACCTCTGAGTTTTTTCCTGAGAGAAATATAATAAGGTTTTTCTAAAATATTTTTGCTACTTAAAATGTAAAGTTTGACCAGAACTATCACTCTTACTCTTAATCTGTCCTAAGTTACAGCCATTTTTTAGCACATTTCATTGTGTTAACACAATTTATTGATAAATTATCATATTTAAATGGACAGAAATTATCTTAATTTCAAAATTAAGCTTAAACGATATTAAATGTATAAATGTGAGTGATTTTTTATTTATTTAATTGCATTCTAATTGGGATTCTGTGCCAATGATGCAAAACTATACAAAACATAAAATAAAAACAGAAAGGACATATTTTTAAGGTGCCCGTTATGATTGCTAACAATTCTTTAGCATAAAAACATTTTGAGCAAAAGTTAAAACTATTTTGAACATTTTTGATTGTGACTTACTGTTGCTTGAAGCTACAAAATCTAATATAAGTCTGAGGGGCAAAATGCAAAATAAAAATTAAAATGGAAATTAGACACAATTTTCATGTAAAGTCGTTTCTTAAAAAGAATTCTTAGCTCATCTTTCATCTTGGACTTTCCTTTTCATTGTGTGTGTGACTTTTTTACACTATTTTTGAATTAAATAAGCTAAAGCCAATCCCTCGGAGTCCAATTAAAATTAATTTTGTAAGTACAGATGGTGGGCAAAAATGTTTTTACTCTATAAAAGGTTCAAATTGATTGACAAAAATAGAATATTACGCAAGTGTACAACTACTTAATGCCAAGAAAAAAAACGTAATTGAAAGGAACTTGGTGGTGCATAAAAGTTGCGGGCATAAAGCGACATTTAACTTCTTTGCTTGTTAATTACAGCATTGGGTGACATTCATTTTTCTATAAAATTGAGAAGTTGTGTCTCTAATCAGATAGACAATTAGAAAATGGAACTTTTTTTTTTTTTTTTTTTTTTTTTTTTTTGTTCCCTGAAACAACGAAAAACATAACCAAACCGAACTGAATGGTTCTGAAGACCGTAACAACCATTATGAAAGTTTATCATAAGATGTTTTGTTTCTTTCTTTTTTTTATATAGCAGAAGGCATTTGTCTTGCATGAGGAGAGACAAATTTACCCAACTGATTCAGCATATGGAGAGAATAACCTGTCAAGCATGGCAGTGGAAGAGCCATGACATGGGCTTGTTACAGAGTGACGCAAACTAGGGTTGACTCTAAACTTTCTATGTAACAAACACTAGCATAGAAGACAATTAATAGTTAAAAACATCGAAAATGGAAACAACAGAGCTTAGCTAACAAAATAAAAATATACGCCAAAAGTTCTTCCCACGACCTAGAAAAGGGGATGGCTTTCAGTAACTGCTCTTCAGGCCACTGAATCCCATACTTCTGCCATCTAGTTTTTCTTTATTTCAACTGAGTAGCATTTCACGGTTTGTTCATCTGAGGTTGAATTTATCAAAAAAATTTCAGACATTTTCCTGAACCTCCTATTGTTGAAAGAGAATGCACTTTTCTCCCCCTTCCTTTTCCAAATGACTGCAAAGATAAAGAGCCAAACACACTCCCTCAAAAACACACACACGCTGACATGGACGACTGCCACATGTGGTTTTGACATAGCAGTGGGGATAAAAAGTGCTCTTACATCAAATGTAAGTGTGATGCATACTGTGGGCCCAAATAACTATATTATTCACAAACCAAACCACTACATTAAACCACTCGTCTCCAATTTTAACAACATGAATGGCATACAAACATCTGTGATATTATAATGTTTTATATGTGATATATTATTTTCCAGCTTCAAAGCAGTTAGAAAGACTGATGTGTTGCTTTTCGTTTTCATGAGTGGAGACATTTTTTTTACAAGAGCCGTGGGAGATGTGGAGAGTGGGGCAGGAATAGCGTGTTCGCCCGCCTTTTAGCGGCGATGACTTAATAGAACCCATAAGATATTTTGTGACTTTCCGACCAAGAGTTGGATAATAAAGTGAAATAAACAAAAGAGTCTGAGGAAAATATTGATGTAAACCTTGTTGTCCAGTAGCTTTTAAATAAACTGTTTGTTTTTAACAAGATAGCCACAAGCACACCAATGTCACTGAAATAGCTCTAAATCCAGCTTCCTGTAGTCAAGCTAACACCCGGATGATGTTGGGGTCTCAAGCGATATGACTTCAACTGGACCCAAGGCACTCTTGAGCGAACTCCACAATTTTTGCAGTGTTAGAACCCATAATTGTGAGACGATGTAGAGATTTGCAATAATAAAATGCCCTTTTTAGAAGTTAACTGTTGGAACTGGATATTAAAAAATGATTTGATTCGATTTTCCTTAACAATCATATAATCTAGTTGTTGTACACAAAAGTAAACTGTAACAAAAGGTGGCTGATTTCTTACTTTAATATAATTCAAAACCTTATGCCAATCTGGGGTCTACTAGCTCAAATCATATTGCTAAAATTACAGACTTCACAAAAAACGTTTTGGTGCATGATCCAAATAGGATCATGAAGTTTTCTTTTTTTTTCGGTTTTACTTTCTATACTTCTGGCATTTAAACCTAAAAAACATTAAATCTGCTTCCCTTAATGTTAGGTTGTGTAGTGCAATGTACCTTTCTAAACTGAAAGCAGTCATAGCAAATTTGGTCAACATAAAATTATTTTTTTATGGCGGAATTTGAACATTCAAAATTCAGGACCTTTGCACTACAATTGTAGTTTTGTAGTTGCACAAACAATTTCTGGCCTTTCCTTTGCATTACTCTAAATAAATCATTGTGTGGGGCAATATCTCCAGCAAGCACATCTAAGCTATAGCAGCTTCTATGGTAACTCTTCAGAGCTTTTCATAATTTTTTTTTTTTAGAAGACCTTTGACGATGGCCCTGGTAAACATTACTGAAATTAATTTCCTTTAGGACTAGACAGTGAGTTGACATAAATCGCTATTTCTAATTTTTTTTTCCGGTACACTGTGCAGCAGCTTATGAAGGTCATAAGGATTGCAAAAGATGACTTGTCATCTCTAATAACAGCGGTTTGCCATTGAAAGACACAAGATAACACCTGATACACTAGATAAATAGTGGCATGACGTGCTTGGTGATAAGAAGCTGTCAATGTTTGCAGACTTACTTATCGAATACTAGCATTAGCTGCAGAAGTCGTCAAAGAGCTAGTTAGCTTGTACAAGTTTATGTCCAAACATCATAGCCACATTTTTTAGTTAGCTAAAAATAGGCTGCTGATGTTTGGATTTTTAATGTCCACTTTCTATAAACTGAAGAGTATTGTGTTTTTCCTTTAAAAGAGACACCCTTATCAGACCAGCACTCTTTAGGTTAGCATGGACTCTAATGGAAACAAGAGTGGTTTCAACCTTGTCATCAAAATCTTGGCAAAAAGCATCAAGGAAACATTTTCTGTGATGCCGTTTCAGAACGATTTGAATTGGTCTCATTTCTCTTGCTTGCATACATTCAGCTTTTTCTGTATTTTTAAGACATGTGTTTTACAGACGCATAGCAGTCCAGATAGAAGCACAATGCAGATTTCAACAGGCACTGATGAGATATCAGTGGGTGCAGATTATCTGTCGGATGCACTTAAGCGGAAAAGTTTCAGGATACTGCAAGAACCAGCGGGGTTCTAACACCGACCTGGCACGGTACGAGCATCTGGTGATTTGCAGTTTCCAGCATCGATTCTGTCTGCCCTTGATGGTTGAACAACAGTGAAACAGTAAAAGCAGCAGACAAACCGTCAAATTATAAAGAATAAAAGTATATTTCTCATAAAAAAGAAGGCCCGCCCCCAAAAAGGAAAAATAAAAAGAGAACTTCTTTTTGTGATACAGCCATTGTTAAATTCAAGACACTGGATTTAGAGTAGCAGCAGCACTAGCTACACACAACTTAACAGTACACTCAAGTGTGTCAGATAGTTAACAACGACCAAAAAGAAAATCACAAGCAATTTGGAGAGAGGCTGCTCTATGTTCCACATGTTCTCTGGCAGTGTCTGCTGGATAACTTGCCTCCTTACTCCCCTTGGGAAGATCCCCACGTTTTTGTACGTCCCCATAACGGCAGCCCTGTTTCAGGCCTCCCAGGCACAGCATTCTTCATCTAAGAACAGTCAACAGGCAAGCACATTTCTCCTTAACCCACTCTAGAAGCTGTAAACAAATTTCCCTCATAGCTCGGATGTGTTTTCTTTGTCTTTTTTTAAGAAGTCTATTACTTTTTGTCTTTCAAGTCTTTTCCTTTGTTTTCTTTTTCTCTATTTTCTTTTTCATATTTGTCCTTGTCAGACTTGGTCACACTGTTGTAGGAGGGCGGGGAAGCCGTAGAAGGCGTCATGTCTGTTTTATCAGATGTGGAGGTCTCGTTAAACTTGCTTATGACCATCACGTCTTTGTCTGGATCTCGCATGCTGTCCTTCAGCTTCTCCTTGTACATGGCAGAGGCCTTTTTCATGGCCTGGCGGATCAGGTAGTGGCGGAAGGCTCTCTGGATGATTATGGCCGACATTTCCTCTTGCTTGCGACGCAGCGTGGTGGTGATGGGCTCGTAAGACACCTTCGATGGGTTGGAAGCCATGAAGCGATCTTCCATCTGCCCTCGTAACACGTCCATCTCACCCCCTTCACCCAAAACTCTCTTGGTGAAAGCAAAAAGGATGTCGAGGCAGTGGATCCGTTCACCACTTACCATTGGCAGATCCATTGAAACCAGCTGAATCATGTTAGGCTTGGGTATCCGCAGTGGTGGGTCTAGAGCATCTGCAAAGTCAGAGAGCTTACAGTACTCCACAAACTGCGTGGCGTCCGGATCAAAGCGTTCCCACACCTCATAAAACATTTCGAAATCATCCTCACTTAGAGGCTCTGCGCTCTCCTCTGTGGCCACACTGAAGTTCTCCAGGATAACAGCAATGTACATGTTGACCACTATGAGAAAGCAAATGATGATGTAGCTGACAAAAAAAAATATGCCGACTGATGGGTTGCCACAGTTGCCTTTGTAGTTGTTGCCTGGGTGCTCCAGTTGGCTGTCACAGTCAGGTTCCCTTTTGTTCAGTATTGGAGCAAGGAGGCCATCCCAACCAGCAGAGGTGGTGATCTGAAACAAGCAGATCATACTGTTCCCGAAGGTCTCAAAATTGAACATGTCGTCGATTCCTGATTCTTTTTTCACGTATGCAAAGTTGGACATCCCAAAGATGGCATAGATGAACATGACCAGGAAAAGAAGAAGGCCTATGTTAAACAGGGCAGGAAGGGACATCATCAAGGCAAAGAGAAGCGTCCGAATGCCCTTGGCGCCTTTAATCAGGCGGAGGATCCGACCAATCCGTGCTAGTCGAATCACTCGAAACAGGGTTGGGGACACAAAGTACTTCTCGATGACTTCGGATAAAAACATACCTGAAAAATACCAAAGAAGTCACATTTAGTCATGTGATCAACTTAGCAAACCGTTTCAAGACTTAGAGGAATTTAGAAGACCCCCTTACCTACAATTGAAAGAATCACCACCACAAAATCAAAGATGTTCCAGCCAATAGTAAAGTAATAGTGCCGCAGAGAGATTATTTTGAGAACACATTCCCCAGTAAAGAGCACAATGAAAACCAGGTTGATCCAGTAGAGGATGTTGTCCATATCCTTCGTCTGGTCATCTGTCTCAACCATCATAGTCACCATATTAAGGCAAATAAGGATCATAATCACAATGTCAAAGGCCTGTTTTGTGATGCAGTCAAACACACAGCCTTGGAATGCGTTCTGAAAGCAGGACAGAGAACAGAAACATTTAGGTTGCTCTACGCCTCAGTTGCTAAGCAGTTAGACACAGAGCAGGGCGCAGACTTACTGCTGGACGAGGAATAGGTTTTTGTGGTTTCTTGGAACCCAGCTTCTTCATAGCGTTGTAATATTTCTTCTGTTCTTCTGTCATAAAGATGTCCTGACCTCCCAAGTGAAGGAAATACAAAAAACTGGTTACAACCAATTTAATTAATTTTTCATTTTCTCAAAAGAAAGAATATTTAGATAGATATAAAACAAAATAAGCTGAATAACAAAATTGCATAAGATGGTTATTTGTTTGTCAAGAACAGAATAAACATTTCTTGTCTCCTGAAAAACCCATACCATTAGGCAGTTGATGCAGCTTATTTTCTATAAATGGTTTAGTTTTTAGCCCTATTTTGCGGAGACCAACTTTGTGAACATCAAGGAGTGGTATAACAGGTGAAGAATTTGCTTTGATCAATAATGATTCTGTTGCACGTGTTGTGACAAATTGTTTAAGCTTAATTAACATGGGGAGGCCATGGTGTAGTGGTAGAGCAGTCGACCTCTGATCGGATGATTGCAAAATTGGTTACCGGCCTGCCCTCCTATGCGTCAAAGTGTCCCTGGGCAAGACAGTGAGCCCACATTACTTCTGGTGATTATAGGTTGGCCCAAGTGCTAGGCAGCAGAGCCACCAACTGTACTAGGTTTTTACTGGGATTTGTTGTTGTTGTATCTTAAATGTAAATGTGTCTTGCACCTCTTGGCCACCATAATATCCTTAAAAAATAACCAATCAATCCTTTAAACTTCTTATTTTTTTACACAAACACCTGGTTTATAATCTTACTGCTACACATTAATACAAGTATTTGTGCATTTCCTGTATTTGTCTTTTATTTGGTCACTTTGCTGTCTCTAATGGCCCTCACAGATTCGTACGGGAGGCACCAGTCACAGCCTCAGAGCTGCTCAGTGAGCATGTAATGTGTATCTGGAAGAAGTACTGGTGTCAACACTGAACTACCATCTGTGTCCTGCTCTGGCTGCAGGGCAGCACCACAGTCATTGATACAGTTTCTCAGACAACTCAGACCAGTTGACGGAGAAACTGTATCAGTCAACTGTAATAGTGGGGGGAGGGAAACAGATTTGACTACCCCTTCGTTCTTTATGTCACCCTCCCCCATCTACTGGGCGTTCCCAGTTGTTTGCTCTTAGCGGAGTGGAGGGAGTGTCCCCAGACGACATCTGCTGCGACACTGGTGCATGTGTGAGGCAGGCGGGGTGTTCTCTGTGACTCATGCTCCAGTAGCAATCCTGGGCAGCAACAGGCCCTCACCAAGCAGCAGCTGATCATTACTCTGTAGATCATCTCTTTTAATCCTGGGGCTCTGGCTGAGACGGGCACATTTTAGCTTGGTTCTGCGTTCATTTGGCTCGGCATGACAAAATCCTTGCTAAATCACGAGGTGAGCAAAGCTAACAGCAGTACAGTGTTCCGACCTGTATTTGCTGATTTTTTTTTTCAGTGACGTTACTCCTCCAATTCATCTCAAAAACTTAGCTCAAGATCCTTGAGACTTTAGTGCCCAAAGAAGTTGCTGTGAGCTATTAGGGAAACAGGGATGAAGAGCATGCCAGCCCGTCAATTTTAGGACATTGAATTGGATTGCTCAAAAGTCAGTGGTCGATTTTGACTATGAATTGTATCAGCAACCACAAATAATAATATGAGTCGAATACTCATTAAAATTAACCCTTGCACCCCTACTGTTCAGTTTCCACCTAGCATGTCTCTTTAAGGTCAAACTATAGTTGAGCTCCTTTGACATTGTCCCACAAATCAAGTTTCCCAGTTGTCTGAAATTACCCACTCTAATAATCTATTTAAACACTAAAACAAAGTGACTGTCATGCCATTCTATTTTAGCAGTTTCTATAGCTCGGGTGCCAAAATCCAGGCCCAGAGTGCCGGCCTCCTTCTAGTTTTCTAGAAACCCTACCTTATCTGCTGTTGATTACCTGGATCAGGTGTGTTTAGCCAATATGGAGCTTCAATAGCAGGTTGGTTGGTAGACATTTAGGACACTGGCTGTTGAGGCCTTGATTTGGACAACCCTGTTCTAGAGTAATCTGAGATTCTACCGAGCACGCATATATTAGTGTTAGGAGACAGCCGAACATTAAAGATGGAAGGTTGCAACGATGAGTGTTAAAGTTTTTGATGCATCTTAAACACTTTTGAGGCATGAAGATCTCATGTTACCAAGACTCTGCCCAAGGATACCAAAATATACCATCTGTTTCCCTTTCCCACTGGTCTGAGAAACTGTGTTAGTGACTGTGGTGTTGCAAATAAGGCACATGAATTTGAAACAATTAAACCTTGACTTCCATGAAGTTATGCGTTAAACAATAATCTTGTTTTACATACATTTTTTAACATATGTCAGATGCTTTCATCAGCAAAAATATTAGGGTGGGATTATGTAAAATCCTTTGAGGTAAAAAGAAGTACCTCAAAGGTAACAATATATGAGCAAAAGTGCAAATAAAAGAAACTCATCTTCTTCTTTTGCTGGTTAAAGTTGTCGATGATGACACCAATGAAGAGGTTGAGGGTAAAGAAGGAGCCAAAGATGATGAAAATGACGAAGTAGAGGTACATGTACAGGTTCACTTCATACTGAGGCTGATCCTCCAACTAGATGCAGAGAAGAATGGACAAGACACACCAGTTTACATAACTTATTTACACATAAGAACAGTGTAAGGTTAGCAGACATCTAATTCTTAATTATGACTAGTAGTAGTAGTTCCTTAAGCTGTTTTGTTAATCTCTGTCTAATTTTCAAGAAAAAAAAAAACATTTTTTCAATGGAAATTAGTTGTAATTGTAGTAAATTGTAGTTGTAAATCTTCCAACTGCTAACAAAAACTACGTTATCTTACATTGTCACAAATGACTCTGGAGAAGTTACTTACATCTCTAGAGTCAACGGCTGCATACATGATGTCCATCCATCCCTTAAATGTTGCCTGGAAGCAGAAAAAGTAAGAATTTGGATCTTCAAGCAATTTTTCCGAAAAGCCTTCTTCCTATTTTCCTTTACTGACAGTCAACTAATACAACTTTTTGTCCAAAAACAACAAAAAACTTGACCATGCTTGCAATTACATTTAATTAGCACTCTCTTAGTGAGTTGCAAGAGGGCAGATCGTTTGTTTCTTTAGAAAAAAACACAGACAAAGCTAGAGCATTTGAAGCAGAAAATGGTGCAACCTCCCACTTTCCAGCACCCATATCCTTTCAACTCCACTGGAAGGCATTCTGACCACATGGCCAAACAAATGCAATTGTCGAGGCCCTGCAAAATAATGAGCTTCTAACTCTGTATGTAGTCAACAGCCATTCTTCAGTGGAAACTAAGGCAATATCAGATACATTAGAGCAGGGGGACAAACTCATTTTCACCAAGGGCCACATCAGCATAGTGGCTGTCCTCAAAGGGCCGGATATGACTTATACATGTAACTAAATGTAATGAAAAACGTAACTACTCCTTAATGTTAAATTACTCATTTATTTATTTGTTTATAACTTTCCAAAGTGACAATTACTTGCAATTATTTTTTTTAATTTTATCATGTCAGGTTAGGTTATATGGACAGTGTTTAAGTCCTAATGTGTATTTGACCAATCCAATGTTTCAAGTCAGATTCCTCCTAGATATGAATAAATACACACCAATTTTTATTTTTTATTTTAGAAGTTAAAACTATTATGCTCTCGCGGGCCACATAAAATGACATGGTGAGCCCCATTTGGCCCGAGGGCCTTATGTTTGACACATGTGCATTAAAACATATGTGACACATCTGATCAACTTTTAACATGCAAACGCAAAAATATTCCCTTAATCTACAGACTACACCAAAACTATTGAGCCGCAATTAAAAAAAAAAGGCAAAAAACGGTATACATTTTTTTTTAAAGATTGCCAAAAAAATACTAAAGGGATTCAAACATAACGACTTAAAGTTCTGAGCTGAAAGGCTAATCTTTGCCTCTTTAGCTCTAAGCCATTATTCATTGTTTGTTTCTCCTTCATGATCAATTTCAAATGAAAATCCAAATCGCAATTGGAAAGGACGCTACCCATACATCACTGCCAAATCCAAGTTCCTGACTGGTCAACGTTCAACTAGTTCAATGGCCGCTCGTTTTGTACTTGAAGCCTTAAAATAGACTTAAAAATATGCATAGTGACCATGGACAATAAACGGGATATGGACTGAACAACTCCTCCCCCCTCATGTTTCAAATAGGAAGTACCTGCTGGCTCCAAAGAGCCGAAACCCCATAGACTTCTATTGAGAAATAAACAACTATTACTCTGTCATTATATATGTCAGAATACCCATTCTGCTCTAATATCTTTTATTAACATGTTCTTGCTTATTCCAAATTTTTTTCATGATATTGTTGCTGTAGCGCAAGTTGTTCAAGTTATAAACTGACCAATCAGATGCCTCAATAGCGTTTGACAGATTCTCTCGAGCCCACTTTCAGGAGAAGGAGTGTGACCTTCTAACATGCTCACTCCTGTTTCAAGAGAGTGGCTGCCATAGAAACGTAAACGAAATATTTACGGCTTATGAAGATGTCTGGTTCCAACATGGCAACTGAATTGACTTTGACTGGTTGGAACCGGAAGCAAGGCAATTTCTATGAGTGACGTCACATGCAATTCGTCCAGATATGTATTATACAGTCAATCATAGTGATGCGTGAACGCAAGAGTTTTCGCAAGCTTTCTTTGAACTTGTCTGCTTGAATCCACGTTTCCAAGCCCAGTGGGATTGAAACATCAATGTCACTCAGTGTCTTGTCCTGGGGAACTTGTTGTTAGCTAGTTCAGTAGTTGCTTGTTTTCAGTTTGTCTTGGATGAGTAATTGGCCAGAAGTTTGCATCCTTCTGTCAGATTTCAGTATTATCACGATTTAATTTGTTAATGATTCTCTAAAGCCATGGGTTAATATCACATTCATGGCCCCATGTGTTACTTAAACTCACCACTTGCAACAAAGCGAGATAACCGGCTCCCACATTGTCAAAGTTGATTTTAACATTTTTCCAGCGTGCACTATCGTTGACCAGCAGCAGGCACTCTGACTTGTTGTTGACGATTTCGATGGGGAACATTTCCTCTGTGGTGGTGTTGATACAGTGGTAGTATTTTCCGGCAAACAAATTTACACCCATGATGCTGAAGATGAGCCAGAAAATGAGGCAGACCAGGAGCACGTTCATGATGGAGGGGATGGCTCCCAGAAGGGCATTCACCACCACCTGGACAGGTTCAACAAAGAAGAATTCAACAGGACTGTGCATGTCAGCATGCTTAATACCGTTACATTGTTTAACTCTAAAACGTTTACATGTATTTCTAAAATCCTGATGCTTTTAAGATATCTGTTTTATCACTTCGCCCATGCCTTAATCAAGAATTATAGGAGGCTTTCATGACATACATGTCTACAGAGATCATTTAACATGACAGTTGAGAAGAAGGTGGATAGGTGAAAAGGTTCAGATTCGATAGGTAAAAAAAGCAAAACAGAAAAAAACCTTAGAGAGGCGGGATGAAGTCACAATATTTTGTTTGACTGCAAATGGAAAAAAAGACACATAAAAGAAAAAAATTACAGATCAAAGGAACAACACAAGCAACATCAGAAAACAAAGCTTGATAACATCTATAAACAGTAATGCATTGGCACAATATGAAGAAAGTCATGCAGAGAGAAAAGCAGAGTTGAATTACAAGGAGAAGATAGTATTACAGAAAGTTGAAGTCAACTAGCAGACCTAGATTCATTTCCAATAACTATAGGCAAATTAAACAATTCAACGCTGACTTCCATGAAGTTATGTGTTAAAGTAGGATTTTTAAAAAGTAAGCAGAGTAAGGAAGCGCAGACATTTTTCTTTTTATTTTCAATTCAAAGTGAGTTTTTCTCTCAACAGTCACACATTGTTTCCTCAGTGCAGAGGACTACCCTTAGATATAACATGTTTGTCACTAGCCGCGTTTACATGGGCAAAAGTAATCGGAAAGAACGCCTGATCGGAAAGAAAATGCGTCATGTAAACGCGCCGTTCGGAATACTCTGCCCCGATCAGACTAATTCGGATCAGAATTACTTTCCGATCGAGATAGGTGGGTTATACCGATCGTTTATCCGATCGTGGAGCATGTAAACGGTCATTCCGATCGTGTGTCACTGCTGCTCTGGGTTACGTCATGCATAGACGGTGTTTCTGAGAGAAAGCTTTGGAGCGCATACGGGACCGACCAGCTGCTCTGCGGACGCCCCGTGAAAAGCGCCGCTCCGCTGGCCCCGCTGGCTCTCTTCTCTCTTTCACCCCTCACGAAGGAGATGCAGGGAAAGAGCGCTTCCTGCCCCCCGATGCTCACTCAGTCCACTGGCACCCGAGTGAACAGAGGAGCTGGATTAATAATTTTGTGTCCAAGGGGGGAGGATGCTTTGTTACGTGTGGGTTTTGTTATGTGTGGGAGAATCCAGACTGTGAGCCGTACCGCCGCTCTGGGTTAGCGGCTGCAGGACTCAGGAGGAACCGTGTTTGAACAGAGCTCGGGCCGCTAGCTCACAGAGTGGCTTTGGGGCGGTCTGTGTGAACTTTTCAGAGCAGAAATAAATGTCATGTGGTGTCACGTGGATTTGTGTTTCCAGTTGTGTCCCGACAAAATAAAGGCTGATGTTATTTCCATACATTTGTGTGCAGCTAATATGCAGATTGCTGCGTTTCTCGCACGGTCCTGGATTTTGTGTCCATCAGGCTAATGTTGTTAGCCCGTGTTAGCCTGTCCTCAGCCTTTTCCAGCTCTGTTTCATTCACAAAACAGCACTGATCACACGGATTAAATATAACGATGAGCGAACAGGCGCTTCATAATATTCATGACATTAATAAAAGCACGTTTGGAAGATCGTCTCGTATTACGGAGCTGCTGCACATGCTGTCTTTCTGTGGCAGCGGTTTGTTGACAACGGGACCTATTTCCTAATCCGGGTGATTTTACACTACTGCGCATGCCCAGATGATTCATTCCGAACGAAAGTGTGAGTAATGGGAAGGTTTGTTCTAATCGGAAAAAGGTTTTCTGTGCCCATGTGCACGGGTGAATTTTAACCCGACCATTGATCCGATCAAGATATTCTCCCCATGTAACCGCGGCTACTGATAAGTTAACAATAGATAAAAACTTTATCCCTATTGGAATAATTTGAAATACACAAAGAATTCAATATAAATCATCACTGTTACAAATCATAAAAACTATTAAAAAAAAATACCGGCGAGGAGCGAGACAATAAGCTCCAAGAACTACAATGAGGCTATGCTGCACAACCGATGTTTACAAAAAATGGCTTAATGCAGTGAAGCTGTGACAGAAGTTAGCTACGTTGAGGCTTTAGAAATGGCCCGGCGTATAGCAAGCTCTTAAGTGACGGGGAGTTTGTAAAAAGAATGTATGCTAAAAGTAGCTGACAGTCTAATGTCGAGTTCTTAATTTGACCCTTTGCTACAAAAACTTTGAGAACCCCTAGTTTGAATGGAAGGCTGCCACTGCTTTAGCTCTTCATGTATTTAGCTTTAAAACTTAACCTATGCATAGGGATAAGATAAAAGCCTCTAAAGAGCCACCCTAATCTATTTTAAAAGCATTCCCAGTCATCTATAACTATGATTATGCCACCCCTCTGCATTGTTTGTGCCCCACCCAGCATATTTCCTATGTCCCAAATACAATCTTTAATCAAACTGCATTTTTTCTCTTCTCCTTATTCACAACGATGTGGATAAAGAAATACTCATAAATGCAATTTTAAGCTTAATCTTCTTTACAAATTTCTTCTGTCATCAGAAAAATGCCATGACAACATGTTAAAAACACCCAAAACACAATTTTCATCGGTGTGGGTCTTTAAAACAACATAACATTCTTCTTAACTTTTTTAGCTTCACTTAATATTTGATGTTAGTAAACAGAATATTTCCTCCTTCTTTTGTTAGTTGAGGTTTTAGCCTGTCCACAGATATTTGCAGAAGTTCACAGCCCTGATGTTCTTACCCTCATGCCCTCAAACCGAGATAGGGCCCTGAGGGGCCGGAGAGCTCGTAGTGTCCGCAGAGATTTGATGGCGCTGAGCTCAGAGTAACCCAGGGCATTTGCCACAAGGCTGACCAAGGACACCTGAAAGATAGTTATATTATAGATGGAGTGAAACAAAATCATGCGTATTTACTATTAGCCAAACAGTTTCACAAAAAGTTAAATTAATAGCAAAAGAAAAAGTATATTCTCTAAAAGGTTTACTATTCTAACAACTTTAAAACAGAAATATCAATAAGACTGTTTTTCTTTGAACACTCACATCTACAATGAGGAAGTCCAGCCAACACCAAGCATTGGTAAAGTACTTAACAAATCCATACGCCACCCACTTCAACAGCATTTCCAATATGAAGACATATGTGAAGACTTTGTCTGCATACTCCAGCACTGTTTTTATGGTTCGTCTTTGCTCAATATAGACATCCTCAAATGCCTGCACATAAAGGATGCAAAAACAAAACAAATACAAAAATTCAACAATTTGTGAAATTGTCAAAAACGGCACACATTAAGGTCTCTAGCACCTACTTACCAGAGCTCCACTACTAAGCAGAATCATGAAGATGATGAAGGATTCGAACCAGTTGTGCTCCACTATGATAAAGCAGGTTTTCCTGAGTGTCCACCAGCTCTTAAAATTGTTTGCTTCCTCATCGATCTGGCAGCACTGAAATCGGCTTACACAGCCTGTACACATGAACAAAACAGGAATGAGCAACCCTCCCCTTAAAATGAAGAAACATTTTTGCAGTCCCATTTTTTCTGCTGAAAACAATTCTTGGACACTAATGCCACGTTCACACCAGCCTCAGCAATGTGTGTTCAAGCGAAGTCTATATAAATGTGCATAAATGCGTGTTTTGGGCTTTGGTGTTCAAAACTCTTGCGTTCATGCAATGCTACGCAGTATTTTAGGTTCATTTTCAGGCTCTATATACAGAAAACGCAGCCATTGATTGTGTGTTGAAAATTAAACCAGTTGAACTTTGACTAATCAAGGACTTGACTTTGATATGGGTTGTGTTCTTTGTGCAACACCAAGTATTTCATATATCAGAATAGAGCTGTTAAAGAAAAAGCCTGGAGCAAGATTCGCAAGATTTTCACTGCTTCAACATTTCACACCAAGCCTATTCCAACTGTGAGTACATGTGCTAGTGTTGACTGCGACAGTCCAGTTTGAACACTGCATGCTAAAAGCGCGTTTAAGAACCAGCGTTTAGCCTGTTCTTGAACGGGCATCAGTTGCCTGGTGTGTATGTGGCATTAGAAAATGCTACATACACGGCTGGGTAGCTTGGTTGGTAAGGGGAAAGGCTACCATCCAGGAATCCGATTCGATTGAACCCTGGATGGGTAACCATCCTGAATGGTAACAATGGTAATGGGGCAATTACCATATCAATGCAATCAATATCAGTTCTTGGGCAAGACCCTTAACACAACTGCCAACCAGCATGAATGTGCATGAATGATCCCGGTGATGGTCAGAGGGGCCGTAGGCGCGAACTGGCAGCCACGCCTCTGTCAGTCTGCCACAGTCTGTTGTGGCTACAACAGTATCTTACCGTCAGCAAGTATGAATGAGGAGTGAAAGAATAATGGACACAATGTAAGCGCTTTGAGCGGCTGGAAAAGCGTAGGTAAATCCAATGCATTATTATTATTATTTTGAAATGACACTGCATCTCTCTTTGACCATCTATATATGTACCACACGTGTCAAAGCTGAGGGGCGCATCGAATAATTATATCCGGCCTGCCAGATTATTTTAAATTATTAATATAAATGGCCTGGCAATATCTCGCACTGGTGTTTTACTTTCTTAAGGACGATGAGATATTTATTTCATGTTGTGATTCATATGAACTGAACTGAGAACAGTTTAAGATGGATTTTTGACAATGTTGTCAACTCCAAAAAAAACACTATCTTCTTCGTCACTCCTGCCAAGAATAATCCATCTCAGTTGCACACTATGACTTTGGTGTAAGGTGTATGTCCCCATTATATGGAAATGTAATTGGCCGCAAAGGTGAAAAAAACCATATGGGTGTCAAGTAAAGTTTAGAACCATTTGATGAAGGATTTGAATCCAAGATTCATGTGATGTGTAGATCACAGTTCGTCCTACTGCAGCTGCTGGGGCAGTTGACTGTCAGACTGACCGTTCGAGACTACTTTGGGGTGTGCGAATCCTCACAGCACTACCTTTTCCTGTTCTGCGATAACAGAAATAGCTAAGTAATATGTTTTCACATTTTTCTGTTTTAACACCAATAAGGTTTCCAGTGACTCCAGAAGGAGTTTCCAGATTTATCATTAATTGCTATTAATAAAATAAGTTTGCCCAGGGGATTCATAATGTTTCAAAATGTAGCAAAAACAACATCTGGGAGCATTTTACTGTAGCTCAGGTCTTTCAAACACTTCTACCTTTATATTTCCATCTATTTTTTTCAATATCCATTAACCCTTACCTTCTGTAAAGCAGGCTTCTGGGTCCAACGACTCCTCTGGCTCCAACTCCACTGAATCAACCCCATCTCCTGGGGGTCTGATATCAACTGTGCTCCCCTCTGAAGAACTCAGAGGCTGGGGTTCCACATCAAGCTTCTGCATTTGCAAAAAGGAAGATGGAAAAAAACACACAGTTACATGGCAATACATGATGGAACAGTGACTTGATGAAGCCAACCTTCTGAGCTGGTTATCACTGTAAGTCCCCATTCGCATGTATGCCACAACTGCAACCCTTATAGTGGGGATTTGGCAGAAAAATAGCTCACAGAGTTGGGCTCTTTAAGTCATGACATCATCACATGCAGCATCGATCAAATGTACCTACAGGCTTTGCTATTAGTGTTAACTGATGGCTCCAATCAAATTACAGAGTTTGGTTGAAATGCACTGTGGATACATTTGATGTGACCTCAGTTTGAGGAAGAGTGCATGCAGTATTCCAGTGCATCATCAATTCAAGCCTGAAATAGTTCCAAGCAGAACGTGTGCTGTGGTGTTTTCATGTTCACTGAGAAGCAAGTCCAAATTGTCATTTAATCCATTTCTAAAAATATATCTCTTTTTCCAGAAACTCTTTCCCAACCTTCAAAACAACAAATCCACCCCATTCCCTTTTTTCTCAGTGTCATGAAAACACATCATTTCCATTCCTTGAAAGCAGTGTACAAGCTCCTTCTGTTTGCGTTGAGGTATATTGATAACCACATTAGCTTACCAGCAAAAACCAGTACTGCGCACTGTTTATAAGACAGCATGTGTTCTGGCATTGTTTTGACCCATTCATACCTCAATTTGCACCCATGCACACCCAAAGAACATACAGGTCTAAGTAGAGGACTTTAAAGGTACGAAGGTTGTTATTGATGTTTAGTTCATTGGTGTTTGTGGTGAATTTTTCAACTCCAACACTTTTAAACGCCTAACATTGCCTTTTAAATAGATATTATAAAGTCATCTGCATATTGTGAGATGATTTGGTAATGGTTTGCTTAATATTTGGATTTTTTTTTTTATTTTTTAGAAGGGGGCACGCAAACAGGGTATTTGATTCATCCGTCTAGTGTGTGAAGCATCATTGGAACATGTCATCCTAGACAGTGCAGCAGCCCTGATTGCCGTGGGACCCAGCTAATACGGCATGGGAATGATGGAAGCATGCTGCTTACAAGTTCATCGTCTTATGGAAGCTCATTATCCTCCGAATCTTAGTGTTCTTCAACAGAGGCAGTTACATTTGACTTTTTCTGGGTCTGGGACATGAGGCTTGAATCTTAGCCTAATATTTTGTTTTTTACATGGCAACTGAGATTTTATTGACAACTTTAGTCTCATTTGAACTGTAGATGATAGTTGCAGTGGAAGAAAAGTGGATAACACAAGAATGAAAGCAAACAAAGTGATTTTTGAATAATACAGATAATATATCTGTAACGCTTCAACAGAGTCAAAGTAAAACAATTACTTGTTAATGATTTTCACTTTGCTAATTTAATACGTGTTATCTGTTTTGCAACCCTGCAAAAATCAACATTTATCCATTCATGCGTTAAAGTAATCACCTTAGATTCAATGCAAAAAAATCTTTCATCATTCCACTAGTAACACAAAAAGTATGACCAAGTTTTTCATGTGCATGGGCTATGAACAAGACAAATGAATTTTGGCAAACTGTAGCAAAATTCATTCCTCCATTCCTTCTTTTGTTTTTGTATTTTCCTTCACCTCCTCAATCTTTATTTTTTTTACTCTCAAGCTTTGGGGAATGTTTGATGTAAATCAAAACCAAGTCAAAAACCAAGCAATGGATTCAAAAGCAAAGACCATGTTGGATGAGTTTGTCTTTCAATGTGGGAAAAAAAAAACAATGGTGTTGGTCATTCCTAATGGTTTGTATCTGCAATACAGCCTGATGCTTGGGGGGTAAATTATGAAAGGGAAAAAAGGAATTAAGGAAAAACCATCGGGTTACAGCATTGGAGTGTGCTACTGCATAGGGTAAAGGGAATGGTATAAAGCAAAGAGGGTGGACAGACCAGGCAAAAAACGAAAAATGGGCAATCCATTGGAGGTATGAGGAAAAAATATGTTGTAATCTGTAAATGGTAAAGGCAGTCCTCATGTTAAGTGCTATGGTACAATAAAGTGATCTTACAATTCTTACTGAAAACCTTGAGAGCGCCTGTGAAACAGCTGCAATACAAATGGGGGGGTTAAACAAAGTAAGTCACACACTACAAAGGCAACCTGACCTAAATTCACGTCACAATCAGGGAGACTAGTTAGCCTCACAGAACGACTTAACTCTTAGAATATTTTTGAAAAGAAAAATGAAAAAACCCTAAAAATGACAAACAACATACAACAAACATTTATTCTAACACTTTATGACATCAAACTACATGACAAAAGTCTTATTCACCAACCCCTGTTTTTTTTAAGAGTAAAGATCAGCAGTGACGTGAGAGGAGCAGAGCATCATCCATATTTAGAGAATGTGGTGTTAGGGCCAGAAATGGTCTCCTGGGTTGTTTTGAATCAGAGGGAATTGGCACCACACCCACGGTTGCAGGTTGATGTCACCATGGAATGCTCTGTTAGACTGACAACACCAAACTGCACACCAAGCAGCTGCTGTGGCAGCATACAGTAATATATGCAAATAAGGGGTTGACAGTGTTTTTATTTAAAGACTCACTCCAATTTTGAGTATTTTTTGAGTATTTGAGTATTTTGTTGTTGTTGTCTCTTGATGTAGCATGGTAATGCTAGCATGTGGAGTTCATTGTAGTTTTAAGTCCCTTTGCTTAGAACGTTGAAACATCACTAATAGTTTCCATCTTGTGAACTAGCTAGGCGTGGCTAAAGCACTACAGTGTTTCCCATCGTATTTGCGTTTCACTATTTCCGGTTTCACGTATTCGCAGATTTTTTTTTTCAGTCACGTAACTCCTCTGGTCAATCACCAAATCTTAGCTCAAGACTCTTGAATAAGATTTTTGCATCCGGGAGAGGAGGGGAGTGCAGGAATGCTGGCCTGTCGACGGTCTTGCTGGCTGCTAAGGGATTTTCCCAGCTATTATCACCAGTTCCTGAATCGCTATAACCAAAGTTTGTGCTCCTCCATGGAGAAATGACTTAGAAGTGGCCGGAAAATATTGTGATACGCCGAGAAAGATAATCGCAGAGATTACTATCCGGATCAATGAATGATGGCTGTAACAGGCCTCTACTGGAAGAAGATGCCCTCTCGCACTTAACTGATGAAGGATGAAGCATGGGCTCCTGGCTTTAAGAGACAGAGAGACACTCGTAATGTGCGTCGTAAAGTGCGCTACGGTACAGTCGATTGCTTTGAACAAAAAAAAAACTCTTTATGTTAAGGTTCTCTGAATTCCCGTATCCGGCATATTTGCAGGTTTCTTTGGTCCTTAACTCCCACAAATAGGAGGGGAATACTGTATAGCACAACAGTGAAGCTACAAATCACATTATTATTTGGGAATGGATGGCCTTGATTGGGTCAAATAAGAACATGTGGGAGTTTGTAACACAAATAATTTTTTAAAACAAAAAACAGCTAAATGTTCCAAATTTGATTGTAAACTGGTATTTGAAACTCTGAAAACACACCAAGTTCCTTAAATTATCATGAATGTTACTTTAAATGGGAAGGGGGAATTTAAAACTTCCACTACAAAACCATTTTCAGTAAATCTGCTAAACTTTTATATTAAATAATGGATATTTCTGACAAGTCAACTGCTTAGGTGTACATGATCTAGCAGACTCAACAATATATACTAATGGAAACACGTAGAATATAAACCTGTTGGAGACAAGAGCAGATCTGAGTCAGAATGCATCATGGCTTTTTTTCTCCTGCCAACAGCTTTAGAGCTGAGAGAGAAAAAAAAGAATATTCCTTCAAAAGCACAGCGTGATTCAAGTACAAATGACTCAGCAGGTAGGTTCTTTTCAATCTGATCGACTGTCTGAAAAGGCCAATCTTTGCAAGCCTCGTTATATACACACCGATCTGTGTTGGGTGTTGATCAAAAACGCATATGACAAGGATAACCAAGTGTACATAAAATGCAATTCATCTTACCTCTTTGCTGCCCTCCACATCAGATGAGTCGCTGCTGAAATCCTCTGTATTTAAGTTCTCAAAGTCTGACTCGCCCACTGCGATCGGCACAGTGACCGTGAGGCTTGGGTTGTGAATGAAGGACATGTAGTCACATTCCTCCACTGGGTACTTCCCAGGTGTGTCCCCACCAACACTAACCACCAGGCCTCCTCCTGGCCTCCCATTCCCTTCCATCATGTACACTCCATTCCCGTCTTTGGTGATCTCTAGTGAGGTGTGGTTAGAAATGCAGTTGCCTTTGCCGTTGCTGTGCAGCTCATCCAGAGGTTTGCTCTCCTCCACCAAGCCCGAGCCTTTACCACCGCCACAAAAACACAGGCTCCGCAGCAACTGCCGCACCTTTTTTTTGACAAACGCAATGCCCCTCTGAATGCGGCCCACAGCGATCTGCAGGTTGTTCATCTCACTGTCCTCGTCTGTTGCAGCCAGGTTATCAGCACTGAATGAGCTCAGGAGGAGAGCCAAGAACAGGTTCAGAACCTAAGAAAACAACACATTTAGCAGGAAACTTTCTGAAGACTTGATGACTAATTCAATTCCCTTACAAAAAGAAACATCATCCCAAGTAGTTGCCATTATCTTAATAGTTCATTTTTGAGACTACAACCCATTTAATTTAGAACTAGTTACAGTGAATAGCTGGTGGCTTGTTTCATCTGATAGATACATGGTCTAAGTCTTTTCTCTGCTTTTGGCAGCTGCAAAATCTTTACCATCTTTTCAAACAAAGAAAACTGTATTTGGCACCTCATCTAAAAATACACCACAACATGCTGCCAAGTAAAGACTTGTAATGATGTGAAAAACGTGTAATGGCTCAACACCAAGACCTAAAATTCTTGTTGCATAGAAAACCTTATATAAGTCATTGCTTTTTTAGGGGTAATTCCTGAGTTCTCTTGTATTTTAGATAAGGAAATCAAGAAATATAGCCCCCTTATAAACTGTTTCAGTGGGTAGTTTATGCATGAAGAAACAAGATTAATATCCTACCACAAGGTTTCCAATGACCATGACCATCATGAAGACGATCAGACACATCGTCTGTCCAGCCACCTCCATGCAGTCCCACATTGTCTCTATCCACTCTCCGCACAGCACCCGGAACACAATGAGAAAGGAGTGGAAGAAGTCGTGCATGTGCCAGCGCGGCAGCTCGCAGTCTTGGGATATTTTGCATTTGAACTCTTTGTAACTCTTGCCAAACAGTTGCATGCCCACCACAGCAAAGATGAACACAATTATAGCCAAGACGAGAGTCAGGTTGCCCAGAGCGCCAACAGAGTTTCCGATGATCTTGATGAGCATGTTCAGAGTGGGCCATGACTTGGCCAGCTTGAAAACCCTTAGCTGTTTAGAGAAAGACAAAACCAGGTCAAAGGGTTATTTAACCAAACCATAAAACACAAAAAAGTACTATAACATGATCAATTAAAGAATTTGATGGTAATGGTCAGAGAAAACAGGTCCTTTCTCCTTTGACTCTAGAATATTTTGGTATGCATATACCTTCTTTGTCAACTCATTATTTGAAAGTGGGTGACTTACAACAAAATTAAATTATCACCTTTGCTTTTGCCATAAATGATGATGGAAGTCTTGACCATCACCTTCCATTCTTGATGTTTGGCAACAAGCAAAGAGTTTCTGCTCTTTATGTATGTCCTTACAAAAAACGTAGTTCAACATTTTTGGGGGATTACCAAAAGCATTTTTGCAAACCAAGAGATTGTGTCTCATTGATCTATGAAAGCTCTTGAAAATCGCTTGTCTCCAAAATCTCAAAATGATCAACAACATTTGTAATTTACATTTGTGAATTGCTGCCAAGTTGCTGGAATTTGAGTATCCATCTGTCTATCATCTACTGCTTATCTGGTGGTTTGGGTTGGGGGGACAAAAGTCTCAATAGCAATGCCTGGACCTCTTGTGTGGATCTTATGTGTCATACAAAAAACAAAACAAATTCTTTACTCACTTTACTTCACATTGGCCTGGTACATAGTGATATTCTATCAAATGAAGTGTACGCTTAATCGAGAAAATTAAGTGATTCCATTGCTACTGGGATAGATGGTTGTCTTCTTTTTGTTATAGAAATAGTAATACTAGTAGTCTCTTTGACTAGAAAACCAATCTGTCTGTTTTACTAAAAAAGCCATCTTTACCCAGTTACATGTCAACCTGGTGATAACCTTTCTATTGCTTACCTTCATGTCATATGTACAGAGAAAACTACCATGATAAAACCACTGAAGTGCTGGTATTTTGAGTTGTCCTTTCTAAACATAAAAAAATTATAAGCTTTTTAAGGTAGATATTTACCAATCGAAAGGACCTGAGCACTGACAGGCCTTCTACATTTGCCAAGCCCAGCTCCATAAGACTGAGGCTGACAATAATGCCATCGAAGATGTTCCAGCCCTGCTGGAAGTAGTAGTAAGGATCCAGAGCAATAATTTTGAGGCACATCTCTGCTGTGAAGATGCCAGTGAACACCTGTTGAAGAGGAAGAGCACAACTGTAGCCAAAAATACTCTAAGAGCTGTATTCTAATGCTTTAGCAGGGCACTGTGAGCACTTGCCAGGTTTCCGACTGACAGCACATTGTCAAACTCATTGGTCATGGGGTAATGCTCCATCGCCATGAACAGGGTGTTGAGGACAATGCAAATTGTGATGGTCAGATCCACAAATGGGTCCATGACCACCGTGCTGACCACCTCCTTGATCTTTAACCATGCGGGACAGCAATCCCAGATCAGATACTTGTTGGCGAATCTATACCAGCAAGGTGGGCATTTCTGTCTCGACTCCTCCAGCTCTGAAAGACAAGACACGGCTCCTTTAAATCCAGTTTTTACAACCCAGTACTCCTTTTTATAATGGCTTTTTGAAAATTTAAAAGGGTAAAAGCGTGACGATAACAAGGAAATGAAAAGTAAAATAAAATTTATTCCGAGGTCAGACCTTCCATGGTGTTAGTAAGGATGCTAGCCACGCTCAAGGCTCTCTGTCGGGCTCCAGGTTCATTTAAATAGTCCATAGACGGCTGATGAAAACCTGATCTTCGCTTTTTCAGTTCAGTATCTGTTGTTGTCCCCTAGGGAAAAAAGGTTTAAAATAAATTACAGAAGCTGTTGTCTAATGTTTACCTAAGAGACAAGATTTTTTTACTGGAGATCTCTAGGAAATAAAGGAATTTACTTGTTGAAAATAAAAATATTTTTTTTAAAATCCCCTTAAACCTCTGAAAGTAGCAAATTAAAGAATTATCAGATAAAAAGATTCATTTATTTTTTGCCATAGAAATAAAAAAAATACAAAGCACAAAACAGTTATGTCACCTCAGGTTGCAGAAGACCTACAGGAGAAGTTGTGACAGACGTTCCGCCGACCAGTGACACCACCCCGTTGCAGTCTACGGTGCAGTGCATCTTGCCATTGGCAGGTAACATGATCCGCGGTGCCCCGAGGCTGGTCTGGCTGACAACACTGCAGCGGCGTTCGGTGCGGCGTGGCAAGAACAAGGAGCCCCGACGACTGTCGCCTTCCTCGAACGTGCTGTGCTCGTCGTCTGCGAAGTCGTTCTCTGAGCCCATATCCCGTGCTCTTCCACGGAAGCTGAAGAGGCTGGCCCGACTGTTCCTCCGAGGTGAGAAGAGGGAGCCACGGACACTTAGAAGTGACTGAAAAACAGAGTTAAAAATTAGAGGCCAAAGAGGCCGTTTGTATGTAAACTATTAGAAAAGAATTCACACAAAAAACTGAAGCAAAGATATATTTAAACTTCTAGGACCATCGATTCTAGAACTACAATAACTCGTTCTACCAACTGACTTGTGGGGTACCACAAGGATCTTTATTAGGAATTTTGTTGTTGGAATTAGTGAATATTTGTAAAATACTTCCACAATTTGTAGGTTAACTATGAGACGTTCATATCACCTATTTTTAGTATTTCTCTATATATTCAATTAATGACCTTTGAAAACTAAACTGCTTTTTTCAACCTTAATAGATTACTAACAACTGACTTGATGGGTACCACAAGGATCTATATTAGGAACCTTGTTGGAATTAGCGAATATTTGTAAAAAATACTTCCACAACTAGTAGGGTAACTATAGGTCTTCCATATCAGCCAAGCCTTTTTAGTATTTCTCTATATATTGAATAGATAATCTGCAAATCAAATTAGAATAAAAACTTCATTGATCCATAGCAGGGATCTAGATTAGAAGCAATTCTAATGTCTAGCAACTAGGAATATTGAGAAATAAATGCAGTCAATGATAAAACTTATGGTTTTGGCATTATGCCTTTTAAATCTGGCTATATAAATTCACTATAAAAAACAGTTAAGGAGTAAAATCGAATTCCCACAAATGTTGCTAGTTAAAAAGACATTTCAGAAGTTATAATGGATCTAAAGAGAAGGAAGATGCTGTGATCTGCAAAGCTTCTGATGAGCTTCTCTGCAGCAGTATTTGGTTTGGTTTTATTTGCAATGCCGCATGTAGTTTTGCATGTACTGTGCAGCCTTTTCCAGGAAGTCCAGTGTTTGCACACGCTCAGTGCTGCTGCCCACTGGCAACCACAATTTGACTGTTAGCCACAGAGCTGGTTTGTGTTGATCATTTTTCGGCACCCTTATGTTTATGAAGAACCAGTGAGAATCAAGGTAACATTCCTCAGATTAACCATTTAAGAAACTGGGAAGTCTTTCAGCAATGGGTAAATTAAAATGTCTTATGGACTTTCCATATTTTACTTTGTTCACTGCTTCAACAACATTGAGGTTTAGTGCAATGACCTCTGAGTCATTTTCATGACTTCAGATACAAAGCTCATCAATTTTTCAGGTGTAAAACAAAATGTAGTCACTTTCTGAAAATAACATTTTTATTTTTATTTTTTGTGTCTACAGTGAATAATTAAAGAACTACGAAAACAAAAATTTGTTTTTGGTGTTTGAGAGAATTAAACCATGCATTTTTGAGTATTTCTTTATTCAAACCATTGTGAAACAGGAACAGACAAAAACCTTTCCTTGGTAAAAGATTTTACCAGTTATGTAGATGCTACAGTGGGCGAGTCATAAGCTCCCTGCTCCACTCCATTCCAATACATCAACTTGCAGACAAATGGATCCATGTACATCTTTGTTTTCCTCATTTGAGCAAGGATCTGACTCAGAACTGTATAGCTAGATAGCTCCAATATCGCTCGCCATTTTAGTTGCACTGATGTTAGCTTTGGGTTGTGAGGGACTGCAAGCTAGCAGGAGGGAGTGTAAACAGACGAATGATGGGAAATGGTGGCATGATTACTGTGTCTGCACCTCAGAAGTGAATTTCTGATAAATTACTGTCACTCTGCTGAAGCTATATCCTAGAAAACCAAACAAGTTCAGGATTTTTGGCAAAAAAACATTACCCTAATTAAAAGACCACAGGAAACACTTTTAAAATATATAACAAAATGATTGGAGAGCCACATTATCCCAGAAAAGGCTGTTGTTTTTATAAAACTCTGCTTGATAATAATTCATGTATTTCTATTTCTATAATAACTTATGATTGGGCATCTATGTCTGCTTCTTTTAATAGACCAGGGTGAGGACCTACTAATGTCATGACTGTTTTGCTAAACAACAGAGATTTTTACATGTGGGAAAGCTTGTAAACAAACCTACGAAAATGAGTTTTTTCTTTTGTTAGGTTCGAGTTATTTGTGTGACCTGCTTGATTCCAAAGCAAACTTAGAGTTTACACTAATGTACCTGGTTTGGGGATGAGCATCTTTTCTCATAAGACAGCCTGTTGGCATCAATGGAGAAGCGGAAGGTGGACCTCTTGATGCTGTCCTCAGACTTTGACTTGTGGAACTTGTCGCGGCCCTCCCTCTCCTCCTCCTCCTCCCTCTGCTTCCTCTTCTTCCGCCTGTTGCGGCGCTCCTTGGCACTCTTGGAGCTCAGCTTTGACGTCCCCGAGGAGGACTCGGAGGTGGGGTCCCCTCTCCCGCTGTACTCGCCGCTCTCTGTGGCTGCTGCCGCGGCAACCTGCCAGCCAATTGGAGAACAGACATGGTTGTCATGGCGACCTTGTTGCCTGTCTCAGAGGGCTTTCTCACCGAACGAAGTGGAGGACAGAGAGAAAGAGCCTTGGCAGCCAAATCAGCCTCAGACACCTAAAAATGAACCCCTGAGTGCGTTCATCCAAAACAAAACACTTTTGAAGCTTTTATAGCTCTCTGTGAGGATTATGTAGACATAATTAAACTGCAAATCAGCAGATCGAGCTAATACTGTAACCACGTAACAGATTTTATAGTATGAAAAATCAGTTATTTTTAATCCCTATCTAAAGGTACAGACTATATAGCATGTCAGTGTAAAGATTTAGGAGTCTCTCATGCATATCTGAATGTGCATAATCCTAATAAGACTGATAAAGCAATGGAATAAAGCAGCAGAAGAGCAAGAGCGAATAAAAGGAAAATGTCAGTTTCAAAAGCAGCTTCTTTCTGCAATTTTTGCTATAGCAAATACCTTTGTTTAAACAGACATTAGCTTCAATATAGCCTTTTTTTTTTAATTTTGTGCCATTTTTGCATTTGGTATTATTCACCACCATAGCAGCACACACAACACGCACAGAAAAAGGTTTTAGCAGTTTTAAAAGTTACATTTTCTACAAAAAGATAACACAGGAACCCCACAAAGAAAGACATATGACTTCAGGGATAAAGATAAGCTGTGAGATGAAGTTCAATTTAGATTTAAAAAAAAATTTTGGACTAAAATAGTTCTCTAAAGACCCACTCCAGCCATTTTATTAAGCACACCTGTCCAACTGCTCATTAACGCAAATTTTTAATCAGCCAATCACATGGCGGCAACTCACTGCATTTAGGCAAGACAACTTGCCGCAGCCAACAACAATGGAGGTTATACAGCAGCTCATTTATTTCTGCTTTGCTTTTGGTACCTTGTATATACAAATCATTTAATGTTGTTTGAAATAAGATTGCAGGCGGCAAAGAGAAATACAGTAAACCCTTGTTTTTCGCGGGGGTTACGTTCCAAAAAGAACCCGTGATAGGCAAAATCCATGAAGTAGAAACCTTAATTTTTTTAAAATAATTATCTAATTAAATACTTTATTATACATTGAAAAGAAAGAACAAACAGGCTCAAGCATTTGTTTCACAAATAAAAGTACTTTAGAAACGTTTTTTTCAACAAACAACATCTGTACTGTACTGTCAAATAATAATTGTAATCATCGATGTGAACAGAAGGCTTCAAATTGCCCACTGCGACCCGAGTAATTGTATTAAATGGGATAAAATTTAAAATGATTATGAAAAAAATACAAAGTACAGTTGGACAAATTGTGACTCAGGTATATTTCACTGCTCTTCAGACTGAGCCGCTGCATCCTGACTCCGCTCTGCAGTGTTTTCTTCTTTTGCAGCTGCAGGTGTGTTTGTTCGGGAGAAGAACATAGTGATGGGCAGTTGTTGTCGCTCCTTTTTTCTTCTTTGCAAAAAGATCCTTCTACACTGACATGCCACCATCAAGAGAATTTGCACGTACGTAATGTAAATTTGGCAAGCTGTTTTACGTACGTGTATATTAAACTGCAACGTTATCGACGCACAGGTAGAGAAGGAGCAGAATGACTTTTTAGCCAATCAGAGTGCAGAACACAATGCACGATGCAAAACCGTGAAGTAGCAAAACCGTGAAAAGTAAACCGTGTTATAGCGAGGGATCACTGTACAGCCACTTTCTTGGAGCTTTCTTTTGTCGTACTGAGCTTCTGCCAATCAACGGGTTTCAACAGTAGCTCCGCCCTAACTGGTCCGTTCCGTTTTTCTATGGACCTACAACTAACGGCCATCCAAAAATAGTACAGTTCGGTCTGGCTTTATGGGTCCATTTTATAATGGAAACGCTCAAAATACCGGACTGGACTCCATACAGCTCAGTGGAAACAAGGCTTTAATGTCCATTAATACCAGTTCAGCATGGTTGCAATGTCACAGTCTACCCAAGAGCTGTTGCTGACCATGCTGACCATGTCCATTACTTTATGACCACAGTATACCCATCTTTTGATGGCTACTCCCAACAGTATCACCTGGCATGTCATGAAGGTGGAATCATTTCAGACTCATCTCAGAGTTTCTTCAACATTTCCTCAAATGGCCTCCACAGTCACCAGATCTCAACCCGAAAGAAAACCTTTGGGATGTGGTGGAACGGGAGATTGGCATCATGGATGTTCAGTCAACAAATCTGCAGCCAACTATGTGATGCTATCATGTCAATATTTCCAGTAGCTTTTTGAATCGATACTACCAAGAACTAAGGCAGATCTGAAGGCAAAATGGATCCAACTTGGCACTAGCAAAGTGGACCTAATAAAGTGGCCAGTGAGTGCATACAGATAAAAAATAAGCTCAAAACTGCATGAGTATTTCTGTATTATAATAGTTGTGAATCAGGAACATTGCAATAATGCAAAAAATGCAGTTTGAAAGAGAAACCAGTGAAACCAGTGACATCCGCACCAAATATAAACAAAGACAAATGTCTTGCCTGCGCCTCTTCCTGCTGCCTCTTCAGCTGCTCCAGCATGGCCTGAAACTCCTCCTCCTTCTGCTGAGCCTCCTCAATGGTCGCCTGGTTTTGTTCGTCGTAAGCCATGGCTACTACAGCCAGAATCAGGTTGACGAGGTAGAAGGAGCCCAGGAATATCACCAGTACAAAGAAAATCATGTAGGGCTTCCCCGCTGCTCGTAAAGTCTGTCCAAAGCCAACCAGGAGAAGGTTTTTAGGTTTAGGTCAAAGCAATGGTAAAGTAAAGTCTGCGCAGTGTTGTACCAACCTGTTGGTAGAGGTTTTCCCAGAAGTCTTGGGTCATTAGCCGGAAAAGGGAGAGGAAAGCCCAGCTGAAGGTGTCGAAACTCGTGTAGCCATAGTCTGGATTACGACCCGCTTTGATGCAGTCAAAGCCTTCTGGACAAAGTCTTTGAATAAAACAAAAAATAACACTTAGGGCTTGACAATAACACAAAAACACACAGACATCAAAGTACAACATCATCTCAGACTTGACCAGCTTCAGGCAGCATTGTAAAAAACTAAGCAAGTATGGATCATGTGGAAGGGCTACTTGTAGAATTAGTGGAGCCAGTGCAATTTCCCATGTAACCACCTGGTGGCTTATAACAAAATTGAGACGATCCCCAATGATTTAATTGTAAAACTGCCCAACTTCATAGAAGAAAAAAGTAACAATTTCATTACAGAGATAACTTAAGTAGGGCAATATCTTGTGGATGTTTTTTGAGATATTTTTAACCAAAATGCACCAAAATGACCTGAATGGGTTTCTCCCATTTTTGTCTCAAAAGTTTTTGGAAAGGTAGGGGTTAAAGGAAGTTACATCAGAGAAAAATATTGACAGCCATGAATTTAAAGTCTACACAAACCAACATAACCACAAGCTTTGTCTGTTTCCCACATGGATGTTGGCCCACAGGGAGAGTCAAATTACACATCTCAGAGAAGCTATAAAGCAAAGTAGTGGAGGGACGATTATTTTTGGCTACAAATTAAATATCTATCCCTAAAATCCTCTAGTTTCAAAACCATTTCAAGAAAATTTTAAAAGATATGAAAAACCCCAGCAAAAAATGACCCTTTAACAGAACAATAATCTGAAGTGCAGTGAAAGAGCCACTTCAGTATGTCTGAAAAAGACAGAATAAGATGCTTCAGTGAATAAATATGTCCTTTGGAAATGTTTCCCACCATTTAGGTCACATTTTTCTTTCACATTTTGTAATTAGCTGTACTACACCTTGTGCAGAGTGGCGTAAGCCCAAGACAGGTGCCTAAATGGAAGTGGAATCTTTCAAATTAGGTTTTAATTATCAACAAAATCAAATTTCTCCCACACGAATTCAGTGGGGAAAGCCTATTTGAAAGGAAAATCACATCAAATTACAGCTATAGAAAAAACAGTCCACATGGTTTCAATTGTGCCTTAGCTTGGTGATACATCCCGACACTAATTGCGTATGCTCAGCATTGCAGTTCTTCTAATTGGACATATAAATAAAGCATGTCAGGCCTTACCCTGCACCACTGCCATTTCCACAGAGTAAAGCATCCCTTCGGCCAGGGAGGTAATAGTAATTACCTGAAAGGAGGAGAGATAGATGGATAAACATTCAGGACAGGAATGATTTGGATCTTGTTGATACTTCTTATTTGTTTGAGATTGGCAAAGTTAATGTCTCTGCGTATCAGAATACAAATTGGTGCACAGAATGAGTATGTGTTAAAGGCTAATCTAATCTCCTTTATAGTACTGATCTCAACAAGAATTGGAAGAGTAAGGGTTTTGAAAATGTAATGTTGTTTTCAACTAAAATATATTGATGCATACATAAACTTGTAAAAAATATTCATAGTATCAATAGAAAGCAATGGTGAAACATTGTGAGCTTTTGTAAGTTTTCATGTTTTAGTTTTAAAACAGTTTGAAACAATTGAAATAAATGTTCCGTGTCATAGAACCTCCCTGAACAATGCAGTAAACTGGCTGACTATCCAGAGTTTACCTCCCTTTTGCCCAACAGTGGCTGGGTAGGCTTCAGCGTCCCCTTGATTCCAATCGGGGATAGGTTGGCTTGGAAAATGTATTTAGACATGGTAACTGATGGGCTTTTGAGTTATAAATGACCCTCATACATTTAGCTTACATAGAATGTCATCAGCGGTTGTTTTACAACAATGGTCTAAACAGTTAATTTATTACTATTTTCTTAACAAAAGCCAAGGTTTGGTGATATAGCCAGGCAAAATGATGACGACAACAAAAAATCGCCAACCTACACCAATAGGTAACCGTACCTACCATCTGTCTCTTGAGCTTAAAGTTTTAAATAACTGTGAATGGCGAGTCCTTGTCTTGGACAAGGTCATTTGACGCATGACGCATTGGCACCAGCAAGGGCAGCTAGACTCTCAGAGCTTCAGGATAACAGTGACGCTTTTCTAGGCTTTTCTCCCCCATCTTGTTTTCCAGTGTTTATGTCCTTGGCGTTCAGTGACTCATGCTTCTCTCACACTTGAGGGTGCTTATGCCCTACAGATGGGCTGCAAGGGAATGATGAGGTTGAGCTATGGGTTAAAAGAAGAACGCTTTGTTGCTGAAGCGATTATGCGCCACATTTGCCCCATTTTCCCAGCAGGCAGCCTCTGTTCTGAGGCATTTCCCTCTCTGAGTATCAACAGAAATAACATCTGACTTCACTCGAATGCAACAACCCATATCCTGTCTGCGTGGAATAGTTGAGTAACTTGACCCAGGTTTACCCCGACTATGATTTCACGCCTCTTACTTTCATCGTTCATGTACTCCGTCCAGTTGAAGGTGGAGTTCTCCATGTTGAAGCTGCCGTTGTAGTACACGGTGTCGTTTAAGGTGGCGCTGCTGTTGGTGGCGTTAGTGGGCCTGCGCACACATTTCTGCCTCAGGTTGCCCATAAAAAGCTGCAAGCCGATCAGGGCGAAGACGCTGAGGCAGAACACGGTGAGAATCATCACATCTGACAGCTTCTTCACAGACTGGATCAGAGCTCCAACGATGGTCTTCAACCCTATCAAAGGGTGAGTGGGGGGGGGGGGAGGGGGGAGTGGAACATTGGGTAGTGCTTACTGTCTGGTAAGTTCAGCATGTGCCAATAAAAGTTCACAGTAGCAGGTAGTCATTAATGTTGTTGTATGATGATCAGACCCTCTCATCATACAGGAACCAAACTGATACAACCACTACTAGATATGGATTCTGCAGAAAACATGTCATTTTTCCTGACTGTCAATCGTTTAGCCTTTGGATTCCTGGAAAATGTCATTCATTTTATACATTTATTTATTTTTTGATTATGGTATACCACTTAAGAAAAAATTGATATAAATAAGGATTGATTTTATTTGCAAAACTCTGAAACTTCTATTTTTTTACATTAAGAGAATAATGGAAGATCTGTGCAAATCTTTCAGGAGGAAGTTCATTTTAGGTGGGCGGAGCAATCCAATATTTTTGCTCAATTTCACATGTAATTTATTCAACTCCAGGACTGTTTTAAAGATTTCCTTTATTCTGTCAAGCCTAATCACCTTTGTTAAATTATTTTTACATTTGGTCTCTCACAACTAACCTCTGATTTAAAGTTGTGTCCTGACATACAGGGATTTCCTCAAATCAGGTATTTTGTACTGATTCTGACATGAAGTTTGAATCAGATAGCAAAGTAAAAAAAAAAAAAAAGAAATTGCTCTTTTAGGCTTTTAGCTTTTTCGGTGGTCCTAAAAATTACTACGAAAAAACAGTAAAGAAATACATTGACAATTCTAAAAGAAAAAAAAAGACAAACATTTTGGAAAATGAATGTAATTTCCACAAAAACAATATAAAGTGGTAAAAAAAGAAAACAAAATGTAAAAGGTTGGCACTATGGGGCATCACTGATTGGATGATGATGTTTGAGTTTTATAGAACTAAAACAGATGGATGTTTAACTCGAACTGTGGTAAAGAGTTGTTTGAGTAATCTTCAAACTTTTGCAGTGACTGTGGCCATAAGCTTAAAGAAATATTGTCTGTCTGAAGATTGAAAAAGTGAACAAACATCATCATCCAATAAGTGATATAACTATTCCAGTTTCTTATTTTACGCCTTTTTTAACATTCCTTTTTTACCTAATTTTTCCAAAACTTTTCTTTTTTTTTAATTGTGTTTTAATTTTGGGGAATTTTGTTTGGATTTTTAAAATTAAATCTTTTATTATTTTTAATTGCTTTGCTTTTGTAACTGTCATTGTGAGCTTGAATATTTTTTTGCGATGTGATATGTTGATGTGATTTACACGTCAGGGTCACTGTAGCTTTGAGAGTCAGGCTAACATCAAGAAAATACAAAACTAAGATGGCCAGATGGAAACATAACAGTTTAAAGGCACTTTTTATATTTATAATTTTTTTTCCAATTATGGTAAACATACAGGACAATTAGTTTGTTTTTTCTTTAACTAGAAGTTGTAGTTTGTGTTAAGTTTGTGTTATGGTGATTTCACGGCTAAGTATCAGAAACAACGTCTACCAGGTGATAACTTCTGAGTTCTAAATCCAAAGCTAGTGAAAAAAAACATGTTTTAAACAAAATATGAACAATTCACATAACTTTTTATAAACTTTTCATGTAAACATAACAATCTGTGATGTATTTTCTAAAATGAATGCTTTTTTTTTACTTGTGAGATTAGCATCTGACATTTAACAGTGTCTGAACATTGCCATTTTGCTAGTTTTCAATCATTTCTAGCTGGTGTGAATGGTTGCTGTGAATTTTCATATCATCTGAACCCACCGCCCTGTACATATTCCCAAAGGAGACACACAACACTGAACACAACATGCACCAAACCACAAGGCAGGGAGGAGTCTCACACACCAAAGAGCTCGCCACAAGACGGCTTTTGCAATGTCTCATGCAAAAAAAGGAAATAAAAAAAAAAAAAGCGGATAGTGCACAAAATCTACCCGTGAGGTTCCCAAGGCAAGAATAGGTTTCAGCCAAAAAAGAATTCTGCCTTAGAGGATGTTTCTAAAAGCCCAGAATTCTGTCAATCTCTGCAGATTGGAGCCAGATTCTAGCTTTTACTGGCCTTCGGGACGAAGGCAGCATGAGGGGGCAGCGACAAGCGTCGTCAGGCTAAGCTACATTGAGATGGGCTGTAAAGGGGGCAGGCGGCAGCGTGGGGAGCATTTGAATTTTAATGCTACGTACACATCGGGCATGTGATACACATTCAAGAATGTGCCAAACGGGCATTCTTGAACGCGCTTTCAACAATTCGTGTTCAACCTGGACTGTTACTACCCGATACTAGCGCATGTACTTACAGTTGGAAGAGGCTTGGTGCAAATCTTGCTAATCTTTTACAGCCTATTCCGATATATGAAAGACGTCAAATCCTTTCTGATTAATTTCTTCTTCGTGATCAATTTTGAAACGGTTAGCACCTTCATATTTTGAAAAGGACGCTACGCATAGATCCATACCAAACCCAAGTCCCTGATTGGTCAACGTCAAACTGGTTTATCCTTGCATTCAACAGCCATGCGTTTTGTATGTAGAGGCGCAAAATGGACTTCAAAACTTGTGCGTGAACGCGACAGAAGCCTGAAATGCGTATATGTGCGATTATACATAGAATTTTCATTGGAATTGGTCCCTTGAATGCGCGTTTTCCGAGCCCAGTGAACGTAGCATTAGTGAAATGCCAGTTAGCTGTTAGCATTCCAATTCTCCTACAGGCCCTGATGGATCTCTCACCTGGGATGACTGATATTGTTTTCAGAGCTCGCAGAACCCTGAAGGTTCGCAGTGCTGAGACATTGCCCAGGTCCACAAACTCTGTGACATATCTGTAAGGGAAAGGAGTGACGGGGAGGCGGGAAAGAGGGGGAGGACACGCGCACGCACACACGAACCAGGCACGCACACACGTGACGAGACGAAGAGGAGGGTCATGGGAAGGGAAGGGAAGGAGGGAACGGCAAACAGTCACGCACAGAGGACAGATGGCAGGAGTGCAGCAGGCGCGGTGGCCTTACCTGGAATTACTGAGATAGTTTTCAAAGCTCGCAATACTCTGAATGTGCGCAGAGCTGAAACATTGCCTAGGTTTACAAACTCTGTTATATACCTGCAGGATTAAATGCACAGTTACTACAAAGCATTGGACATCCGCCTCTCACACAGCCATCAGAACGGAGAGGAGGCTCTTACACAAGAATATGAAGTCATGGTTACAAAAAAAACCGCAGACGCTGCAGGTGACGTTAAGTCTTTGAGGCGTAAAGCAAAAATAGGTCAAGGTACTCAGTGCTTTGGAGGGAGGTTTAAACTTCCATTACAGTAGAAAACAGTTCAAACTTCCAGAAATGCTCTTAAAACATACTTCAGGTTACTCCCTTCCCTCTCCTCTTCCCCCTTGCAGTGGGATTTCGTAAAATGCAGGCCATCAAACGGGTTTGCCCATTTTTTTTGTCTGCAGACAGCCCGTATCCACCCTTAAGGGCGGTTGCGACTAAGGCTTTATATGTGGTTCCGTGCAGCGCGCTTTGCAGGATACTTACGCCATGAGAATAACACTGAAATCCAGCCAGTTCCAAGGGTCTTGCAGGAACGTGAACTTCCCCAGACAAAAGCCCCTGGCAAGGATCTTTATAAGGGACTCGAAGGTGTAAATCCCTGTGAATGTGTACCTGCAAACAAGGGTAGAGACACAGGAAATGAGAGGACCTGCTGGGTGAAATATCGACTTTGCAATGATGCAATCACAGGATCTCTTTTATCCGAATCTCTGCCTTGATGGCAAAACCAGAAATCTCCTTTGCTTGACTGGTTTGTTCCTTTATTTCCAAATATTTGTTAAACTTTTTTCTCCTTCTGGGTTTGAAGAAACCCAGGCAGGGTTCATTTAATCAGTACCTGCTTTTATTGCAGAGTAGTGAGAGCTCATGAAATGATATTACATTTCTGAGGCATCAACACTCACATCTAATCCCTCATGCTTATTATCCGTAGTTTTAGGACAAGTAAAAAGTTAAATTTAACTTCTCCTTATGAGAAGGAGAAGCCACAACTGTTAAAACAATACACTTTATCCTTTATGTTCAGTTTTCTGAATGAGATACACACGTCCTATTTCAGCAGTCTGGTACTACCAGGTTTTGTTGCATTGATTTTTTTTTTGTCTTATTGTTAACTTTATATGTGGATATCCTGTATCATCCATGCTCAACAAGAAAACACCTGTGCTACTTCAAAAATGATTTTGCTTATGTAGAAAATCTATGATACCCTGATTAACCCCATACCATGTCTCCACCTCCGCAGGCTGCCCAGCAACAGAGCTGTTCAATATTTAGATAAAAAAATAAAAGTATATTTTGTAGCCAAAACCCCAGTTTTAAAGTTGTTGCTTTAAACATATCGGAAACATCTGAAACGTTACTTTTGCATAAACATTAAAGTATGATGACAAAGGGTTTAATGAGGTTAGAAGTCAACCAGAAAACAGTTAGAGGGATTCAAAACATAACCGAAGCTCAAACTCTCTTTATTGTTTTAAGCCCTCTAACTTCTGAGTTGAAGTGCATTTCAAAAAAGGGAATGAAATAGAGCCAGGTCAATTCCCAAAGTAACCACAAGAAGGCTTGTTACACAATCTTAAACATAAAAAAACATAATGTTTGTAGAAGTAACTCTGCACAGGCCTATTCTACCTACCCACATGACCTTAGGAAGGTTGGAACAAAGGAGGTCGGTTTATTTTACGTTAAAGTGATAGATTTTCCAACAACCCCCCTAGTGGTTACACTGGGAAGTGCATTGGCTCTGCAAACTCTTGGTGTTAGGGGAGCCTCAAACAGCAAGAGGAGTTGTTCTGCATTTTTCAACAAATGTACAAAATTGCTTTTTTTCCAAAGACTAGTGTTTACTGAGGTCACATCTGGACAGAGTAGCAGCAACAATAAAACAGAAGAACTGTTTTCATTTTGGCTTTATGGGAACCAACCGATCACATGACCACACTTTTGTGTGTAGCTTTTCCAGTCACTTTTTCTGACCAAACCCTCATGACCTCATGTCTGAAAAAGTCCTTTCTTCACTTTAACCCTTTGACACGGGTAGCTTAACACGCCCTTTGAATTACCGTAACTCCTCAATCGTTGCACAATTAACGCGATTTCAACAGATTCTGAAGTGAAGAAACGCAGCTTTGTGTTGATATGCAACACATTACTGTAGAAAAGTGTTTATACAGTCAACATAAACCAGCTGATGTCAAGAAAAGCAGCTTTTCGTGAATACTTTATCAACGCTAAACTGGTAAACGGTAAACGCTACAAAATGCTACTATTACTATTAACGCTACTATAGCTTCACTTTACAAATGAAAAGTGTTTCATAACACTGCAAAGTCCCTTTTTTTCCACACCAGAATCTGTTGGAATTACGTTAATTGTGTAGATTACGGTAGGTCAAAGCACGAGTGTCATTTTGCGGTCACCGGCAACAGCTCAGATGTTAAGGATTATTTGACAGGAAAAAAAAAACAAATCTGCATACTCACTCTACATTCTTGGCCCAGTCCGGGGGAGAACTTAGCGTCATAAAAGCACAGTTGGTCAAGATGGTGAACATGATCAACATGCTGAACATCGTAGAAACAACAAGTCAAGGAAAGCAGTGAAACCCTTTGAAATCTCTTCTTGTTTATAAAGCGTGTCTTATACCCTCTTTGGTCTTTAATTCCGGCTGATTGCATGAAATCTCTGAAAGGATATGAGTGCACCAAAACTCTAATAGCTATCCTTCGCAGAGGGTTGAAGGGAGTTAGGATGTACAAGGCAGAAGTGGCATTGAAACGGAAGATCGCCTTCCCACGATTCAACACTATGAAGGTCTGAAAGAAACACACAGAGACCGAATCAAAAGGCTTCGTTCTCAAAAAGAACAATCAAACATTTCCCACAAATCCGTTACACTATTTTTAGAGCATCGGTGCTCTGCAGCAGCGACCACAAGGTCAGAGCTTGTCTGAGTCCAGGCCTGTGGTTGTTATAGCAATGACGCCCGTTGAGCTCAAGGCAGCGTGTCTTTGACACCTCTGTTCAGCTGGCACAGCAGCTCAAATTAGCATTTAGCACCTCTGTTGACCTGCACTTTAAGTGGTCTTCCTGCACCAAAGCTGAACTGGCTTTGCTGCATCTTTTGAAAGCGTTGGTAAGGAATGAACCAATGTTTACTTATAAAACAGCTGTTTTTTTCATGCAATATACAATAATAAAGAACGGGATTATTTTAACTACTAAAATACTCCAAACATACTTTTCAACTTCTTATAGAGATGCTCATTCTCATAAATCTTTTGAGCATTGGCCTATTAAACCACATGGGATCTTTGTTTATTAAATGCCAGAAAAAAATGACTCCGTTTGTTGGTTTCAATGACATCTTCTGTAAATATTGTGCCAAATGGAGCAGAGAGGATGTGTGATAATAGAGGTTCAGGGCACATGGTCTGTGACTGGCCCACCTAAAAACCAATGGTCCATTCAGGTGTCTGTGCTGTGGGAGCTTTGGGATGTGGGAGGGACTAGCAGCAGACGCTGCTAGTTAGGGAGATTAATAATAACGTGATTCATGCTAAAGGCATGGCTAGTTGCTTTCTTAAAAGACAAGCACTGTCAATCTGAGAAAAATTGAAACAAAGTCACTTAGTTATCAGATTGGAGCCTTGTTACGCTCAGAACTAACATCTTTTAAAACAAAACAAAAATCTAGCAATAGGTGACACACGCCAACTTAAACGGGGTTGATCAAATCAGTTGGAAGAGCTTTCATGGAATGTAGTGTTTTGATTTGAAATTGTTTATTTCCAGCAATCAAAGCAAGTGTAAAGAAGTTTCTGACAATTTTATAAGTCGCTGTATAATCCATCCACTTTTGTGTGTGGCCTTTGATTTTGTTGGGAAGTTCTCAAAACACAAACAGGAATACAGGAACCAACACTAACGTAGCCCAATATTTATTCTCTAAAGGGCAATTTTTCTCTTTGAATTGGTGGACATTCATTGTTCTTGTCGTCTAGTGTTATACAAGTGTTGATAGCTCCTTTCTTGCTCCTACTGTTCTTCAGATCAATAGTGTTCATTGCAGATTGGTCTTTTTCTTTCTCCTACTAGCACTGCAGCCAGACAAAACCTTTAGGTTCAGGACCTAGACTTGTATTTTGGATACACCGTATTTTACAGACTATAAGTCGCCCTTTTTTTTCATAGTTTGGCAAGGGGTGCGACTTATACTCCGCAGCGACTTATATTAGAAATAAATTGAAATAAATACATTGTTAACTCTCCTGTTATGTTCATTTGTGAGGAACAGAGATTATGTTCCTTTGTCAATTTGATGTATGAGGTATGTTAAGTGTTAAGAGTATGTTAAGTGACTCAGAGAATCAGCAAACATTTGTTTACAGTAAGATCTTGAAGGCTAACAACATAATATTCTATTTTCCAATGATTCCATAGATTCAGAAATGCAATAAAAATGACAACTGTTTCTACAAATACAGGATGAAAACAGAGTATTAGTTGGCCAATGATGCTTCATGAAAGGAATAAATAAATAAGTATGAGAAGAAATTACTGTGAAATTATGAGATAAACAGTCTGCTATGATTGTGTCATATGAGGTTGTGAAAGTTATTAGTTCTTGGTCTCAGATTTTGTCAAATAAATTTCCCGTCAAAATGCGACTTATAGTCCAGTGCGACTTATCTGTGTTTTTTTCTACTTTATACTGAATTTTTGGGCTGGTGCGACTTATACTCCGCAGCGACTTGTAGTCCGGAAAATATGGTAACTAAAGTTCCTCTTCGATCATCTTTTAAACTAAATTCTAAATATTCCCAGTGCTCTTTCAATAATTATGATGTTGTTCCTGTGTTGTTTTCTTTTACATAGCTTAAATTTCTTTATTATAAGCCACAAGAACATGTTAGAAACACCATTTTCATTGGAGTGGGTCCTCAAAAATTAACTCTACTTTGTTTTGTTACAGCATAAACTGATGGATCTGCTTTCATTTGTGGTTAAAGCCCTTTGTTGTTCTTACATACATGAGATTATAATGAAATCAGTTTTTTTTTTTTAAACCCATGGTGTCGGTGTTCCAGGTAAGGTTTCATGCGCTCTCCTTAAAAGCTTTTTCAGGTAATTAAATTAGCTTTTGAAATGGTACATGAAAGTGCAGCTCTGTGATTGAATTTACAGATAGATTTATAAATAGATAGTAGTGATGGGTAGTGATGGTGAAATGCCAGCACCATCGAGGCCTCATCCCGGCTTAATAAAAGGTGAATTCCACACACACCTTCTGATTGCTGTAAAAGGGGTCAATGTCCTCCAGTGGGGTTGACACCATGTGAGGAGGGATCTCCCCATAGATGAAGGGCAGGGATTTCCCCGCCTCCAGGTCGCTGTTGGGCTTGGGCCCGTTTTCATCGTCGCTGTCGCGCTCCGTCCGTGGTCTCTTGGCCTTCTCCTCGGCGATGCGCCTCTCGATGGCGGCCAGCGACTCGGGAACGAAGGGACGGAAGCTGTCAGGTCCGGGCGGTACAAGCAGCTGTGCCATCTTGTCATCCTGCTCCGTCAGAGGGCAGCGAGGGGCTCAGCTGGGGAGGGGAGCTGCAACAAGAGGATAAAAAGATGGAAATCAGAAGTCTGGGCCTGAAAATAGCCTTTCCCCAGAGGACAATAAGATCTCTGTAGATTGTTTGATTTCCCTACAATCCTAATGGAAGAGGCATGTGTAACTAGCTTCTCTGGATTTATTGATGCAAACGTAGACTTAAAAGAAATCCATTGTTGCTGTTTTGGGGACAGTTTTGATAGTTAGAATTTGTCAAAACCTCTTGATCTCACTAAGTGACGCCAACGGAAACTGGCTCCAAAGCTACATTAACACTGGCCTCGCAAATGCTCAATCAATGCTCGGCCACTTTGAATGAAAAGTCTATATAAAAGCGTGTACGTGCGCATTTCAAGCTTCCGTGTTCAAAACTCTTGAATTCACGTGTCACAAAGCAAGTTTTTACTAGCATTTTCAGGCTCTATGATAGCCTCTATAACGCATGGCCATGGAACGCGCATTCAAATTTAAACCAGGTCAAATTTTGCTCAATGAGGGGCTCAGATTTGGTGGTGATGTATGGATGACCTCATCGTCAATTTACAGAAGTTAGTAAATTGCAGTTTGTGCCCAGCCAAAATTCTGTAAGCACAAGTCATTCATTTATCGTAATAGAACTGTGAAAGAAAAAGCCTGGAGCAAGATTCACAAGGTTTGCATCGCTTTGACGTTTCCAACCAAGTCTCTTCCACCTTTAGGTGGCGCACATCACAGCAGGACAAGAAGGAAAGAAGTATCCCCTCCCTGCTTGTCCAGTGTGAACACCCCGGGTTCAAGAACTTAAGTTTAGCGCGTCCTTGAATTCACGTCACATGCCCGGTATCACACTGGCTTAAGGGTTAACAGTCTGCGTAGACATCAGTCTTAACCACTTTCGTCAGCTCTTCCAGGAGCACCAAGACCATTTGAAAGAGGATAAAAGACGGTCTTTTTCCAGCCAGTCCTTAGTGGATTATCTCACATACTTTCACCAGATGGGAGTAGGTACTCTCAGCTGTTTGCATTTACAGTCTTATACTTGGGTTACTGTCAGTAGTTCCTGCTTATTGGTCAAGGTTTGTCTTCAAATAGTACATCAACTTACAGGATCTGAGCATCTTTCATGCCCAATTTCCCCTCATTAGGTTTTCCATTTGCTGAACCTGAATCAATGGACGCAATTATAACTGTTATGCTGTGCCCGTATCCTTTCTTTTAAGGCACGTCAAATTCGCTTCTCAATGATAGTCCAAAAATGGATTTATAAACTAGACACTTTTAGTTCAACAGGAAAAAATAGGATCTTTTTATTATTGTCTTGATGCAAAGGAGAAAACATTTTTGTAAAGTTCAGGAAAAGAACTATCAAATTCTCCATGTTTGTTTTAGACTCCACCCATTGTTCACATCATTAATGCGTCACTACCTAATCAGAGTTCTTGATTGGTTGATGCGATGCGAATTCTTTGCCAAAAGTTCACATTTTAAACTCTGGAAGCATCGCGACGCAATGCCCATAACACGCTGACGCCTGACACCAGACCGCCCTGCTGCAGGTACATTGACTTAAAACTGG
Source organism: Oryzias sinensis (assembly GCA_037389245.1). NCBI lineage: Eukaryota > Metazoa > Chordata > Actinopteri > Beloniformes > Adrianichthyidae > Oryzias > Oryzias sinensis. Next base: position 11,943,104 of record CM074510.1, read on the forward strand.
ACACCCCTTCAATATGAAAGTAGCTTTACAGCTAAGCCTCACCAAACAAAACAAGAGTAACCGCCAGGTGCAGGGTACTTAAAGAGCCGGGTCTGCCCCGTCCTTTTTACCCTTTTGACGTGCCCTTGAGCAAGCCTTTTGACCCTAGTTTCTCAGGTGTTGCTGCTCAGTACTCAAAAGTAGATGTATAGATCTTCTGGTGTAGTTGGCAATAAGAAATGGATAGATTTGAATACAAACAAAGGCTGAAAATGAAATTTTTTTTAAAGTGACAAATATTTGCTGTCAAAAGCCACGGTTGTTTTGTCAAAATAACATGACTTGATGTACTGCTCTCTCTGCCCGTATGTCCGTGGAGCATGGAAATGTGTGCATGCGGGGCAAAGGCTGCCGGCATATGCTGAGGCAGTTTGGGGGGAGGGTTGCATGCAAAGTGGCTCAGACAGAGAGGCAGGGTTCATTTACATATTCACACATTCGTGCATGCTTTATGGGGCAGGATGGGAGGGGCGGCGGGGGGGGTATCAAAGGCGCCAATCGCCAGAGAACAACTTTCTGGAACGGCTGAGCAGACGTAAGTCTTGGGAGGTTTCATCAATGATGCATGATCCCGTTCTTTTGTTTCAAATGCCAGCTTCTCTACAGTGTTGTGGCTGATGGGGAAAGAAAAAAATGTCGCAGGCCAGACCCTGCAATGTATGGCCGTCACATATCCGTGAAAAGCCTTTTATTTTGCGTGATAACTTGTGATTACGTCACGTTAAAACTAAAACTATATATGAATCTGTCTAAAGCACAGCAAGAAAGATGAAAACGGTGGCTAGAGTGCATGCTAATGGCTCAGTGACTAATACCAATTTGAGTGGCTTTCTGTGAAACACAATAGAGTGACGGCTGTAGTTTTATAACTGATGACCAGTAGGACTCAAAGGAGAATCATAACATGGAAAATTAGCATTTTTCATCAATACTTGGAGACAAAAATAAGATTGTAGGTTTCAAAAAGCAACATATGACCTCGTAGCTGATTTTTCCTAATCTGTTTACCGCCAAAATTAGCTCCTGCAGAGTCATAGGAACTGCTGTCTTTTCAGGGTTTAATCGTTTTAACTGACTCAAATTACAAAGACGTGAACAGGTGCAGCAGGCAGCGATTGGCATCAGCTCTTGCCTCATTCAGCAGCAGGTTTCTAGCATCGCAGCCGTCCCACAGGAAAGGCGAGAGGGCGCACAAACAAGGACTCCCTAAAAAGGCTCTAGTGAGCCATTAGCTACGGCTCCCTGGTGTTCAACCGCCACACAGGTGGGGTCCTGTCCCCGGTGGGACGCTGTAAACAGAAGCCTCTCCTTCAGCTGGCTTCCAAAAGCCATGTCACTTTGGTTTTTATTGATTTTTCTTTACATATGAATGAGATTATCTGGAATTGTCTGTGTAAAAGGCAGAAGAAAAGCAGCAAAGACTTTGAAGCCGTCTGACATTTAGCCAACACTGGAAAGCTGGAGGACGTAATTGAGACAAAGATACAAATAAATTGGTTCGGGGCTTCATGTCTAAACCAAAGTTCATGTAATTTATATCTTTTTGGATCTTAAAAAATTAAAAGGGATAGGCATCATGTCCAAAATACTAATTTGATTTGATTTTAGTGCACGTGATCATGATATGATTTGATCCCAAATCAATACAAATTGATAGACATTTGCTTTACTTACGTTTCCTCTCAAAACCAGATCTGCCTAGTTGTGAAAACCCACTTTTGTTAGAACTTCTGATATAAGCTACACATAAAATGATGAATTATTGTATCATAGACTAACATAAAGCAGTAAGGCCACCAAAAAATACCAAGAAAAAAGTACATTTGTGGTTTTGAACACAATCTGACTTTAATACGTAAGAAAACTGTTTTCTTTTTAAATCCTCAAAGTACTGCACAGTTATCTTGGAAATATAACTGAATCTAAAAATGATAACTACAAAAATACATATATTTTTTGTTTCTTGACTTTTTGGGAGCAACCAAACAGCAGATGGAACATAAATATTCAATCCAAAGCATTTATCTCTTTTTTTTTTTTTTTACGTTTTTATTCAAATTTAATTGAAAACGTTTTTTTCTATGTAGGGCTACACGATATGAGAAAAGCTCGCGATTTGCGATTTTAGTGATCAATATTGCGATATAACTTGCGATACATTAACAAATAGAAAAACACTTAAATACATCTTTTTCATTTCACTGCAACAGTTTAATTTAAATAGGAGTCAACATAACTTAAATTATACTCCAAATGACCCTCGTCTAGATAGGAGGCAAACATCTAACATAAAAGTCTCCATCTGATTGGTCAACAACGTGACGGGCGATATCTGATTGGTCAAATGCATAAATGGATTTATTTGGTTCGTTAAATAGCTGGTATTAGATTGTTTTAGCACATTTAAGATAACCATCTATTGCAATTTTTGCCGACTTCTGCGTATTGCACAGCTTGATGTCGCGATAAAGAAAAAAATTGCGATTTATTGTGCAGGCCTGTTTCTATTTTAATGTATATTTGCAGGCTAAGAAGAACATATTTAATTCAATGGTTTGACATTATATGATTTGTTTTAATGATATTTTGCACTAAATAAATTAGAATGTAATGAACAAACTTAGTTGTGAATGGGTACCTTAAAAATACATCAACTTAAATAAGGAAAACTGACGCTCAGGGGCGGAGCTACATGGGGCCAAGGGTGGCAGTTACCACTCCAGCAAAATGTAAAGATTAGTTTCATTATTGAGGAGATTAAGAAATCATCAGTACAAGGTTCTTAAAGTGCACAGCTAAAATAATATTTCACTATTAATAACATTCATTTGTAATGGCTTTTTGCTCTGCTGTTCTAATTTGCCTCCCTTCCAAAATCTTCTTCCAAACTGCCATCCCCGTTATAAAATGTTCTACCTGCGTCACTGTAGTCACACTGATAGACAAACTGGAAAAAATGACAAAAAAGTAAAAGAGAGAAAGAATAAAAGCTGCACTTAAAATGAGTGGAAAAGCAGCTAAAGGTCAAATAAAAGCTGGGAAAGACCAATTTCAGGGAATTTTTAAAGTTGAGTCTAAAAGAGCCATTTGCCCTCATTTGAGCTAGCATAATTTCACACAGCAAACAAGGAAAGCAGACTAAACCGCCTGCAAATGTCAGCAAGCTAAAGCGGCTGCCTGTTTGAGGGTCGAAACGAGTATATTAATATAAATAAATAGAAAATTACGAGATAATCTAACTGTACTTCTTTTGTCGCTACAATATCACATTGAGTTCTTTTGTATTTTTATTCACTTCCTGTTTTGCTCTGCAGAAGAGTCCATTTTCATAGGTAAAGCGGACAAGAGTTCACACGATAGACCAGAGTTTGCTTGATTGACAAGATTGACTCAAAACCAAGTCTTCACACTGGCGTAAAAAAAGGAAGCAAGGGAATGTGAAGAAACAAACTGACGTGAACCAAGCCGCTCAATGTCAAACCATCTTGAAATATTACAAACGAAAAAAACCTGAGGAGAAGCTTTCTTGTATTTCAGAAAATAATGTGGCTGCTGGGGGGGGAGATCTGACGGCCTGGACCCTCACCCACACCTGTTGCCATCCCTGCAGCCGCATGTAACACGACACAACCTCATCTGCAAAAGCAGAAGTGGCCAGAGCCAGAGGCGCCTCCATCCTCCGCCACCTCAGGAATGCTGAGGCTTGGAGAAGCCTGCGCGCCGCTGTCCGTGGTGCTGAAAGGGGGCGCAGCTGCCTCCAAAAGCAAACAAGTGGAAGCCTCCTATGTATCAGACATTTTGAAAAAACGCAGCTTCAAATATAGAAGCTGCTGAGCATTAATTATACCCTCCCCCTCCCCCCAATCCTCCTCCAGTGCCTTCAGGGTGACCTTAAAGTGCTATGAGGGCGTTTTCCAGCTCTGCTGGGGCTAAAAACACACAGGGGATGAAACCCACCAGAAGCGTCTCGTTTTTCCCCTCACGTTAGAAAATCAACCTAAACATTGAAGGTGGCGCTTTAGGAGACTGAGGCGCAGCTCCTGCTGTCGCCATGTTGGTGTAGGCGCCGAGAAGAAGCCCCAGAACCGACACCAGAACCGTCCCAGGAGCCAGGAGCAATGATGGCAGTCTGTGTTTGGATCCAGACGCACAAACACCCTCACCCCCCCTCCTGGTAGCGACCTAAATACCCCAATTCTGATATTTAACAATCAAGTCCAAACATTGAACGATCTGGATTATCCCTTTTGCGCGACAAAAAGCTCCGGAACGGGTACGAACGGGTCTGGGCGTGCCCTCTTCCGACGCCTTGCTGCTGCTGGAGCGCCAAAAATACACCTGGAGCTTGTCAGTCGGCGCAAAACCCTCAATAAATCTCGGTTTTGTGGGCGATTCAAATATAAAATTCCCTTGAAATAACACAATTACGCACCTCAAGAAGGGTCCTGAAACGGAAAAAAGCGCAATTCCGTTCCAAAAACACGGTGACTTGTTGATGGAGACCAAATTGTTCCAATCGTGTTTTGAATAGTCTCGACGTGTATTTCTCCAATCCAGACGGGCAAAGCATGATCCAGATGAGACTAAAAACGCGCGTATTTGATTTGACAGCACACAGAAATGGAAAGGATCTGTATACAGTGTTTGTCACGCAGCAAAAACACATAACGATAGCAACGAATGTCTGTCTGAAAGCAAAAATTAACGCATTTTTTTTTTCAATTATTTCTACATTAAGGCTCATTTGTTAGAAATAAAAGGCTTACCACCGTTACGGTGCCCAGCAGGTGTGGACCCTGAAGGTAGATCCCATGTCCAAAAATAACAATAATTCCTTTAGAATTCTGGAAAAAAAAGCAACGACCAGTTCCACTTAGCAACGACTTGTTTCCCCCCCACCCCTCCTTTGAGAAATCCCTCCCCAGGCTGAATGGACGGGCTTCTAATGGGCGCTGCTTTGATTTTTTTTTTCTGCGCGCGCCTGACGCGGAGAAATCCGTCCGCGCGCCGCGCGTTGGATGAGCTTTGGTCTGGGAGCCAAACGGCGTCACAAAATGGCCCGAATAACCAGGAAGCATCAAAAGAGCAACCTGTTGTTCGTCACTGAAACACCTGGACTTCACCTGATACCCCCTCCCTCCACCCTCCTTCCGGCAGTTTTCCGCCAACCCCTTCATTCTCCATCCGTCTACATTTAGTTTTTGTTTATTATAGTCTTTAAATTCTTTACAAACGTCTCATCTTCATTTTTGATTGGTTTATCATCAAAATATCAATAATTGTATCATGTTCCGCTCGGTTTTTTATGTATAATCATTTATTTAATCCTTTTATTTATTTTTTCTTAAATAGAATATTTTTATTCTTCCATCATTTTCCAAAAAAAAGGGGGTGAATGAACAGTTTTCCGGCACGTGCTTGCCCACGTTGACACCCAAATGTTCCATGGAGGCGACACCTCCTGTGCTCTTGCTGGGAATTTCTACCACCTGCTGGACAAGAAGCCGAACTGCAGCAAGATTTTGTTACGTAATGGAAGTTTATTCTGGAAAGTTGGAGATGATGGTTGTCGAAGTGGTCATAGATATGATACTAGACTAAAGTTTGTTTTTAAAAAACAGTGTTGCAATCTACAACCATGACACTGCCACCGCCATACTTTCTACTAGACAATTTACCTTAGAGACACACAGTATGAAGGAATGTTTTTGTGTTTTTAATGTGTTCTTGTGGCATTTTTCTGAGGATGGATGACATATAGAAAGAAATTTCCGATTAAAATTGCATTTGTGTGTTTTCCTTTATTCAAATCAGTGGGAATCAGGAGGAGATGAAAAAAAATGTTTAAAAAGCATATTTGTAGCAGAAAATACATCACAAGCTCTCTGCTCCGCTCCTTTCTGATGCATCCACTTGTAGACGACTAGAAACTATCTACGTCTTCGTTTTCCTCATCCGTGCTGGAATTTCACTCAAAACTGTACATCAGGATACCTCCAACTGCCACAACTCAGAGGCAAATTTCTAATGAACCCCTGCTGCTCTGCAGAAACTATGTCAGAAAATGGCAGAGGTTGTTTTTTTTTTATTATGGCTAAAAATGGCATGATTTAAATTGAAAGACCACTGAGGACGCTTTGACAATAGATCCAAAGGTGATCGGACTGTGTCTTTTCCCTTATAATGCTTCCATGTATTCACTTTTCTTGGGCAAATAGGGGTGGTATAACGTTTCAGATGTCGTGTTCACTTTATTTTCCGACCAGACGAGGACACTTTTTATGATCTGATATGTAAAACCACTGTGTTGACACAAGACAAGCGGTTATTTCTATGGGACAATAACTGCCTTTATGTGAACAATTATTGCCAGAACAGACAGTCATAGCGCTGATGAGGACATTCAGCTGAGCCTTGTGTCATATGAATAGGAAGGCAAACACTTTCTGGCAAATATGAAACCCATCTCTTGCTGTCAGCTCTGGCTGACACACCCTTGTGCTCGGTGGAGCGCGTTGGTCTCACATGGCTGCAAGGAGTTTCACTTCATCATCGAACTGACAACTCCTCTGAACATGTTGACCAGCCGGCCCAAAACATAGTTACAGTGCTTGGCAGAGTGTCAAATGGAAAGTAACGCACTTACAGAGGCAGTTTGGCGTCACTAGATGTTATTACTTGTTTTCTACACTTGTCTGACAGTTATTTCTCTCTGAAGGGGCAACGCAGGCTGAGTGAAAAGAAAAGAGGCGATAAAGGCACACATTTGGACTTTTATCAGTGAAACATTAAGATTTTTCTGGACTTAATTTGTCAGGAGTCTTGCACTTTTTGATGACTGAACGATTTTTAAATATTTCCAATCCATTTAAACAACCTTTATGAAAGAATCAGGTTCTCATTTTTCTCAATGACACCCATTTTCAAATGTGTTTTCTGTTGGGTGTGGTCACTTTGTTGGATCAAAGAAAACTTTGTACCTCCCAAACACCCATTTAGAAACATTGTTAAGGTGGCTTTCCTTTCTAATGCAGACTCCAGTATGTAATGTCAGATATTTCTACCATCTGTGAATAGTTGCAGGGGTAGACTCTGAAGGCCACATTGCTGATTTAGCAACATATGATTGAATAGACTTAAAGGTGAAACCTCACTTTGATGGATTACTCAACCTTCTCAACTTATTCTCTAAATCTTTACATAACATGAATCATGAGAATGCCCAGACATTGTGTAATTTATTTGATCTATTTAAACTTTTGTAATAGACCCTTATTTTTATTGATTATTTTTTAAGGTTTATTTGTTTTCATTTTTTTCTGTCTACCTTTATCACAGCATTAATATTGTTGTCATTGACAGAAATGCCGTGTTTGGTTGTTGAATATTTGCTTCAATAAAAAAAAAATAATAAAAAAGATTGAATAGAATATAGACTCTCTCGATCCAGGTATGTCGTAGTGAATTGGTTGAGGAGACTCGCTGTCCCCTTGGGGCCTGGAATCTTTCTGCCTATTATTCACCTACTGGCCAATCGGTCAACCGCAAAGGAAACAAATACAATTACTTACCTTCAGGGCCAACAACGCAAGGGACCAACCAAACAAGAATGTTTAATAAACCAAAATATATACTTTAATTTACAAAAAAAACACCAAACATTAAAATAAAAATGATTCTGCAAATTATCCAACCATCAAAACTTAATTTAAGTTGACATCAACAACCCAATATATAAACAAGAAAGATAAATCTTACCTCACTCACACCACTGACATACACACAAAAACAATGAATGGAAATTATAATCAGACAATCAACCAATAGCAATAAAATGCCAAATTATCAGAGAGAAGTGGACGTAAGCAAAGTACCGGTTTGAGATATGAAAAACCAAAAAAACCTGCAACCTGGACGGAAAACTTTACATCATTTGAGTTTATTACGGTCTAAAATTATTAAATAAGTTTGTTTTTCCTAAAACAAGCATGAAACAACAACGGGGAGTAACATTCATCATAGAAATGATGTAGAAACTCTCTTGCTCATCAGAAATCCTAACAGATCCACATCAAGCAGCTCTGTTCACAGTTCCGTTTCGTCACCCCTTCGTGACTTTGCTTTGGGCTTCATTAGAGGCTGGGTGGTGGATTCTGACTCCTCGTACAGACGGAGTAGTAGTAGGTCGGAGGAGGGGCTAAGCTGCATTGGTCGATTTGCGTTGACGCTCCACATGAGGCAGGTCCCTGGCTGGCGTCTGCGAGATGCCGATGCTGCCGTGAATCTGTATCAACACTGACACTTCACATAAAACTGTGTGAGGTACATCACTGCAAAAAAAGCAGGACTTCCTGAGGTCACACTACCTCAAATGAGTGGTGGAAGAAAGAAAATGATCTAATCTAAGAGCTCTTTCTTTTCAACAAGAAAAAAATCAATATCTCTGTCTGAGAATCATCTTGATTTCACTAATTATCAAAGTGCTGGCACGTGGAAAGAGTCCTCTCCTCTTCAGAGCTCACGTGGGCATCAGTGATGCCCATTTCACAACATGCTCTGTGACAATACAGACCAACAGCCTGGAAGGGATGACTAAACAGTTTCTGCGTTCATCTCTTAGTCATCAAAAGGGTTCATTAAGGCGGACAGTCACACAGTGATCTGTTTACTGCAGCCGGTTCCCTCTCAAACCTACTGAGTGTCCACTGACAGACTTCACAATGAGATTACAAGATTACAGAAGGTGTGGACATGTGTTCCCCTCGCTTGCTTTGATTGAACTCCCACTTAACTGTTCGCCTACTGTATGCAGATGAATAAAGAGCTTTTTGTTGCTCCAGCAGAGAGCATCTATCCATTCACTTATCCGTCCATGCAACCATCAATCCATTTAGAAAGAGAACAATCCATTCAATTCAATTCTATTCAATTCAATTTTATTTGTATAGGCCAAAATCACAACAATAGTCGTCTCGATGGGCTTCAAAGTAAAACATGAACTCAAAAGGATCATGAATACAAAGAGTTCAATAGGAAAACACTAAAATGAACTAACAAACTGACTAAGCTATACTGGCATCCCTGCCCTTAGACCCGCCTTCGCGGTAAGGAAAAACTCCCAAAAAAAAACGGATTCCAGAAGAAACCTCAGGGGTGCCCACATGAAGGAGGGATCCTCCCCCAGGACGGACAGGCGATTTACCAGAACTCTTAGAGAAGAATTAACTTATCTAAATCTACAACTATATATATATAGTCCAGCAGATGAGCTTCATCCAGTTGTGGTTGGGGGGACAGTCAAAGGCGCGAGTCGAGCCGGAGACAGGAACCGCAGCCAGGTGTAGGAGCAGCAGCAGAGATGAGGTACTCGGTCAGGTACAGAGCAGAGAAAAGCCAGAGGCAGGATCCACAGCCAGGTGTAGGAGCAGGAGCAGAGACGAGGTACTCGGTCAGGTACAGAGCAGAGACGAGCCAAAGAGGAGCCAGAGGCAGGATCAACAGCCAGGTGAAGGAGCGGGAGCAAAGGCGAGGTAAACGGTGAGGAACAGGTCCATCCATCTGTCCGTCAATCCATCCATGTATCTATCCATCCACATATCCATCTGTCCACATATCAATCTATGCAACCATTAATGTATCCATCCATGTATTCATCCGTTCGACCATCCGTCCGTCCGTCCAACCATCCATCCATCCATCCATCCGTCAGTCCATCCATGTATCTATTCATCCATGTATCCATCCATCCACATATCCATCTATGCAACCATTAATGTATCTATCCATGAATCCATCCATGTATCCATCCGCCCGACCGTCTGTCCGTCCAGCCATCTATCCATCCATCTGTCCACTTTTCTGAGATTGAATCTTCCAGCTCTTTCATGGAGACACAGGGGCATTCCTGGCCCACCAGAGACACACAATCTTTCCGGTGTGTCCAAGATCCACCACGGGGTTTCACAGGAAGAATGTGTTCTTTTCTAATTTTCAAACCACCACTGCTGGTGGCTCCTCCCAATATGGAAAAATAGTGACTGCTCGGTCTTTTTGTCAACTACTAAGACTTTGCACATTGTGAAGAACATGATAAAGAACAGAAAAGAGAAAAATCGAATAGAATAACCATGTCTGAAAATTAACTGAAAATCTTTTACCACCATCTCCTGCAGTTTAGCCATAACACGGACGTTCATATCCCACTAGAAGTTCTCTTGTTCTTAAAAGTTTTTTTCTCGAGAATTGGCATGAAGGAATGAAGGCTGCAACACAATCCTTTGAGCACAGACTAACTGCTTTCAGATAAAGCCCTACGACAGACTACAGCCAGATCAGCAACAGTTTAACCCAATCCCATTGAGTGGATTATGTGGATTTAGAGCTCCATGCAAACTTTGCTGTATGTGGTTTTTGCATTATGAGTTGCAGTTGGAGCTCTCGCTACTCTGGCTGACAACGTCATGCCCATACACCCACCTCACATGACACACCAACAAGACGCAGAAATGCAGACATGTAGACATGCAGGGGGACGGTCATGTGACAGGGCAGGGCCTATAGGTGTGGCAAGCTAAACAGATTACAGTGCTGCTTCCCCGTCTTTCCTCCTCCTCCGTCTGTCTCTTCCTGCCCCTTGAATCCAGAGAAGACAGCTGAAGCAGAATGGGACGGCGGTGTGGACACAGGTAGGGCTTGTTGGGTTTGTGCATGCATGCATGACTTTTTCAAAGGGGAAGTGTGCGGTGGAGAGGCAGGACCAGTAATCTCCCTGACTTTAGAAATGGACTAAGCTCATTTGGAGCAGAGCATTAGAGCAGGAACAACATGGCCGAAGAAGGTCTGGATGCTACAATGGGTTTGCCTGTGATTTCAATGATAGTTTTGTCATTTATTGTAGAGCCATTGATCTTTTTTTTATTGTTTTCTGTAAGCAGACTGAAGAGGTACACACTAGAACAAAGGATTTATTTCCGTTTTGGAATTGATATATGATTTTCGAATTTATGAAGATGTGGGCCTCAGTACTTTTAAATTAAATTACTATAAAGACTTATACAAAGTAAATTTACAAATCAAAAAGACCTACAGGCTGGGTCTCTGTTAGAAAATATGACTTCTTGGTTTTAAATTATCATTAAAAGATGGTTTACATCCCAGTGCACTTTGGAAATTGTACTGCCTTTTACCACTACTACTATTTATGCTATATAAATAGTTTTCTTTCATTGTTTCCACATAGTTTAGATTCCACATTTCTGAAACTCCTAAGTCAAATTATAGAATAATTTCACCTAATTTTTTCGATATTTCAAGTATTTTTAAATGCTAAAGCGACTAAATAATGTGAAAATTAAAACAATTGTCTAAATAAATGTGTATATTTTTAGAGTGGACTCTTGAAGAATAATACTTCTTTTTAAAAGCAAAATTTTAAGCTTTCCTGACCAAGTACTCATGTAATCATTTCATAGATTTGATTTAAATTGACTCCAATTTCACATGTTTCTTCGGAGGAAGATGGATGTTTCTTTTACAAGGAATATTAATTACTTGTTTATTTATTGAACTTTACACTAAGGTTCAGAAAAAAACATGGCTCTTATTAACACTGTATGCAGCACAACTGATTGCTGATATATGGATTATTTAATAGATGATTTATTTGTTTGTTTTAGAAAGTACTGCAGAAGTCCTCTTCATTTTCTAACAAGAAACTACACCTCATTAAATATGACTAAAATGACTCCTAATGTGATGCGGTGCTGACTTTTGTCAAATCTCCTGATTTAAAATGAGGAGAAAAGTTGTTGAAAACGAAGAATATTCGACTATAAGGATGGACTTGTGTGGAGGCGGAGTGGGAGTGGCCCTTTTTGCTTTCCATAGCAGCATGAGTGCGCGCGGTGACAAGCACGTGCGTGTTGATAAGCAAATACACATACGCAGCTGTTGGTCCGGCACGCGCCGCTGGGCAGTTAGCTAGCACTTCTAAGAATTTGATTTTAACGGACCGAGGCTTTAAAGTTATGAGACTGACTCGAAGGCGTTGGGAAAACGTCAGCCTTTTCCACCGTGGAAGGAGTCACTAGTGGCTTTAAATTCACACCAACGTTTTTCGGTAAGTTTTTTTTTACCCCCACAAATAAAAAAAATTCTGACGTCACACATTTATTTTTTTGACTTGCCTACTGTAAATTGGCAAAGCAGAAATTATTTTAAGTTATAGCTAAGTTTTGTTGTTTTAGGTAATCTATTTATGTTTAAAGACAAAATTTAAAGTCTTGATAGTAAAATGTGATTCAAAATGATGATTATAGCTACTTAATGTAAATTATTGACAGCTTTGGACGACCCTTTTTCCCTCCGAGGAAAGCTAACGGGTTTTTTTGTGTGTGCAAATTTAAGGGAAAAATACCTTTTTGTTTCCTTTTGTGATTTTTTTTTTTCAATTTAAAAATCAAACTATTTTTTAAAAAAATTTAAAATAACAAAATATTCTGTAAATATTTAGTAAACTATGTCCACTTTTTAAATTATTGAACTTTTTAGCTAAATTTTGGGGATGGGACTTCTGCTTTAAGAAATTAAAAAGTTTTTTTTTTTTTGGTGGTAAAAAAAGAAATCAATCAATGTGACAAAGTGAAACACAGATCTTTACAATCTTTAAACTTTATTTCTTCTTCTTTACAATCTCATTTTTGTGGAAAGCAGGAACATAAAGATGGTTGATTCTCCAACCAGCAGCTGAAAGACCCACTGATGAAAATTATTGGTGATTTTAACAACCTTGTGGCATTTTTTTTTTCCTGATGGAGGACATATATCTGGGTATTTCTTTATTCAAATCGTTGTGAATCAGGAGGGGTGGAAAAGTATTTGTGACATAGAAAACATGGTGGGCGGGCCATTAGCTCCCCACTACTAGCTTACTCCGCACCAACAGTCCCGCCCACAACTAAGAGGTGAATTCTAACCGCTCTGAAGAAAATGTGTCCTAGGAAACCTTTTCTTACATTTTTTAATTTTAACAAAAAAAAAGGCATAATCATAATTAAAAGAGTTTTACAATAGATCAAAAGATGATCAAAGTGGAACTTGAACGGAGTCTCCTTCATGTCCGCAGAAATGGATGATCGAGTGAATCCTTTGCAAAGAAATCACTCTCTGTTTGTGGTTCTCCCAGGGGGGGTGGAGAAGAACGCCACTGTTCATGGAAGGTACTGTCTTTTCCACAGTTGTTTCAAGACCCACTCCAGTGAAAATAGTATTTTTCTGTGTGTGTTTTTAACATGTTCTTGTAGTGTTTTGTCATAGTAGAGGGGCCTATATAAAATTATTAATGATCAAAACTGCGTTTCTGAGTTTTTCTTAATTCAAGTAGCGTTGGATGAGAAAAACCGGATGCTAGAAAAAGCTCTAATACTTGACGTAGTTTCTGAAATGGGCGTGCCAAAGGTTCACCTGGCCACCCGGGCCCGCCTTCAACCCTCATGTGCTCGTCTGAGCTAGCCTTTGGCTCAAAACTGTATTGGATTGATCCAATATTGCTCACCATTATTTGTGGGCCGCTAATGCTATCTTCAGACTATAAGCGCGCACTCAAAGAGAGCTCTCGGCGACGGGGAGGGGGGCGTGGTTGCTCCAACTGTCCCACCCACAACCCAGAATTTAAACGGCAAAATCTGTTTGATTTTGGCTAAAAACTGAACAATCATAATTAAAGATTACTGGGAAGGATTTGACGAAAAATATATATTATTTGAGTGGGATTTTAAAACCATTATGTGGTTCTGTTTCCCCTCCTCCAATGTTCTCCTCTGTTTTTAGTAAACCTGTGATGGACCTGCTGGTGACTCTGTGTGCTGGTTACCACCTCAATCCCTCTGACTACACTGTGGAGTTTCTGTCCACCAACAAGAACAGCATCAGCTTCAAGCCGAATTCCCCCATTGGTCTGCTGGAGGCCGAGAAGATGGTGCTGAAGCCCAAAGCGACAGAGGAGAAAACCAAGAGACCGTACGTGCCTGAGGTAAAACAAACAAACAAACAAACAAACAAACAAAGAAAATCTGAAGCAATAGCTTGACTTCAGAGAGTGGAATGTTTCCTTGCAGGCAACAGTCCGTCTGTTGATCAACTACAAAAAGTCCCACAAGACGGTGGTGCGAGTCAACCCCAGCCTGCCTCTGGAGACGCTGCTTCCAGCTGTGTGTGACAAGTGCGAGTTTCACGTGGAAACGACCGTCCTGCTCCGAGACTCTCAGTCCAACGAGCCACTGGACCTGAGGCGGAGCTTAAACGATCACGGCCTGAGGGAGCTGTTCGCTAAGGACACGGCCTTAAAGGACCCCACCGTCCCAGGAGTCGGGCCATCTGAGGCTGGTATGTCATAAGAGACACACGAGGGGTTCACTTTTAATCCTTTGACCTGCTTTCAGTTCTCTGTGAATGTCACATTTGGTCTGATGCCTTTAGAAAAATTAAGTTTGGTTCTAAACCAGGAAAAAGTTATGAAAAAAGGAAAACGCGACAAAAAACGGGACATTTTTTAAATCTTTTTCCAGCCGATCGATAGTCAAGGAGCTGCTGTAATTAGTGCTGACATGCGATTCATTTTTCTAGGTATTAACTATGACCTGTGAATGAATAATCTATTTTGACCTAATAATTGCTGTGAAAAGCCTTATTTTGAGGTGTTTTCAGTTAAATTAGTGACAAAGATAGAAATACAACTAAAAAGCGGCTTTATAACGTTTTTTTTTAATACTATAACAGACCTCCAACCTTTTCTTTTTCTCCACCACGAGCCTCCATGGGCCCGGTCCACCCAAAAACCTACAGCCCCCGTATGGGTGTCTTCTGACTGGACACGCATGCTTCGCTTAAATTGAACCAGAGTTCGTTTCCCCCAATAATCCGTGTGGCCGCTTGGAGGTGGTCTCTGTTAGTTTCCAATCGGACTCAGCTTCACTTGGCTCTGAGATTCCTTCTACAGATGGCACTTCTGCTCGTTCACAAACTCAGAAGTTTTTGTTTTTTAGCCGGTCAAAAAAAAAGGGGAGAAATCAAAACGCGAGAGTGCAACAAATCTTCTGAAATCGCTTTTTTTCCCTCCTTTACGATCTTTTTTTTGGTGCAAACACACACTGATTGTGAAAGTGGGAACATAAAGTCTCTCTTGAGGATTATCTGAGACCCACTCTGATGGAAATGAAGTTTTAGGCTTAACATTGCATTTCTGTGTATTTCTATATTCAAATCAATGTGAATCAGGAGCAGAAAAAAAGGTGCCATTTGAGAAAAGATTGTACTTGTGACGTAGAAAATACGGCGGGCGGAGCCGCAAGCTTGACGGCATTCTGCATGCAGACCAAATGCAAGGTTCAGAACTCTGTCGGGACCAAAGGATTTTTTCCCGTCTGAATGCACCCTAAGGTTTCATCCCCGTGTTTACAGAGAGGAGAGCTTGTTTCAGTTGCTTTATTGTTTATCGTCAGAACGCAAATTTCCACATTTCTCTCTGCATTTGCTGTACAGTCACCCCCCGAATCTGCAGTTTGACCTCTTTCTGAGAAAAAAAAACGTAGATCTTCCTGAAATACTTCTAACCTAGAATTCATTTAGCTCTAAAATGTTCTTCATTACAAGGAAATCTTTTAGATTTAACCAGCAGTCCATCACCTGAACTCTTAAAAAGTTGCTTTTAATGAGACCTCAGGGATATTTCCTCCCTACATGCATCTTTGAGTTGGTGGGTTTTGTGTTAACACCCTACAGCAATAGGAGCTGCTGTTAACATGGATGTTTAAATCCGTTTTAGAGCAAAGTCGGACCAGTTTCTGAACGTTTTTATTAGTTTGTGCGGCTGTCGAACCTGCAGAGGTCACCTCACCTCCTCCGCTATCCGCTTGTCTGTACACGCTTTGCTGATAATTGTCTCCTAGACCTCCTGAAGAAGGAAAATAAACAGAAGAAAAGAGGATTCTTCAGCCTTTTCCGAAGGAAGAAGAAGAAGAAACATCAGTTGGTACGTGTCCTGCTCCGCCGCATTGTACAATAGGTTTCTGTCAAAGTGATCCACATTGACGTTATTCCCCTGTAGAACGGAACGGCGAGCGCTCCGGCGTCTCCCAGGCTCAGCAGAAACGTGGAGCGGGGTTCAGAGTGCAATTCCCTGCCTGCAAACGCGTCCAAGAAGAGGCGAGCGCCTCCGCCGCCAATGCTGGCCTCTCAGAGCGTCTCAGGCAGCCTCAGCAGCTGCGGCGAGCGAGCGGCGCAGGTTTCTGCTTCCTCGTCTCCGAACGCCCACAAACTTTATTTAATAAACTAACTATTTTTTTGTTTTTATATTTTTTTTTATGCAGACGTCTGTAGAATTTAACTTAATTAGTACCAAAAGGAAAGCCCCCCCTCCTCCCCCATGTGTGAACGCCGCTCCGGAGTCGACTGCAGACGCAGATGTCGAAGGTAAAATGACCTTTTGACCAGTTCTGATCAATTTTGACTAAATCTCCAAAAAAAAAAAAAGACAGAAAGCCTGAAGATTTCAGCAGCTAGGTAGGAGCCCTACCACCACCACAGCAATGAGCTTCAGTTGAATCTTCAGGACAGAGGTTCTAGGGGGCGGGGTCAACCGGAAAGTTGCTTTCTGGACTTCAGAAACAGTTTGGGGGTTGGAGTGTCTGCTTGGGATGTCCTGATCAGGTTTTTTGTTTTTTTGCCCCGGATCGGATCGTTTAAGAATCAAAATCAAACTGTCAGTTTTAACCATTTCTTTAGAGTTATTCAGCCCGGAAATCCAAACCTGGAAGTAGCGTTTTTGTGTTCAGACTTGTGCGCTGTTCTGCAGGGTTTTATGGCAATAAAACACCATCCGTTCACAGGATGCCGACTTTTGCAGGATAAATTTTAATTCAGAGGATTTGTTCGTGATATCGACCCGAGTTTGATCAAGCCTACGACTACTCGATCGGGCCCAATTTCTGATCATGTGATCCGTGTTGGAGGACGATTGTTTTAAGCTTAAAAGTTTGGACCACCACAATATTGATCATATTAAACTGTATTCAAATTGATTTTTCAAAATATTTGTGCCATCTTCTAAGCTTCCGTTCAAAGCTGTTAAACAGTTTTTATGATTCCTGCATGTGAAACAACAAAATAGATGGATTTGGTTTTTGATTCAAATGATGTTAGTTTTGTGTGGGAAGAGGCCTTTGCTTGTCAGCTCTCTCGGTTTTGCCTGATCTGCCCCGTTTGTCAGGTTAGTCACTGTCTTGACCAGCAGGAGATTAGATATGCCACGGTAATCCCAGTAGACCTTTTACAGCGTTGTAGAGCAAATCGACGGGATTTAAGTCGACTCGATTCCCCTCAGGAGGTCCGGCCAGAGTGGAGTTAAACCGAGATGAAAATGTCGCGGTAAATGGATCGATCATAGGGCTGGGCAATATGCCTTAAAAATAAAATCTTCAATTTTATTAAAATCTCCTATTTTATTATTTTAAACTCGATTTCCGACTCGATTTCCCAACCCATTTTCCCAAATATTGCTTTTATTTAATCAAACGGAAGACAAATGTAACCCCCATTTCTGGGATGAATAATAAATAAAGTACGGTAACACACTCTTGGAATCAAAGTTAAGTATAAGATTTTTCTTCTCACTCCCTTTTGGATTTGTGTTGTTTAAATAATTTTCTTTTATATAATTTTCTTGTTTTATATAAATTTTGTCTTATTTTGTTATTCCACACTTGTTTTCACTTGTCCAAAATAAAAAGGTCACTTCCTTAAAGTCCCAGCTGTGTTTTAAGTCCCTCTTTGTAGTCTAGACTAACAGGAGACAAACATTCACCTTGAGATTAGCACCATTTTCTAAATGATTAACAATACAGCTCATATCTGGGCTCTAAGGTTTTAATTCAATCAAGAAACCGAAGATGAGGAAGCAGCAGGAGTGCCCCCCCTACCCACCCACCTGCTGCCGCCTCTGAAAAAAAAAATCCTCCGGCGGCCGCGTTGCAAATGAATACCGGTACTAGTAATGATTACAACTCAGTATTCTTTATTAACAAATAACATTAACAACTAACTACTGAACTAACTATACAGGCGTTGTAGAATGAGTATGTGTGTCGGGGCACTGCGTGTGTAGGAGGACGTAGTGCGTGCCACGCTAGAGCGAGTGAAAGCCTTTGACTGCGATGGGCTTTAGGCAAATGTTGCAGCGTGGGGGGGGGGGGGGGTCTCTCTTCCTCCAGCAAACCCATACCAGTTCCAAACAACAGATGAGTTTATTCCTTTCTTGGGAACAAACTTCCCACTCTCACCGGTAACCATGCTGTCGCTTGTTGTTTCGTGTGTGCTATGATGATGTTGTTGTTGTTTGTCGCTTGCCATACCGCTGTGTGAAACGAACGATACAGAAGCTCTGGGGAGACAAAAATGAACCATTACACAAAAACTCGATTTAGTTATTTTTGAAATTGCCCGTAACAAAAAATTTGAATTAATTCATTCAGTCGATTTTTCGCCCAGGCCTAATTGATCAGTTAAATGAAGCAGCTTTAGATTTCCAGCAATCAACCTGCAAAGTCGTATTGCTTTTAACTAGAATTTTAATAGAGCTTCCTTTGAAGAGATTGCACCCGACCAGAAGAATCACATTGACCTGTGACCTGCCTTTATTTAGGTAACTGGACATTCTGTTCAGGCGATGTTGGATTTTTCTGCAGCTTAGAGAAACATTTTGTGTATTCTGTCAGCAGTTAAGTTAATGAGCACCTCCTTTTTGTCACTCCTCCGCTGTTTTCCCTTTTAGAAACAATAGATTCCAAACTGCTGAATGAGGAAACAAAACGACTCCCAGCCTGGACTCTGGGCTGAGGAAACACACTTCAGATGGCAGGCAGCTTTCTGCTGTGAGCATCTGTTCTCTATTGTCCGGCAGATGAAGGCCAGCTATTCTGACCGATTCCTGTTTTTCTTCTCTTGTCCTCTGGCCATCATTCTCTTGGCGTCTTCTTCCTCAGTGACTTATGAAGGGATTTTACATATTTAGGCTCTGATTTTTCCACTACTTTTTCATACTTTTTCTGTTTTTGTACTTTCTTTGTTTTCTTAAGTTTCCAAATCACTTTTTTTTTTTTGCCTTTTGTATAAAAATCTGTCACAGCATGTCACAACAGGTTTCATTGTTTATTTACATTCAGCAATCAACCTGGAAAAAACGGCTCAAAAACCAGATCAGGAATAAAATAATCCATGCATTTATTTGAAAATAAATCATCTATTTGTCAGTTTGTCCATTCTTTTAAAAAAAAATCCATCATCCCAATTTTCTCTTCAGAGCTCCTGAGGGAGGAGAATTCTCCCTCCTGGTTGTTCAGGCGTTGTTTGCTTGTTTGCCAGAGGTTCAAACCTCTTCTACTGGTTCCTCTGTGAGGAATTTATCGGTTTATCCATAATCGAGGACAAAGGCTGGTAAATTTAGAACATCACCAGTTGACTCAAATGATTCTTGTCGATTTTTCAAGTAAGTAAAGCTCAGTTACCACTGATGGTTTGATTCATAGAGCTTCCTTTGAAGATTTCATGGAGACTTGAGGCTAATGGTGGTTCTCAGATGTTTATTTTTCAAGTAGGCCCACATTATAATGCGACCACCACCGTGCCTCTCTGCAGCAAAGGATGAGCAATAGAAGGCGTTTAAAACTTCAGTAATATTCCCTTCTACAAATACGGTGAAAACACGATAATCTTTTGGAATGCACGTTTCTTTTTGAAGAAAAATTTTAGATATAAAATCCAATGAGGCTGGCTTTTCTTATTTTATTGACCCAAACCCACATGGATTTTAACTTTTAACATTTTTGCATTTTTGTTTTTGTTTCAGATCCTTATGTCAGGGTGTTGTAAGAATTATGTATATATTTTTTTCTTAAGAAGTTTTTATCAGTACATGATTTTATATAGTTCTCTATAGAATAATAATAATAATTCTGTAGAATTACTTTTAAACAAACATTTATGTTTAAATAAAAAACTGTTGTCTTGTATGTTTGGCCTACAGAATCCCTCCACCCTTTAGAGGAGAAGAAAGATGGCGAGGGGTCCCAGTCTGCAAACTCTGCACCAGGCTCTTCGTCCCCTCCTGGTCGTCCGCCGTCTCCGCCTCTGTCCCCTGAAGGCTCTAAACTCCACCCGCCTACGTTTCTGGGGAAAGACCTATCGGACGCTCGCTTGGCTCTCGCCAAAGTCCTGACGTCCTCCGTGTCTAAAGGCACTCTTGCCAAACGTTTAAGGAATTCTGCCTCCTTCCCGAAATTCAACGTCTCGTCCTGCATTTCCGTGAATTCTGACCGACAAGAGAGCAAGGACATTCGCGTGGCGCTGGAGTCTGTTCTGGATTTGAACCTTCCAACTGAGACCGAGGATGTTCAGAGGAGAGGGATGACGACGTTTACGGTGGTTCCCACAAAGAAGCTGACCAATGTTCCTGAGAAACCGTTGGCTAAGGAAGAGCGTGTCAGTGAGGAAGAGGAGGAGAAAGGGAATCCGCCTCCTCCTGAAGGAGCAGAAAGCATAAACTCAGAAGTTCGTGAGGCGTTCTGTCAGCCAACTCCAGGGGACGACACCTCAGCCTCTCCTCCATCTCTGAATGATTCAGACGATCAGAACACCCCAGAAAAGCCGTCATCTGACGCTGATGAGAAGAAAACGGAAGAGAATGAAGATGAGGTCACATCTGAGGAGACACCAGCAGCACCATCAGACCTCAAAGACGGAGAAAACCTCAATGAAGGCCTCACTAATGCCGAAATTCAGAAGGAAATCCTTCAAAGTCTCTCAACCAACCATGGTATTCCATGTAAGGAGGCGAACGCTGGCCAGAATGCTGTACAAGAGGAAGAGGACAGTGCATTCCCTCCTCCTCCTCCTCCTGTCTTCTTCAAAGAAGACAGTGAGGTCCCATTCGCTTCAGCTCTGTGTCCTTCAGAAGCAGACGGTTCAGTCCTGAATGAGCACACGGAAGAATCCGGCCAGGATCCGACGCGTGCCTCTGCCGCATCGGAGTCGCCTCTGGAGAAGAGGCCTGCGGCTTTATCCAGGTTCGCTGAGGCGGTGGCCATGGCCGTCCACCGCTCCGGCCGGCAGAGCCTCAGCAAGACTCCAGAGGTTTCCGCCGATCCACACGGTCCACTTCAGCCACCAGCCATGTCCACATATCAGTACGGTAAGCCACGAGTGACCAAATTAGTGCTTTTCTGTCACTTTGATACATTACAGCCTACGGCCGGGACGCTCTGAGCTATCCTTGAGTGAAGAAAAATAACTTGATCGGTTGTCAGAAAGTGGATTCTATTTGGGAGGTCTGCAGGTTTTTAAGTAACATCTTCATCACTGAAAGCTAGATATGGGACCGCCGCAATTTTAACCAAACAACTAATAGCTCACAGCCTTTGCAGTTGATGCAGATAACTTTAGCAGGTGCTATGCAAAGAAAGACACGGGAAGCTTTGAAAGGCATCAATATGCCAGAAATACCAAAGATTTGGACTGTTTTTCTCTTGCAACCATTGATTAAAAATGCTCTCCTTCCATCACCAGACATTTCAGTCCTCAGATGTTTAGAGAAACATTTGTGGCCAATGTGCTATTGGGTTTTAGTGTCCTTACCTTATCAAACTGCAGCTCCAGTGCTTACGTTCTTTTGATTACCGATACCCTTTGAATGTGATCGGTTCAACCGTTGCGGTCGTCTCTTCCATGCCGGTGCGTATTTCAGGAAGTTGGAAAGATCAGGGAGCAGGAGGCATCCTTTTATTTTCACCAGGATCAGCGAAGACAAAACAGGTGGGATTATAATCTCTAAATCCAAGGAAAGAAGCTTTTTGAAGCAGGGTTTCCTCTGGAGTTCATACTATTCTACAACTCATTTAGTTAGTTTGAAAACGTTCTTTTGTAATGCAGTTTTTGAAATGAACTGTCACTCTTTTTTTTTTTTAGCAATTTATTCCAGCATGTCATGATGTTTGAAGGGCTGTTCTTAGTTTTAGTTTCACTCATCAAACTAATATGTTAAGCCTGGAATTAAAGCTTTCCATTTTTATAAGCATAAAGCCAAAACTATGATCTCCAGGTGTTTTAACATCTTTGTATTTTCCCGCACAGGTGCCTGAGCTGCTGTCACAGTCCTGAACATGGAAATTCAGGCTTCAGCACTATCCAGGATTTCTCTACAAACTGCATCAGTTTCAAGAAAGTTAAATAAGAGAACTGTTTGTCTTTGTTTTCCTGTTCCAAGTGTCGTTAGTGTTTCATTCTCGTTTTGTCATCAGAATTCATGTTCAGTCTAGAACCAAACGTTTTCTTTTCTAGAAAATGCCAACCAAGCAGGACCTGACTTTTTTTTTTTTTTTTTTTTTTAAAGATTGATGCACGTGTGCCAATACAAACTCTTCTTCAGTTTTGTGAATAACAGACATTACATGCAGAAAATAATATACTTTTGTGCCAGGATTTGCTTTATATTGTTAAACCTGAAATATAGGGCTCTGTCTGAGTTGAAGTATAGTTTTTGTCCAGCAGGTGGCAGTGCAGGGTAACTTTTAAAACAGTATTTATTTTGCTGGATATGCTGCTTGAACATAAATTTTAATTCAGCGGATTTTTAAAAGAAAATATATTTGGTCATTTTCTTGTATTCTTTCAGAGTCATGAATGAGATGACGGGATTATCCTCGTGCTGCCTCTGAGGATTTCTCTGTTTGTTCATTGTGAGCTCATGAATTATTGAATGTAGACATCAGAATTCCTTGCATTTCTATGTATAAAAAACAACTATTAAGTTTTGGGAGAAGTCTGTTGTATGCCAAGCATCTCCTCAATAAACTCAGTCCACTTTCCTCACATGCACACGCTGTTTGTCTTTATCGGACCCACACCTCGGGGCTAAACTGCACAGCTATACTTGGGTGCCAAAAGAATCCGCAGTGCTTTACGTATCGATCCGGCCCTGGCTTTGGAGGAACAGTGAGGAGCTCAGTGCTGAAGACCAAGCCAGAACCGCCTGTGGCGAAAGCTCCCTTGCCAGGCCTGGACTGAGTGGGCTTCCTTCAAGACCCCTCCCCTCCTCCTCCCTCACTCTCTACCTAAAGACGGAGGAGGAGAGCGAGGACGCCGGCTTGCTGGTGGATGATGGGAGGTGACCGTTGACCCTGTCGTGTTTCTGCCGCACTACCCCCAGAGGGAGCGCCCGGCCCTCAAGGGCACCGCCGTGTCACGCTGCCGTTGTCATGGAGAATGCCATTACCACCCCAGAGGCGGAAAACCTGCGTTCAACGGTTGGATAGATATATTTTTATAAAGAAAAGAAACACACATGGTGGAGAGGCCCGCTTCCTGGCCACAGCGATGATTTCCAGTGTAAGTGACAACTTTGGCATTAGCTTTGGAAAGGTTGAGCCTGAAACCCCCGTTCCTGATCGTCCAGAGGAGAAGAATTCTCAACGCCGGCAAAACAAAATGCTGATCTGTCGGACACAGTTACATCTTTAACCGACTTTTAGGACATTCTCCCAGAACTAAGTAACAGAAGAAAAAAATAAAAGCTTTGAATGTTCCAAGTCACATTTGGGGTGGCTATAGTGTAGCTGAGCACACCTGACCCCACTCTGCCATCATTTTTAGACGTTTCATTCGATAGAATTGGCAGCTAAATGTTATAGGAATCAAATGAAGCCTTTAATCTTTAAGAGTGCCACTCGTTTAATCTTTTGATCTACTTTATAACCGTTTCTAGTGGTCTTAAAATTTGAATTAAGCATTATTTTTTTGACAAAATAAAAACAAACTTGTGGAGTTAAAAGAAAACCTACATTGCAAAACATTTCACTTCTGCAATCAATCCTTCCTCCAGACTCATTGAGCTGGGGATTGGTACACACCAACACACAGGGAAACGCAGTGACCCCCCCCCCCTTCCTGTTATTGAGAGTTCTCTGTTTTAGTGGTGAGCAATATGGCAGCTATCCAGTTTTGTATCGGATGTCGGCTCAGACAAGAAAACGAGGACGCTCGTGGATCTGGTCGTCTACAAGTGGATGCAGAGCCGGCAGCTTGTGGCCCCGCCCAGCGTATTTTCTACATAGATAATACAATCTTTTTATCTCTATTTTAATAAAGAGGTATTCAGAAATAAAAATGTCAGATTTATTGTCTTTTATATATATTCTCCACAACAAAAAGGCCCATAAACATGTTAAAAACATTGCAGTGTTTTTTTGTTTTGTTTTTTATATGCTGTATGACCCTCAAAGAAATCACCCATTTCAAGAAATGTCATTTGATTACGAAAAACCATTATCTTTTAATAAAACAACTGAAGTGACACTAAAATGTTTTATAATTCAAGAGTCGTCTGGCTCTCACTTCTGTCAGGGGGAGTAAAGAAAAAGAAAAAAAGGTATGCCCAAATAAAAATGTCCGGGTTGAGTCAAGTTTTTGCCTTTTCTTGCAATTGGAATTGTTAGAAATATCTCAAGTCTTTCTTTGTGGATGCAGAAAATGTCTGTCATTGGTTAACTTTCTAATTGCTAAAAAAAATGTACTTGATCGATGTGATAGAGAGTTTCATTTGCTAAATAAAGATCTGTCAAAGACTTGATGATTCACTTTCCAAATCGGATGAATCTGAGTTAAGTAACAGATAAATCTGTTATTCTGAATCACGGTAAACGTTTTTTGTTGCTACAAACTAAAGTCAGAGCTCTACTTCAAAGTTCACAGCAGTAAGATCATCGGTGTTGGTCCTTTGGATCAAAGGGCATTTTTCCTCGCTCTTCGCTGTCAGTGGTTAGACGTCGGCTCTTCGTCTGACTCACTGCAAGTGTGAATATAACTCCACAACCAAATACATGTTGCTACATATACAATGTATGTATGCAAAAACAATGTTGCTTTTTGTGACCAATTACATATGATAGCTTAGAAATAAAGTGTAACAGCTCACCGGATCTTGGCGATAAGTCAAATAGCGGCACAAAGATAGGGGGGGAAATGTGAGCATTTTCTTATATTCTAATGAAACAAAGTAGTTTTCTGACCTGTTCAAACTAATTTGACAACTCTTGGAGGACAGATTTGGATTTCAGCGTTAGTTAGACAAAACTGGACATAATTACTTGTTTTAACATTTGAAATCCACTGGATTACCATGAATTTTTGAGGGCAAAAAAAAGGATTTTTAGAGAAAAAAAAGATCCTCTGTTTGCCCTTTAGTATGGGGAAAAATAGGATCAAGAAAGAATTCATGTCAAAATTTAGAATTTTTAGGGTGTTTTTTTAACCTTTAAACCTTTCGATTTTGAAATTTATACTAAAAAGATTTACCATTATTGATACTTTTTTGCATGACTTCTATAAAATCGATAAACTTCTTAATTTTGAAAAAAAGTTTTATTTTTTTTTACTTCATATGTTCATGAATTGACTTAAATAAATAAATTAGTTGTTTTGAAACTCTGAATGAGTTTGGAGTTTTGGAAACTGCAAGAAAGTTGGACGTCACTCATGATAATGTGGTGAGAGTTTTCGTCTCGAGTTCGATCTCACAACTTCTCGCAACTTGTTTTTTTTCTTTTTTTTAATTTTTATTTCCACTTCGACACATTTTGAATTTGAAAAGAATCCGCACAAAACTTAGCACACCCACCATATTGACAAAGCCGCTGCTTTAAATCCAATCCATAATCGTTGGCCCACTCATATGGAGGTAATTCACGTTTAGCATTTATTTATTCCTTCATCTCTTCATTCATCTCTAGTTAGTTCTCCAACCGATGTCTGCTTGGTGGTTAGAAAATGCCTGAAAGCTGCTAGAAGTGGGAATGTGATTATAAAACAGCGAGTAGGCTCGAGGCGTGCTTCACTGCATCCACGATGTGTGTTAGGGGCGCTCATGTGTATTGTAGACGGCTAATATATGTGTGTTTACATGACACCGCTATGCTTGGGTAGAAATAATCAATAGATGAATCACCCAAAGCAGTGGAGCTCTCAGCAGGCAGAGAGCTGCAGCTTAATGCTATTCTTTTCATTCACCTTGGGAATGGCATCCATCAGGCCTCCCCCCGAAATTGAGGCACGGTTGCCTAAAACATCGCTAGCGCTCGAGGGGCTGCTTGGAAAGTGATGCAGGGAGAGCGCAGTTGACCTCTCACCTTCCCTGTGTTTTTGCTTGCTTCTCGACTCTCTGGCGGAGCGGCAAATCACAGAGTTCCTGCCTCATTGGCATTGTCAGACGCTTACAGTGGTGTTTCTCAGTGCTGCGCTGCTGGTTAACTGGTTCAAATGTTATGGAAATTATATTTACCTCTTCTTTGATCCAGTAAACTCCAAACAGAGAGACCGTTTTTTTTTCCCTCCAGTTTGGGGAAAGACTTAAGAAGGTGCTATAAATACAAAAAAGCAGGGAAAAAGAGATGTCTTCAACTGGGCTGTGTGCTGCTAAAATCAATCAGATGTGTGAAAATCTCTGTAGAGCTTGAGGATTGTATGTGTAACGCAGCTGCAGATTTTGATGGAAGCCAAAGAGTTTTTAGTGTCTTCAAACAGGTCCAGATCGCAGCCCATTTAAGGTAGAAAATGTTTCAGTGGTGGATCTTAAAACACTATGGTCCTCGGCAAAAGCTTGTGCAAACTCTGGTGTAGATCAGAGATGCAAACTATGGTCTGCCCAATACAAAAGGTGATTGTTTCTGCAGAAGTGAATCCTGCAGGGATGGAAATGAGGAAAAAACAGTGACATGAAAACTGTTTATTTAACTTAACATTTAACTTAACACCTAACCAAAAACCATCTAATTGGGATGTATTGAGGAGAAAATCGGAGGCCTTACTGAGCTATCTGGTAATGAGTATGTGTTGTACCTTAAAGAGTAGGCCTTCAAAAATAAAACGCGATATCAAGCTGTGCAATAGACATATCGCAAAGGCTTGTGAAGATTGCGATAAATGGTCACCTTAAATGTGCTAAAACCATCTTATGGCAGTATGAAGTATTCAGCAAATCCCTTTATGCATTTGGCCAATCAGGTGGACCCCTTTGATCTTAGATGCCTTTAACTTTCTTTTGGGGGTGCGGGTAATAGACCAAAAAGAAGTAATAATAATAAAATATAATAAAAAAAATTAATATGTAAAGACAGAAATAACAATGAGAGAAAAAAATGAAATAAAATAAAATACAGTGGTAATGGTCAGTCTATGATGGCCAGATTTTCCTGTATTTATTATTTAAATATCATACATAGTGAAAAGGTTACATTAAATGGTTTTCGATGAATCCCCATACTGAGGAAGCAAAGGATGAAAAAGTCCCTCTAAATAGAAGAATAGGAAAAAAAATCAAAAGTAGATTTAGACTCAGTTAACTGACCATCTGCCACTGGAAACATCTGTTTTAAAGCTAAACATGTAGGTAGTAGCTGCAGCAACTAGAGCAGGGTTGCCTTATGCGTCGATCACAAGATATGCAGTACAGACCGCAAGTTTTCTTTATTTTCATGACTATGAAAATTGTAGATTCACACTGAAGGCATCAAAACTATGAATCAACACATGTGGAATTATATATATAACAAAAAAGTGTGAAACAACTGAAAATATGTCATATTGTAGGTTCTTCAAAGTAGCCACCTTTTGCTTTAATCACTGCTTTCCACACTCTTGGCATTCTCTTGATGAGCTTCAAGAGGTAGTCACCTGATAGGATCTTTCAACAGTCTTGAAGACGTTCCCAGAGATGCTTAGCACTTGTTGGCTCTTTTGCCTTCACTCCGCGGTCCAGGTCACCCCAAACCACCTCGATTGGGTTCAGGTCTGGTGACTGTGGAGGCCAGGTCATCTGGGGCAGCCCCCCATCACTCTCCTTCTTGATCAGATAGCCCTAAAACAGCCTGAAGGTGTGTTTGGGATCATTCAAGATTCATTGTTCTGTTGTACAGAGCTGCCCGTGTTGACCTGAGGAAGGGGGTTTGAAAAAGCTAAGATGGACCACAGGAGGACCGTAGAGTCCCATCTGTCCAGCAACAACACGCAGGAGGTGTGGAAGGGCGTACATGACATCACCAACTACAGGGGCTGTCAAGTAACTACAGACCATCTGAGTGCAGCGCTAGCAGAGGAGCTGAACAACTTCTTTGCATGCTTTGACGCTCCAAAACAACAGAACTCTGCCGCACCAGCCCCAGTCTCACCCCCAATCCCATCCTGCTCCACCAGCTCCACTTCTCCAATCATGCCACCAACGATGACTGAGGACGGCGTCAGGAAGACGCTCCTAGCAGTGAACCCCAAAAAGGCAGCCGGGGCGGACGGAGTTCCTGGCAAAGTGCTTAGAACAGAGGTTCCCAAACTGGGGGGCGCGCCCCCTAGGGGGGGCGCGGAGGTATTGCAGGGGGGGGCGTGGTGGAGTTTTTTTTTTCATACTTTATTGACAAACAACATAATACAATAACAATGTGAATGTCTCAGGGGTAATTGAAATGTGCACATATTGCAGAAAAATATAAGAAATAAAACAAAAAGTATATAAATATATACACATACATTTACAACATAAGACAAAAAGAATTACAGCATTACTTCAAAAATCTTGGGGATTTAATAAATTTCAAATCTTTCAAAAATTAAATGAGTTGGAATTGCTCTTTGGTTTTGCAGGTGTTTGATAATGGTACATTACTGATTGATTTCACTCAAAAACATCTGGAATTTAGGTTTGGAGCTTGACCATTTGGCTTTATGGATATGGAATTTTGCCAATAATAAAAACAATTGTGTAATGAAGATACAATCTGTGTCTACTTTGACATTAATGTAACCCAGAATAATGTCTTTATCTAAAAATGTAACAGTTTGTTTAGTTATATTTCCAATATAGTTTCCCACTTCAATCCAAAAATTATTTGTATGTCTGCAGTCCACAAACAGATGATAAATAGTTTTCCTCCTGAATGAACAAAACAGGTCCATGTCCACAACAAATCTACTCAAAGTTTTGGTAGGATATATACAATACAATATTTTGAAGGACACCTGTTTTATTTTGTTATTTAGACAGTATTTATTACTAATAGTCCAAGCATAAGTCCATTTTATGTCCACAAATTTGGATTCCCAATCAAACCTCCCAGCAGCAGGTAAGGTTGTGGTCTGTAAAAGATTTCTTATTTGTTTATTGGAAACTGAATGAACACAAATATCCACATTGTCCAAAAAAATTGTCTGGGTTCTTAATTGACTTGTGTTATAAATCCCTTTAAACAGTTGAAGTAGACTGATTGGAACGGCATCTAACACTATTGCATATTCTCTGGGTGGAACAGGAATACCGAATTTTAAAAGAAATTCTTCATACGTCAGAAGATGTCCATGAGAATTGAAAAGTTGTCTGATTAAAACAATATCATTATCATACCATCTAGGAAAAAAGTGATTTTTTTCTTGTATTGTACATTACTGTTATTCCAAATAAAACAAGTTGTTGGAGAAAAATTATGTTTCTAAAGGAGTTTCCAGGCCAGCAGGGCTTCTTTGTAAAAGTTTAAATGTTTTGTGGGTAATTCTTCAATTTTATAATTACATTTTAGCAAGAATTTAATGCCTCCCATTGTGTCAAATATATATTTGGGAAATGCATTCCAGATATTGTCTTCCCCTTTCAATAAATTACTTAACCACTTTATTTTAAAAGAGTTGTTTAAAGTTTCAAAGGTTAATACATCCATTCCCCCATGTTTTCTGGTGTTACACAAAACATTTTTCCTTAAGTAATGACATTTTTTCCTCTAAATAAAATCAAATAATGTTTTCTCTAATAGGTTATGTGTTTTGGCATTTCTAAAGACAGAGACACATAGACAGATCTAGAGATTCCTTCAGCTTTAGATAACAGAATTCTACTGTTCAGAGAAAGATTTCTCATTAACCACATGTTATAAGACGCGGTGGAGTTTAGAAACAAAGAATTTGTATGTTTGTGTCAGTGTGGGGGGGCTCGAAAATATTCTAATCTTCAGAAAGGGGGGCCCTGCAGAAAAAGTTTGGGAACCACTGGCTTAGAGCATGTGCTCCTCAGCTCGCACCTATCTTCAAAGAGATCTTCAACCTCTCCCTGGCCCAGGCAGTGATACCTCCTTGTCTGAAATCTGCCACTATCATCCCAGTGCCGAGAAAATCTCCCATCTCCAGCCCCAACGACTACCGTCCAGTGGCGCTCACTCCAGTAATCATTAAGTGAAGTGCTTTGAGAGACTGGTGCTCCGGCACATCAATGATCACCTCCCCCCAGACCTCGACCCCCACCATTTTGCAAACCGGTCTACAGAGGATGCCATCGCCTTAGCCCTGCATGCAGCGCTGAGATACCTGGAGGAGCAGCAGAGCTATGTCCGGATGCTCTTTGTGGACTATAGCTCTGCCAACAATACCATCATCATAGACATACTGATCAGAAAACTGGACACTTTAGGCCTGCTCCCCTCACATGTTTCTTGGATAAAGGACTTCCTCACTGACCGGCCCCAGGCTGTGAGACTGGGCCCCCACTTCTCCCACACACGCACACTAAGCACTGGCTCCCCACAGGGCTTTGTGCTGAGCCCACTCCCGTACTGCCTCTACACCTACCACTGCAGTCCACAGCACGATTGCAACCTCATCGTGAAGTTTGCTGATGACACCACAGTTGTTGGACTCATCTCAAAGGGAGACGAAGCAGCCTACAGGGAAGAGGTTCTGAAGCTGGCAGCTTGGTGCTTAGACAACAACTTAACTCTGAACACCAAGAAAACCAAGGAAATCATCGTGGACTTCAGGATGCACAACACCGACCCAGCTCCCCTCTACATCAATGGAGAGCGTCTGGAGAGGGCCCGCAAACAGACCAAAAGTTTGGACACACCTTCCCATTCATTTGAATGAGAAGGTGTGTCCAAGCTTTCGGTCTATACTCTCTCTCTCTCTCTCTCTCTCTCTCTCTCTCTCTCTCTCTCTCTCTCTCTATATATAGTATATAGTATATATTTGTATATACATAATAAAGCTTGCCTAAAACCACCCCTGAATAATGGGAAGCCACTTGCACAAGTGTCCATCAAATGTGGATATACTACAGGATGCTCTTGGTCCCCACTGCTGTACTCCTTGCATAGGTCTGAATCCTCAGCCAAATAATCAACAAGAGTGGCTATGGATACCGACTCAGAAATGGGGCCAACATCAGTCACCTCCTCTACATGGATGACATCAAGCTATATGCTAAGAGCGAGCATGACATTGACTCACTGATCCACACAACCAGGATCTACAGTGTTGACATTGGGATGTCATTCGGGCTCGAGAAATGCAACCGGATGGTGACAAAGAGAGGCAAGGTAGTCCACACAGGAGAGGCCTCATTCCCAGAAGGAACAATAGCAGACATTGAGGACAGTTACAAGTACCTTGAATTCCTGCAGGCAAATGGCAACCTGGAGCAGGCAACAAGGAAAGCTGCAACAGCTAAATACCTCCAACGAGGCAAGTCCTGAGAAGCCAGCTCAATGGCAAGAATAAGACTGGCAATAAACAGCTACGCACTGCCAGTTATCAGATTAGTTCAGGAATAACAAGATGGCCAAAGCGGAAGAGATACAGACCACGGATGTTAAAACACGAAAGCTCATCATGCATGGAGGGTTCGCATCCCAAATCCAGCACCCTCAGACCGTATGCTAGCCGCAGCGAAGGAGGCCGAGGACTAGTGAGCCACGATGCATGAGTACATCAAGCTCAAGGCCCCAACTGACAGTGTGCTCAGGAATGTCTCAGGCAATGGAGAGCAAAGGATGAGGATACAGTGCTGGAGGACAGATCCTCATGGGAGGACAAACCCCTGCATGGGATGTACCACCGGACCATAACTGAAGTGGCTGATATCAAGAAGTCCTACCAATGGCTAGAAAGGGCTGGCCTACAGGACAGCACGGAAACACTCATCCTGGCAGCTCAGGAACAAGCCCTGAGCACCAGGGTGATAGAGGCTCAGATCTACCACACCAGACAATACCCAAGGTGTAGGCTGTGCAAAGAGGCGCATGAAACAATCCAGCACATAACTGCAGGGTGTAAGATGCTGGCAGGGAAAACATACATGGAGCGCCACAATCAAGTGGCTGGAATAATATACAGGAACATGTGTGCAGAATATGAACTGGAAACCCCAAGGTCAAAATGGGAAACACCTCCAAAGGTGGTAGAAAATGAGAGGGCAAAGATCCTGTGGGACTTCCAGATCCAGACTGATAGGAGGGTAATGGCGAACCAACCAGATATTGTAGTGGAGGATAAAGAACAGAGGAAAGCCGTTGTGGTGGATGTGGTGGTGCCATGCGATGGGAACATCAGGAAGAAGGAACATGAGAAACTGCAGAAATACCGGGGACTCAGAGAAGAACTGGAGAAAAAGCATGGAAAGTGAAGGTGACAGTGGTGCCTGTGGTGATTGGAGCACTCGGGGCAGTAACCCCCAAGCTGGAGGAGTGGCTACAACAGATACCTGGAAAGACCTCAGACCTCTCAGTCCAGAAAAGCGCAGTGCTAGGAACAGCTAAGATACTGCACAGGACCCTCAAGCTCCCAGGCCTCTGGTAGAGGACCCCAGCTTGGAGGAGAAACCACCCGCGGAGGGTGAGAGGGGTGTTTTTTTACACACACAGATCTGTGTGTGTTTGTGCGTGTGCAGATGTTTTAAAGCTGATTTTATTAAAAGTAGCTCTCATGCCGGAAAAGTATGAACACCCCTGAACTAGAGGATATGAAGCATACCAAGAGAAGCCTCTCTTATAAGTCAAATAAGATAAATGTAAGTATTGCAAACCATGATATACACAGCTGTGGTTAAGAAAGAGTGAGAAAGGTAGGGAAAATGCCCAGTAGGTCTTTAAACAAGCCCCAGCAGTCCAGGTATATAGCAGCATAACCATGACACGGCTTAGTCACTCACAGAGACAGAGGGGTGGAGCCAGAGAGCAGAGAGGCCCGGCCCAGAGAGAGGGTTCAGAACCATCTCCCACTGGATATGGCTGTAAGCACTGCCTCCCTATTCCCTCACAGATGAAGGGCAGAGAAAAAGAAGGTAAATGAGTTATGAGTTTGTCATCATACCTAACTAAATATTGAATTAATATGACTCCCTCCATGGTCTGGGATAACAACCCTTATGTGTAAGAGGGGCAGGAAACTAACATTACACAAGATCATCCTTAAAGAAAGGGTATTATATCAGAACAATTGTATTAAGTGCAGCTTTAAAGACAAAGTCAGCATAAACATCTTAAAAAGAAAAACAGTAGGAGTATGATTGCTAAAGGCTCTGCCCCCCACCCCCAGCCACCCACAATTCTAGGTTCTTGTAATGGAAATTCTTGGAACTATTAGTATTCCCCCAGACTGGAAACAAAGTTCTCTGTTTGTAAAGTATGGCGTATATATGGCGTATACTTGTATAGCGCATCTCTACCTTCATCGAAGATCCATAGGGTTGTACAGTTACACTACCATTCACCCATTCACACACACATTCACACACTGATGGCGGCTCCGCTGGCGAACACTGACGCCAACCTTCCACCAGAGGCAAGGTGGGGTTCAGTGACTTGCCCAAAGACATGTCCACACACGGGCGGGAATCGGACCTGCATACTTCGGATCATAGGTTGACCGCCCTACCACTGCTCTACGGCAGTGTTTTTAACTACAGTATGAGATCTTTGGGAGATGCTTGCCACAACACTACAGTTGTGTCCTAATTCCTTCACCACTAACTTTTTAATGCACCGTATTGGGTGTTTGCCATTTTATCGGGGTGTCCAATTCCAAAATTCCAAAATCCAGTGTGTACATCGATGCTCATTGGATTGGCAAATATGAACCACAACGCACAATGTTGAACAATTTGTCAATTTGAAAATATGTAAGAAAATAATTTCTTATAACTTATTCAAGTTTTAATCATCAGAACACTGTGGATTAATTAATAGTTTTATAAAAAGGGTTGATATCTATTAGTTTTTTCTTTGGCCAATGGGTGATATTAACCATTCCCGCAATCAACATAAATGAGCTGATCCTGTCATGGAGAAAAAGTGGCTTTTTGCCACCAGTAAATTGCAAAGCCAATATGAAAAGCTGAATCAGAATCGGCTGATTCACGTTGATCACGTTAATGGTTGTAGAGTTACGGTCTATTATAATCCTGTGTTAAAGGGTTAACTTGTAAGTATAGAAAAGTCTTTAATGAAGAGAAAAACCCACAGTTTCTTCTTTTGAAAGAATGTATGCGATTTTTAAAAAGGCAATGATTGGACTCCTTTGGATAAACTCAAAGTAACCACTTTGACTGGCCACCACTCCCCAAAACACTGCTTTGAGGAGTGTTAGACTAACGCTGCTAGCCTAAAACGAGTTCAGCTACAGCCAAACACGTTTAAAAACCTGCTTAACCCTTGTGCTATCCTAGGCACTTTAACATTGGGAGTTGGGTCATCTAGACCAGTGTTTTTCAACCAGTGTGCCGCGGCACACTAGTGTGCCGTGGGAGATGGTCAAGTGTGCCGTGGAAAATTGCCCTCCTTAACTGATCTAAAAACATTTCCCATCTCCAGGAAATCAGCTCTTTGTTCATCCAAACAGGTCCTGATAAAACACTGAGTAGTTAGGAATATAAAAGATCATAAAATACTTTTTTCTTTGTGTTTATTTGATTCTATTAAAGGCATTTTGATAAGAATGACGGTAACGCGATATAGCTGCAGCTATAACCGTGTAAGGAAAAGTCCCGCAGCTTTTACTGTCTCCACGACTCCACCAATCATTCTTGAAGGCTTAATCACATGTCATCCATCTGACCAATCAGAAGTGGTTAAAGTCTCCACTTCCTTGTTCCAATTTAGCTCATAACTCACTCAGTTCCAACAAAAACACCAGCTAAAGCTCGTCTTTAGCGGTGTAGCTTTCCACAAAATCCGGTATCAGACCGTGGAACAAGTGACCAAAACCATGAAGCTCAGAGACGCGAGTCTTTCTGCCGTTTTGTCGCAGTTTTCACACTACATCTCCCATGATGCATTTGTTTAAAGGGACAGCGCCTCAGCGTACAATGAGTCGTCCATGTTTCACGTCTTGAAAACACAACGAACATTCAGTTTGTATGTAACTTAACTTTTATTACATCTTTTAGACGAAAACTCTGCAACTTCCTGCTTTTTCTGCCACAATTATCACAAAAATGTACGTCAGATTACCGGGGCGGGGGGGGGGCTGTAGATCAAAACAGACTGAGTTTCTGCTTTTTTTTTTTTTTTTGGATGCTGGTGTGCCGCGGGATTTTTGTCAAGGTTAAAGTGTGCCGTGGCTCAAAAAAGGTTGAAAAACACTGATCTAGACCCACTAGACAGTGCGCTGAACCTTTTTTCTTCAATGATTTTTGATCTTCACTGGTGTCCATAGATTACATGAAATCTTTCCACCTTTATCCTCCTTTGTCATGGTAGGGAGAACACGTCAATGCAAGGGTGGGGTCATCTAAGATAGCACAAGGGTTAAAGATTCTGTATTTTTGTTAAATTAAAACACAATTAAACACCCATTGTTGTTGTTGAGAAAAATATACCATGTAATTAGGCAAAAACAGCACATGAGTTTGATAGTTGTAAACTGGACGCTTTGTTTTATAGTTTTTTATTTTATTTTTAAACAGTAAGAGGTTTGGGTTGGTGTCATGCAGCCCCCACCTCTGATAAATGGTCCACATGCCAGGATTCTTCGCAGTGACAAACTGACGCAGTTGCAGCAGTTCAATTGTCACCCACCGTCCTTGATCAAAACAGGAGCTGTAGAGGATACATACATCCCGTTGAAACAAACGGGAGCTTTAAATCTCGGGGATTCTTCCTCCCTCTACGGTGGTCTGATCCTGCACAGATGGAGATGTAATGCTTATTGATATCCAATAGGGGGCACAGCAATCCCTGCTTCAGAGTCACCTAATTGGGATACAAAATCCAGGACAGTTGGAAAGAAAATGGAAGACCTTTGGAAAAGTTGGATTTTTGCTACAGTTTGTATTTAGAAAAAGAAAACAGTCTGGTTCTACTATCATTTTCTATTTAAATCAAAGTCTATTTGATATTCACCCATCACTTAGCTCCTTATAGGTAGGAGTTTTATCCTCGTAAAGCCTTGCTGAAACACCAGTCCCCATTGTGCACCCCAACTCTCCTGCAGTATTCCTTAAGAAATACTAGAAATCCCTTTTTTGTTTGTCTGTCAGCATTAATAATTCATCACTTTTCTCGGATACTAAAACAACAACAAACAGAACAACAGCTCAGATAATGTATTCAGTCAAAAGCTCCATGTCTGGGGGTGGAGGAGGAGAAGAGGGGACAGCGAAAATGTGCACTGGAGTGAGACAAGAGAGCACCCCGACAGGGAGAGGCTCAATGTCACTCCGGCAGCATGGCGGGAAGGGAGGAAAACAAACGCCAGAGGGGAAGAGAATAAAAAAAAAGAAAGGAGAAGATGCAGTTTGTAAGTCATAAAAGCCCAATTAGAGCATTACGGCGCTCAAACGGAGGATTACAGTGAATAATTTGTGGCAGCAATTTTTTTTCAAGCTGATTGTGCCATTAACGTGGGTGACAAAGATGGGGTTTTTAAGAAAAGCTTTCAAAGCAGAGATGGGGGGGGGGGGGGTTAAAAACAACAATAATTCAAGGTTACATGTATGCAGTGCCAAATCTAAACCCAGCCTATCCATTGACTCAGCCGCCTGGCGTTAAATCTCCCCCGTCACCCCTTCACTTGGATCTGGTCGACCTTGAACATCTCCGGCGTGAACTGGCGCCCCGGCTTCCACATTACGCCGGAATGGATCCTGACTCATTCAATTTAAGCCCATCAAGAAAGCACAATACAAGGGGAATTAGCTGCCATTATTTAGACACTTTCATGGCCCCGATTGGAGGTTAGATGACAATTAGTTACACGTCTCTCAGATGTCTTCTTGGTTGTCGTGTCCTATGTGATGTGCGTAAGCATCTGTAGTCGGATTTGAGTTTTTACAGTTGAATATTCATGCTGGATTGTATTTTGGATTTTCTTTTTAATTGAAAAACAGAAATATAATATAAAAATGAAGCCTTTTTTTTCTTGTTATTGCATCAGCATCCAGCTTGACAAAAAGGTTTCAGAACTCGCATGTTAAAGCAAGTTGGGAGGAATGTGATTCTTAAAGTTGATTCAATTCAACACTAGTATATTTGCCTTTCTTTATAAACTGTGTCTCTTACATAAGATTAGATCTTCCTAAAAAATAAAAGTGACTGACTTTTTGCCCCCCACAGAATACTAAGATAAATTAGAAATTCTAACGAGTCAAAGAATTATTATAGTTTTCTTATTGCAATCCTAATTACATAAAAAAGAAGCAAAAAAAAAAAAAAGATTACCAATAATGAGGCATTAATGCCTAAAGTTAAACTTTCAAAATGTTCTTTTCTAATTCAGATTTTGGAAATTTGGGAACATTTTAATTTCACCTAGGAAAAGGACACATATGTTTGGAAATTCCGCTTTCCCAATGCATTTAGATTGTTGTTTCTTTTCTGAAGATTACCTGTTTTAAGAAATAAAAAAAGCTGTTTTTTAGAACAAAAAAGTAGAAACCAAAATTAATATTATTCCCCCTGAGATTACATTTTTTCCTACAGTTTGAAAAAAGGAAGATTTCAGAGTAAAAAACATATTTTGAGTTAGATTTTGACGTCCATTGACAATAAAATGTCAATATCTGAGTTTAGATTTATCATTCTTGAGTTTTAAAATTCTGAAAATTACAGTTTCAGTAAAATATAACTTTTAGTCTAGAATTTAATTTAAATAATTATTTTTTCCTGTGATTAAAATTATGAAAAAATTAGAATCAATAGAAAAACTTTTCATGTAGAATGATTGATTTGTCTCTTTTGTTGCATTTGCATTTAAAGTCTAAATACTAACAGATTAAAGTCAAATTTTAACCTGAATTTGCTGATTTTATTATCCCGTATGGCCATTAGAGAAAAAAACTAACCGTGATTTTATAATGTACGTAGATTTTCATATACAAATACGTATCTCTTTTACTTTCAATTTTCCAGTCATGTCGTGATTTTTCATCCAGAGTTTGAGTTTGAAATGATCACTTTTGTTTGTCTATTTTCTTAAAAAAAATTAGGTTTCTTTGCAGAATTCTAAGTCTTTTAAAAAGATAATCTTTGGTGCCCAGAATTTGTAGTTTAATCTGAAATTTGCAATTGTCTTACACTGAAAGAAGTTATTTGAAAAGAGAAGAACAGATGAACAGAGGAATTTCAAAAGACCGATTCTGTGATATTTACAGCATTGCACCAAAGACTGAGCACATTTAGGAAGTAAAGTTGCTGTTAGTCAGCTCTCATTGACTGCCTGTTAAAACAATGGAGATGTAAACCATGTCTGGAGTTTGTTCTAGTGTCAATCTTTTTCCGTCCCTGAACAAATACTCACGTCAAGCAATCGCGCTCAAACTTCCCTCCATCTCTCTCACAATTTGAAGGTTCAAAGCCCAAGAGAGGAGACCTGAATGCTTGCCTTCTTCTTGAAAGAGAAGTCACAGTATAAAAAGCTCTTCAAGACTTAGTTAAAGAAAACCCATCAGGGGCAGCGCTGTTAACAGGTGTTCACACTGCCTTCCAGCTCAGGCTCTTTATAGAGCCTAAAGGGAGCTTTAACCTCTCTGCCGTCACTCCCGGGGTAAACAAACATGAACCCTGCTCACAGCAGAAATCTGCTATTCACAGTCCAATGGTCTGTAGTCCAAACTGTCGATATAATCCGAAGATACACCTGGAAAATGAAAACAGGAAAATCTACTGTTTGGTAAACGCGGAATCTACATTTTCAAGTCTGAAAGATTTTGTTGAGCTGAAAGGGAAACCTTTTTTCTTAGTTGCAACATTTTTAGCATCACATATCTCATGTGTGCGACTCTAGAAACCGATTCAGAGATGAAAGGTTTTCAGCCTCTGAAGGAAAAATCTTGCCCTTAATTTGTCAGTGTCAGTAAAAAGAGATGTTTTCCCAGCCAATTGAGTGATATATGGTGGAACCATTGATTTCAACCTCTACTGAAATAGCACCTCACTGCATGTGTGCGTGTGCGGGAGGCGGCAGCGTTTTCCACTTTGTCCTCGCGATCCACTTTGAAGGTAATAACCAAAGTTCTGCATTGAGCAGAAGTGATTTGAACTCACTTTTTTAATTGTGCGTTTTTAGAATATTGTGAATGGGAGAGAAAAAGAACTGCATACCTGCCTCTATGCGTCT
Source organism: Oryzias sinensis (assembly GCA_037389245.1). Lineage (NCBI taxonomy): Eukaryota > Metazoa > Chordata > Actinopteri > Beloniformes > Adrianichthyidae > Oryzias > Oryzias sinensis. Next base: position 11,982,599 of record CM074510.1, read on the forward strand.
CAAATGTAATATGAATTCATGGTATGATACCTGGAGTTTATTAATTCAGGGCCACAGAGAGAGCTGAATAATGAAATTTAATGAAAATTTTAGATGGACTAAAAGTCAGAGAGCTTCTGTCATTAATTTTAAAAGCTCACATACCGTCAGGCCTCGCACAGTAATGATAAATTCCTCCAGTGGATTACATCCTATATGCTAACAGAGTGCAGTTTTCGGAATTCAAGGTCTTATTAGGCTGAAGGTATTTCAGAATAATTTGCAATTTGAAAAATTATTTGTGTAAAAGAGAGTTTTTCAAGGTCGGACAACATTTTATCTTAATGCTTTATAGTTTTTCCTTTTTAAAAAAATATGTATATTATACCTGAAATTTGATGATGGAACACACAAGGGGTTAATAAATACACAAACAGTTAAAGGCATCAATGCATGACCTGCTAAACAAGAGATTCCTTTGATTCAATCTTTAACTTTCACCTGTTGTACAAAGTAGCAAAAAAGTAGTAGATTTAAGTGACTTGGATGAAATAAAGAATGAAAAAAGCAAATATAATCTTACATTGAATTATGTGAATTTCCAACAGTTGTCAAACATACCTGGAAATACAAAAGAAGCAAATCAGATGCCAACATGACACTAACAATTAAAAAGTAAAAATTAAACGTTTTTTTCTCCAATGGAAATCATTGTTTAGCACAAAGCTGCTTTTTTGGGGTCTCAGAATTTGTTGGAATTGTCTTGATTGCATCAATGGTTGAAAAGTTACTTGGATTTAAGTAAGTCAACTCTGGAGCTAAAGCTCTGATCCCAAAGGGTCCAAGTATGAAAGCTTTTTGTTATATTTGTACCTTTTTGACAGAATTGAAGTTAAGCATGCAGACTGGTGCAATCTTTTATGAAGCTTTGCAGAGAAGCAGAACAAAAATCTGTGTGGACTCCCTCCGTTTCTCCGAAGTAAAGTCAATCGTTTCAGAGCGTGTCATTTTTTAATTCCTTTATAAGTTCTATCAAATAATGTGAAAGAACTACATTCCGTCATACTTTCACTTTCCAGGCTTATTAAGGAATATATCGGATTGATGATCTGATTTGATGCTTTGCTTCTTAACCCTCAAAGACTTCAACATTTTCTATCCTTGCAACCACGACAAATAGAACATGAAACAATTTTCCTCCGATCTGCAGCATTTTGGTCTTCCTCCTCTTCGTTTGTTTGACATTACCTAAAGTCAGACAGCAACCGGTTCGACTCTTTGCCAAGCCTTTGTTTGTTCTATGCCACAGTGTTGTTTATAGCATATTGAGGCTGTACAATAGGTGCACCGTTGACCGAAAAAGGATGCTGGCAGGTGAGTAAATCCGCTCAGATCCCTGTGGTTAACTCATCCTACCTCGCGTCCTGTGGACTTGCCGTGATGTCTCAGCCCAGCGTGGGCCACATTCAGCCAAGCATGGAACTATTGGACCAAGCCTGAAAGCTTGATGTACTTTGACCTCAAACAAGATTGGATGCTCAAACACTGCAGAACGTAGAACAGCTGCCCATGGGTACCTCGGTACGACTCCATATACAGTAATCATGGGGAGGTGTAAAATAAATGAGGACTTTCGGAATAGATATGATGATCCTCTTTGCTTTTTCAAGTTGTTCTGTTGAAGATTTTGTTTGCAGACATACAACGAAACTGATTACATTTCTCTCAAGGGATCTAAAAGCATAATATTAAGAAAAAAAGAAGACAAAATCCTTTAAAGCATATAAGCAATACGCTTACAAAAGGCTAAATAACACTGAGAAACTCATAAACTGATGTGATTCAAATTTACAAGGTTGTGATTTGCTTTAGTTATTAACAAATCCAATCCTATGTTGACTTTTTTGTTTCCACATTTCCATTAAAAACAATCTTTGAATTGTTTTTGACAGATTTCTTTTTTAGAATTAATGACTTAATAAAAAAAACAAGGTTTATTTGCTGACATTCAGAAAAAAATAGAAAAGTAGGTTTTGTCTCAAAGTGCAAAAAATGGCATTGAAGGAAAATCGAATAATGGTTTCAATGAACAAATTGAAATGGCATCTTCAATCAATGAAATGTATGTTTTTATAAACTAGTGCTAATTAGACAAGACAAGAACATAGAATAGGTTTATGTTGTTTATTCTATTCTAGATTGAGATCAACACCCTATTTAGCCCATATGCGTTATTTAAAAAAATAATAATAATAAATAAATCACTGTTCAGAAAGAATGTCATCTTATTAGATTTGATTTATGTGAGGAAACTGGACACCAAAACAACTACCTGGGGAAAGTTTCAACTAATCTGGTTGAAAGTTATTATTGACATAATTTTTTGGACAGAACAGCAGCAACATCCAGCGTTTTTTGCCTGAGTTATTACAATAAATGCACGTAAGATTGCAGGGGGACTGTACATCAATACAGACTATAGAGTTTCACTTTTTTTTTTTAATCTTTGATTGCTGATTGGCAGCAGGATATTTGTCGAAGAAAAAGTGTACCTTGGCTCAAAAAAGGTTGAAAAGCACTTCTCTAGCGTAATCTAACATCTTTTTTAAGTCCTAACACCAATGAGCTGGGATTAACAAACCTGACAATGTACAAACCTGGAGGTTTATCTCCAGTGTTGATATTCTTCAAACATTTATGCAATTTCCGTTATTACAACGGATTCTGAAGCTGGGAAAAGCAGCCTTGTGTCAAAAACATTCAACACTCTACGTTCAAATATTTGCATTACGTTCGTAATGAATCGATGCAAAGCTGTTTTTCTCTGCTTCCGTTGGTTTATGTTACGGAATTAACGTAGATGCAACACTAATGCAAGACTTTAGAGTAGTAAAGGGCTTACGCAGTTAACATTAACCAATAGATTTTGAAGCTGACCTAGCAGCTTTGCTATAACCCTTGTGCTGTCCTAGGCACTTTAATATTGGGAGTTGGGTCATCTAGACCCACTAGACAGTGCGCTGAACCTTTTTTCTTCAATGATTTGTGATCTTCACTGGTGTCCATGGATTAGATGAAATCTTTCCACCTTTATACACCTGTGTCATGGTAGGGAGAACACATCAATGTAAGGATGGGGTCATCTAAGATAGCACAAGGGCTAATATGCAACTTTTTACTAATTTGGTAAATGTTTTACATAATGTATAACGCAGTGTTGAATATTGACACAAAGCTGCTTTTCTCCACTTCAGAATCAGTCAGATTTACGGAACTTGCGAAAATGGTCAGAGTTACAGTAGTTTGACGAGTGTGATTTATTTTGTGTCCTTAAAAATTCGATTTTTTTATATAGTTACTAAAAGGTCATACGAAAGTGAAAGAATAAATGAAAAGAAAGTGATTTCTAAAACCAAAGTTAAATGGACATTGTCAAGACAAAATGACTTTTTTTTAAATTCCCATTATAATACGTGCCCTTTAAAATTCACAGCTGACATCGAACTGGGTCGATTCTTTTTCTTTCAAAAGCCCACTCTTACCAAGGAGCCTGCTTACTGTTCATCTCCAGTGACCTTGGAGGATAAGTACATTTTCCAATAAATAATAATAAATAAATTCAAAAAAAATCTCAAAAGGTAGGTGTTTGTCATTGCGGAAGAAAGTACTCATCTACAAGGATTGTATTCACAGATGAAGTTCATAGTGTCATCCAGAGCAACAAGGACACTGTTTACAAAGAGAAAAGCTGCAACAAAATACATTATTTTATACAAACAAGACAAAAATCAGTTTACTTCTTTGGTTTTGCCAAACTCAATAGAGGAGTGACTTGAATTGTCCTGACTGTGACTATTTTGTCTCCAGAAGTTTTTAGATTGGACAGTAAAGCAGTTTGGCTCTCTTCTGTATTGAATGCATGCAGTTTGGCCGCATGAAACCACGAGTCAAAGGGTGTAAATAATAAATGAACTTATTGCTGTTGTGCTTTGTGTGTAGATTCTGCACAGAATATTTATTGTTCCAGACAATATCAACTGTGCTTCTGCTGCATAATAATGCAGAAATTTAATGTAGACACAGTAAGTTTTGAAATAGTCTGAATGGAGAGAAGATTCTCTAAAATAGTTTAAACTGAGAACATAAGATACTTGAAGAGTGAAAAAGTTTCGTGTTTTTTTGCTATATATGTATTTTTTTGCACATTGGTTACTTTTGGACCCTTCTGCAATTTAATTTGGTAGACCTTGCAGAAAAAACATTAGGACATAATCTTTTTTTTATCCTTGCATTTAAAAACATTTTCTTTCATTCCATCAAAATTCATGTAAAAACCCAGTTTCTGTTTTCAAAGATTGAAAAAATCTAAAAAAAAAACCCTCAGTGCCTACATAGTTTTTGTACAACTTAATCATTTTTAGGAAAAAAATTGAAAAATGTAACAATCTAAACACACCTGAATTTCCAATATTATTTTATCATCACTCAGTTGATTATAAACATGGACCTAAGGGTAATGTTCCATGAAAGTTTAGGATGTTAATGACCAATTGTACTAAATATCAGTTGAATAATACTTTATTAAAAATGATTAAACCAAATAAAAATAAAAAAAGGGAAAAAATGTAAAGATTTAGTTATTCTGTAAAGACTTTCAATACCATACAAAGACAAAAATTGCATTTATATTGTTAAAACTAACAAAAACAAAAATCTTTAAAAAATATTAGCAAAAATGCTCATATAATTGTTGATATAATAATCATCTAACCTAAATAAGGGCTGAGCCTTTTTATTTTTACTTTCATAAACATTCAAAATAATCAAATTACACTTGATTTAACTTATCTCCAGTAAAAAATTAACACCGTAATTTTTTAAAATAATTGTAAAACAAACATTATTTTTAAACATAAAAGCATTGTGTATGTATGAAGCATTTTATCATCTAATTGATCTCTATCGGACAGTCTAATGTACTTAAATGCCTAGTTTTGTTTTTGGAATGGAAAAATATTGGAAAAGACAAACAAAGGACGAAACAGCAGCCTGTACAATAGAAGTTGAACGTTTTTTTAAAGCTTTTTTCTTTTTGGCAAGGACAACTTTGTTTCCTTTTTAAGATAAATATCCAAACTGGGTGGGGGGAAAACAACTTCACAAATATTTATTAAATGTCACCTTTCTTCAAACTTTTTATAGTATTTTACTGACACAGTCAGTCAAACGGTGCTGTAAGTTGAAGTTGAGACACGTTGAAATGCACTCCAAAGCAGCAAGCTGTTAAAAAAAACAAACATAAAATGAGTCCGTCAACTTGGTTTACATTTGGCAGAAAAGAGGTATCTTCGTTGGGTGGGTTGGTATACTGCCTTCTCGTTTGAAGATGTTTGTCTATGGTGTGTCAAAGCTGTCAAATGATGTTGTCACATAAACATGTCACCGGGAGATCCAGCCCCCTGTCCGTTGGCTGACAGAACAACACCTCCTCCGTTAAATCCTCCTCTCACCGGCACAGTAGGACTCTTCCAAGACAAACAAGCGAGACGAAAGGCAGTCCAATTCTTACATGTCGAAGACTGAGTCTTTGAAAGCCAAAAAAGAAGCTTTCCGGCGAGTGGCTTTAACAACCAGCGACCGTCTTCCACTTAGCTTCTGAATCCTGTTAGAATACATGAGGACTTCAGGCAGGGCGGTTCTCTCCCCTGGTTCCTAATGTATGACTATTTCATATGGACAGGAGAAGGAGATAAGGGGGGGAGCTGTCTGTGGGGTGATTGACACAGGCCCACATTAGGAGCAGCTTTTGGAAATGGGCCCGCGGAGACTTGGCGGGTTGGGTCTGCTGAAGCAACGGCGTCTCCACGAGGACTCGTGCCTTCTTAACCCCACTCATTGGTATGCCGAAGTGCAGGTAGCGCGAGCGCCGAACAGCGCAGCCTTCCAGACTCCCACCTCCCCCGCTCCTCATTCCACACACACCTATACCCAATCCTAGTGTCACCACACTGCGGATCAAAATGGACTCCAATTAATAATCCATATTTCGTTTTTTTTGCGATCACATCATTGCGCGTCCTACTGAAACTTTTTTATTTTTTTTTTATTTTGCACACCAAGATGTCAAACACGTCAACTTTCAAGTTGGTGACAATAAGGCAGCGCAGGCCCTCCATTCGGTCCCTCCCACATGTGACAAAACAGACAAAATAAAATGTTTAAATTTGGGTTTAGGTCTGCTCTCCAGAATGAGAGGAATAACATGTCAGCATTGAGACATACTCTGCTGTCAGGTAAGAAGACAGAAAATCACTTTACCCTATTGTGACTTTGAACTATATGACGGTAAGCAGACAGATTGTTTTTGTCAGAGAACTAAATGACCTTGAACCCAGCTGTTCTCTTTTCAAACTTTTCCTCCGTACATCTAAAAATATTCCCATCAGAAGCAAACTGATAGAATTCGCAGGACCTAATGTCATTGCAAAGAAATAATACCACAAACATACACTACATATTTTTGTCTTTATTATTGGAAAGGAGTTATCATTTAGCAAGCTTCAGGGGTCTAAGGTGAGACAGGAATATTTGAGTATGCCTAATGAAAGGCAATATAAAAGGTGCCTGTTGTGTTGTTTGAAATCCGCTTGTTTTGTTTTGTGGCTTATGTTACATGTGCTGGCACTAATTATACAAGCTAGGTAGTCCTGGCGCATTCAAAAAAGAAAACTCGACCATTTTTGACATGTTCATTTAAAGTTACTAATCAGATGTAAATATGCAAAGCAGGTCCCGTTGGGATTTCTTTGATATGCAAATGGGAGTGCAAACAAAGGTGGGGGAGATGAAGGTTTTATTATTATTTTTCCTCTTAAAAAGAAGAAATTTTGTTTGTCATGACACTCTGCTGGAAGAGAAAAAAAATGGAAGTAAGCACTGTGAAAACTGGCTTTCTTTCTTTCTTTCTTTTGTAAGAGCAAGGTATTGTGAAACAAAAAAATCTACGGGGCTATCAGACGCTGCATCCGATAAAGACCTCTTGTCGTTTGCCATTCACGGGAACATGCAAACTTGGCTGACGGTGTTCGTAGCCTGCCTTCATATCATCACAGCAGCTTACTGGCCAGTTATCTGTCTGATGTAACTAGAAGGTCAGTGTTTCCATAATTTAACCCAGAACCATAAATCACATTATATGACCTCCGATGCAGAGGAAGTTGTTCAGAAATGCAAAAACACTGTTGTGTCACTTGCTCTTAGATGAAAACGTTAAAGACGTTCAGGCAATTTTTTTCACTGTGTTCCCTCAAATCTTCATAAATACAGCCTCTTTCTTGCATGCGAGCTCCGGCTCAGTTGCCCGGGCCTCTGCCTGCATGCTGACAAAAGTCCCTTTGTGGTCAGCAATGGGAAGCAGTGGAGGGAAACTGACTTTTATTGACACGAGGCTGTCAGAATGGAGACGCCGCCGCTGTTCATTTCCAATTTCAGCTCGCAGATTGGAATCTGCCACCAGGCTCTCCAGTGTCTCAAGCACCATTTTCTGAACCTATGGTGTGGAAAACATGATTTAATTCCTGTTCAATGCCTTTCATCAGATTCTCCATCTCTCCAAATCGTCTTTCTGTGGCATCATATTGAAGGAGTAATTGTGCATCACTGTGGGTGGAGTGCAGCGTCTCCTGGTATTATGGTCGTGCAGTTGAAACACCGGAAAAGACAAAAAGGGGGGGGGTAACTTTTGTCATAGCTTAATGACAAACAAATGTTAACAAATTCCTTGTAAGGAAAAAAAAATCCAAAAGACTTCAAATAACCCTTATCTATGTTGGAATGTTTTTTTGTTTTATGTTTTTTTCTGGTGCAAATGATTCAGCAGTTGAAAGAAAACAACTGCAATCAATGAAAAGTTACAGTTAATCAGTAACAGACTGTAGGATCAATATTTCATGCAGAAGTAGGTGGTCTATTATGATGGAAACGCTTTAGCCTGAAGTGAGTTTAAAAAGGTCACCTAAAAAGTTAGGTCTATTCCTATTGCACTTGAATAACTAAGAGTAAATATTTACAACTGTTTACAGCAAACTCAGCTAGACATCATTTTATCTTTGTGTCTTTTTTTGGGCCACAACTCAGTTAAATATAATCTACTTTTAACCCAAAAGACTTCATCATTTTGTTCCCAAAAACCCAAAAAGTGAATATTTTGATGAACGTTCTATCATTTTTTTACATCACTTGTTTATGATTTTAGTCCCCAACTTAAGGCTCATTGAGCGAAATATTGTCACTAAGGATATGTACGACATCCCGTCTACCTACAGAATGCCGTTCAATATGGCGTGTTTAAACATATTTCAGAAAGAAAAACCCAAGCCAAACATGTTGATGTAACTCTGTGATTGAAAGCTTTTGTGTGGGTTTTGCATGTGTGCGCGTCTGAGTTTTTCCACTGGATGTGCTGGTTTTCTCCAGCATGTTCCGTAGGTTAATTGCCTCTCAGAAGTGAGTGTGAGTGTGTGTAGTTGCACATCTCGGTAAATGGCCCTGGAAAAGAGTGTTGACCTGTCCAGTTTTTACCCTGTTTTCACCTGTAAATACCAATGATAGACCATAGCAACCCTATTCAAGACAAACAGGTGATGGATGGACTCAAGGTTTTAAAGCAGAACATCTTTTAATAACCATACAGATTTAAAAACAGTTTTAAATTTAAATTCTTCACCATTTTTTAACAGGCTAATAACAAGTCTGATCCTTAACAGGAGCTGTCGGCTTTAACATTGGAGACAAAGCTCCAATTTTAAAGGGTTACTTGATTGCTTGAAATAAACCATTTCAAATCAAAATTTTAAATCAAATCAAAGGTTTAAGGACTCTATGCTGTTCACACCAACCTTTCTGGCTATTAAATTTAAGCACAAATGGTTAAAGACAGCTAATCAGGCTGCACCCTGGATGGCTTTTCTCAACCCTATTATACTTCTGACAGATCTTCAAACTAAAACTTTATTTTGTCTGGTTTGTATAGGTTTCATCGATTTTTATGTGGCGTCACATTTGAAGTCCAGCATCCCCTGTAGGACAGACAGACACATTTGTCCCATGCCTGCCAGTTTATTATGGTTAAAACCACCTTGCATTTTGAAAAATCACAAATAGTTTTGGATTTGGATTTATTAATTGCAATGAACACCGACTTAAACTGTTTTTATCAAGTTTATCACTTTAAATTAGATGCACTGATTTTCAAAAGACTGCTTCATTTATGAGGTATTTAACCTTAGTGACATTGAATAAATGTTGTTTTCTTTTAGTCTGTAGTAAATACCTTATTCATATACAACCATGGCTACTGTATTCCTGAGAGTAACAGCTGTTTAATGGCCAGTATTAGCTGTTATCGCTAATTTTATTTTTACATTGAAGATTTTCTCCCTTTTTACCTCCCAGCATTCTTCACCCACGCAGAAAAATGCAAAAAAACTGGTCTGCACTTTTTCAGACAATTTGCATCAAGTCTGCTTGGCTATGCCAATGCTAACCCTTTAATACCGGAGCTGTCGCCAGGGATACAAATAACATGTTAGTCAAACTACCGTCATATTTTGACCAGTTTTACAAAATACAGTGGAGAAAGGCTGCTTTGCACAGATATTTTTGAGTGATGAAAATTACAGGATTCTCCACAAAGTAAATTTAATACCGCTTAGGTCCAGCCTTGGAATAGTTGTCCAGATGCAAAAAAAAACCATAAACTGAAGAGAACCCACAATTTTTATTTTACTTTTTTTAACTAAACTATCTCCGTTTTATCCTTCAGATCAGCGCACAGGTGACAGAACAGTATAGTTTAGTCTTTTTGTTTTTTAAAAGTTTCTCTGAAATATTGCTTTTTCTTTTTTCTTTTAATAGAGCTATTTCACTGTTCTATTATTTTTGCTCCAAAATTGAAGCATAAATGTGTAAAGTACCCTCCTTTCAACTCAATTAATTCATGTATTTGCAAAAAAAACAATGAAAAAACTCAATTTGTTTTAAAAGATGCCTAAATAAAATCTTACATTTTTGTTACTCTACAATGATCTAACCCTCTTAGAAATTTGAAGTTCTTGTTTGAGAGATCAAGGATGAGCCCTATTTCTTTTTTGTGCTTTATTATTCAAAAATGTTAATTTACCACCCAACAATAGTCAGCTAATATTTGATATGTAATAGTTGAATGAACAGACAAAAATGAACCTGCCCTGAGCCTCCAATCACTGGAAAAAGCTTTATTCTTTAGTATAATTATTGAAAGAAAACGGTCAACACAGTTCAAGCTTATACCATCGCCAAGTGCTGGCTGATGAATAAACATTGCACTTACACGCACAGATGGGACCGCTCATTATTCAACATGTACATGTTATTCATTAAAAAGGAAATTGCTTTGAATAATACTTTTCTAAGGCACTACATGTTTCTTATCAACCTAGGTGGTGGAATTCGACAAAATATATCCCACTTGCTTTAGGACTAAGATATTTTTCACGTGGACGACAGAGCAGGCAGAAGTATCCATCAAATACTGTATGTTTTGTGAATTGTTGACAAGTTATTGTGGCACAGCCGGAGCTTGAAGTATGAATGGACAAATAGGAAGAGGGATTTATTATCCTGTATTGAAGTTCACCCCAAAAGAGCTAGCATTTCACAGGAGCTGCACGCTGACCTTTCCAACAGCCAAAAATGTCATTGAAGGTTTAAGGCAAAGAAATCCAGTCGTATTTAACCAAGCCTTCAAAATCTTTGACATTTCTTCTGATGTTGCCACGGGATGGCACCCTGAAGACTGAGAGCTGGCCGTCATATAGAGAGCTATAGCTTTCCACACATACAGGCTTCACATGGAAGCTGCTCTTGTGCAAACACCAGTCTGCACAATGAAAAGAGAGGATTTAGAGATAGGGCATCTCTTCTGGTAGAAGATATGATTTTATTCTTTTTCTAAAGCCTCTTTTTCTCTCACATGGATGGATTACTAATAAGAAAAAGACTTGAGTGTTTCTAAGGGATTTTATTTGGCTTTCCTCCTGATGTCCCTGTATTTCCTCTCATCACATAAAGACATCCATTTGGTTGTAAAGGGATTTGGATGGGGTATTCTTTGACCTCAGATGTGTCAGGGACAAGTAACGTTAAGCTAGATATGGCCAAAAGGTGATGCGCGGGGTTTAACATAAAGCATGGCAAGTGGCGTTGGAGATGAATTATTCTTTTTTTGGGTAACTTAATGATAAATAGTATTTTTATTTTGTAGTAGACGGCAAACATATTTTAACCAAGCCGAGGTGGGCAAAAAACCATTAACCATCACCAGCACTGAGTCTAATTAATATATTTTGCACATATATTAATTGCTGGCTATTTAACCGGTGGAACAAATCGGAACATTGCAACTCCAATGGACTCATTTACACAGCTCTACCTGCTCTGTGATTTAACATGTGGAAGAAAGGTAGTCAACCAAAAAGGATTAGCTAGACAATGTTAATTTGTTGTTGTTTTTGTTTCTTTTGTGCAATACTGCCCCCAAATGAGCAGTTGCTAAAACTGTGTTTCTAAAGTTGGTAAATGGTGTCTACTTTTATAGGGCTTGTCTACCTTCCTTAAAGGCCCAAAGAGCTTTACAGTCACAGACCCATTCACACAGTGATGGTGACTCCGATGCTGAACACTGGCGCCAACTTATAACTACCAAAGGCATTACCCACCAATTATAATGGAGTCTGCTAGGCATTGGTAGTGTTAACCCTTTGATAACAGAGATCTTGCTGACGATATGAAATAAATGCTCTTTGAACTGCTGTAACTCTTTGACCGTTTACGCAATCAACATAATTCCAATGAATTCTGAAGCTGAGATAAGCAGCTTTGCGTCGATATTTAACCTCCTATTGTAAGTATTAGATATCGGTGCAAAGCTACTTTTCTCTCCGTCAGAAAAAGTTGGTTTTTGATAACTGCATAAATACTTTACTACTGTTAAAAGTAGTATGTTTGCATAAAGCTGCCTTTACTCCGCGCTCAGCTGAGAAGATGATTGGCTGCAGCCTTCCATCTGTCCAGGACCTATACGTCTCCGACCCTTCTCACCCTGGACATGGTCTACTCCCTTCGGGCAGGAAGCTAAGGTCCATCAGGACCAGAACCTCACGACACAAGAACAGTTTAAAGTGTTGCCTAATAAAGTGTCAGCGTTAAGCTACTTTCTTACCTTTAGAATCTGTTGGAATAATGTTTATTGCATAAACGGTTGAAGAGTTCCACTAATTTAAAGAACACTAAACTTTGGTCTTAAAAGGTTAATTGGCTTGGGTTTACACTGTTAGTCAAGGCAAGATATCAATAAAAGAAAACCTCAGATGTGGATGAGATTCGGTCCGAACATTTGTTGGTGCGATCTGGGTTCATGCTAAACCAAATACCAAACAAATCTGGGTCAAATATTGTCATTCAAGGACAAATGGAAGCCAAAGAAAACTGGAAGTACGACCCAGATTCAGGCCAAATATTTGTTGCCAGCCATCACATTTTTTTTCTCCCCCTTCAGATCCCCCACCACCAAGTCAAACACCCACACAGTCCACTAAATCAGTATGGTGTCAGTCCACATCTTCCCTTCCTCTTTCTAAATTGGAGGGAGAACTGCTCTGCGCTCAGGCAGAACTAAACTCGGAAGGACCAAAGCTGGAGGCAGAAACAAGGGACAAAGATGGGGGAGTGTGCAGGGGAAGGGGGCAGGCATGTGAAAGAGAGCACAGGGGTGGAGGTGGTGGGGGATGACACTCACAACACCACTGGATACCACCGCGGTGGTCCCCTCACACACTCACATTCCCCTAATCTCAGATGGCAACCTCTTGGACAGGCACACTCCCCAAACGCACACAAAGAAGCCCGCAAACTCACTCGCCACCCCCACTCCTCTCTAACTCACCCACTCTTTCAGAAAATGGACAAAATGGTGTGGATGGTTTAAGATGAGGTAGCTGGAGATTGAAGGCTCTGCTTTTGTGAAGTAATCTCCCAGGATTGACATCCCCCTTTAGGAAAGAGGCGGAGCAGCAGCAAGCTTCAGAGCCGCAGAAGTGCTAACCCTCAATCGAGAAACACTGACGATATGTGCTTTCTAATCCCCAATGCAAGCATTTAAAATATATATAAATATGGTTATTTTGTTGGCCTTTGATTGTTTGTACACAGCAATCATACATACTTGCCCCTCATGACATGGAAGAAGTATGTTTTCACTGCTTCTTGTTTGTATGTCCAGCAGAAAAAAATATTCCATGAATAGCTTGTAGCCTGTAATGCAAATCATGCATTGAGCAAGATCCATTTCACCCATGTTGAAATTCACAAATAGGAAACATGTTTGCACTTTCAAAGTGCTATTTAATTTAATGATACCTTTGGTTGCAACACTCCAGTTCAGTTCAAATATATTTAATTAACCCCCAAGAGGAAATTAAAGGGTTGCAGTGCAAAAAAATAAATAAATGTGTAATGAAATGAACAGAAAAAGTTAAACTTTTTATTACTGAGAATTATTAAAAGTTATTGCTGTGGGCAGAAATGACCTCTTGTGTTTTTGATGGATCTGTTGCAACCTAACCCAAGCCTCTCATAGTTAAAAAAAAAACTCCTTTGAGAAAGAAAAAAAATACAAAAGAATATTCAAAGAAATTCTGTTATTTTTAAATAAGTATAGTTCATATTTTTTAATAAACCTAAATGCCTCACTGGACCTCTTGCAACTCTTTTTTTCACTCACCTTCCAGTTAAAACGTTTATCTTGGACCAACATCAACACCAACATTTGGTAGCAAAATAGAAACCAATCTACCGCCGTGGCTCAGTTTGAACAACGGATTATTTTGAAGGACACCAATCAGTTGCAGTAGAGGAGCTGAAAATGTTTACGCAAAACTATAAGGACAATCACATAATTTGTCGTCTTTTTTTCTCCATTGTTGCTTCACACAATGTTTACGTAGCAGCTGGAAGATCTTCCCACTCTGTGCAAGTATGAATTGTTGGAGTAGTCAATTAAATTCCTGTTGTGAAAGGCCAATGAAATTCACATTTGAATATGCTTTTACCCAATTCTCTTTGTCACAACTTTAATCCTGGTTCTTCCAAATGGTTGACCAATACAGGTACAACAAAAAAACAGCAAAAATGAAGAGTGCTGTTAACACGATAAATCTGCTTCAACTGTTTTGTTTTTAACACTTTACTTTAAACAACTGTTTTAAGCAATCTAAGTCATTTTTGTCCAGAGCTGATGTAAAGTTAGGATAAGAGGTTCAAAGACATTGTATTATCTCACATTTCATTAAGAAAAAGCTTTTTCTTTCTTTCTGTCTGTTCTGTGTGTTAACCATCACCAGCATTTAGTCTAATTAATAAATTTTGCAAATATTTAAAAATAGGTTTTTGCCATTAGATGTTTATAGAAAATCTCAGCATAATGACTTTTTATGGATGTCAAATCTGTGCTCACAGTAGAGCCTGAAAAAATGCCAGCAGAAATTGTAGAGCTCCCCAGAAAAAGGGCAGAAGTCCTTTATTAATACAGTGTCAAACTATCATTCCAAAGAAATCAGCTGCTCTGATCAGACCGCACAAGCCAACAGTCAACGGGCAGTTAGCGTCTTTGAGCTAATAAAAAAATTCTCCTGTTGTATATTTCAAAGTTTCTTCAGTTAAAAGAACCACATTTTGTTTGGATGTGTTCAGAAGTTCTGCCTCATTTTGGGTTGTTTGCTGCACACTGCCATTCTGTCTCCAGGTTGTTAGCAAAGTTAGGGGCATGCTGTGCTAATTAGTTGGTACTTCTGGAGCAGCAGAATCTCCCACCAAACTGTCAATGGCAGAACTGTGGTTAATGTTTGAGATAGCCTTAAAAAATTCCGGCACGAGGAAGTAATGGCAAAAGTGTACTAGTAAACACATTTTAACCAATAGCGTTAAATCAATTTTCTACCGAAAGATTCTTTAACATTAACTTCCCCATAAAATGACAAGTTATCTATGAAATGTTGGTAAAATGTGCTGTCTATGCAGTTATTTAGCCTTTTGAATTGTCTTACCAATTTCAATGAATGAGAGCTGGGGTGGAATTATATAAGTTCACTTCCTCCCACTACCTCTCCTTTGATTGCTAAAAATAAACCATTTTCAATTCCAATTCCAATGAATTAAAGTGTCACTTCAACAAACGATTAAGTCTAAACCCTATTGCAAAATTTAGCACGAAGTAACTAATAAACTGGCTTTTACTTCGCACTGCATTTAATTTAACCCTTGTGCTATCTTAGATGACCCCACCCTTACATTGACGTGTTCTCCCTACCATGACAAAGGTGGATAAAGGTGGAAAGATTTCATGTAATCCATGGACACCAGTGAAGATCACAAACCATTGAAGAAAAAAGGTTTAGCGCACTGTGTAGTGTGCCGCGGCACACTAGTGCGCCGTGGGAGATGGTCAAGTGTGCCGTGGAAAATTGCCCTCATTAACTGATCTAAAAACATTTTCCATCTCCAGGACATCAGCTCTTTGTTCATCCAAACAGGTCCTGATAAAACACTGAGTAGTTAGGAATATAAAAGATCATATAATACTTCTTTCTTTGTGTTTATTTGATTCTATTAAAGACATTTTGATAAGAATGACGGTACAGCGATTTAGCTGCAGCTATAACTGTTTTCTAAAAAGTCCCGCAGCTTTTACTGTCTCCACGACTCCACCAATCATTCTTGAAGGCTTAATCACATGCCATCAGTCTGACCAATCAGAAGTGGTTAAAGTCTTAACTTCCTTGTTCCAATTTAGCTCATAAGTCACTCAGTTCTAACAAAAATACCAGCTAAAGCTCGTCTTTAGCGGTGTTGCTTTCCACAGAATCCGGTATCAGACCGTGGAACAAGTGAACAAAACCATGAAGCTCAGAGACGAGAGTCTTTCTGCCCTTTTGTGGCAGTTTTCACACTACATCTCCCATGATGCATTGGCTTAAAGGGACAGCGCCTCAGCATACAACGAGTCCTCCTAGTTAAACGTCTTGAAACCACAACGAACATACAGTTTGTATGTAACTTAACCTTTATTACATCTTGTGGTCTACAATACGGAGGGAGGGGAGTGGGAGCGTCGTTTGTGACAAAAAAATTGCATACAATGTGTAGATACAAGAAAAAACTACTCCATTTAAAACACAGACGCACATAAGCAGACAATAACACAGTACATGAGGCAGAATAACATTTATTATTCAGTCATCAGCTGTAATGACAGTTTTTTAGATTTTCACCTTTACAGTGTACCACAACCCAGTATGCCATATTTTGCACACTATCGGTCACTCTGCAGTATAATCACATCAGCCAAACAAATGCACAATGAAGAAAAATAAAATCTCATAAGTCGCATCGGTATAAATTGCACTTTTGGGAAAAAAGTGCAACGACTCTGAACAACTCTGCCAAGCCCGGCATTGTGAAATGCTTTCACCGATTGAGATTCGCTTGTTAAGACTATGTTCGCCGCCCCTCTGGCATCAAACTTGCTGCCCAGTTTTGTCCAAAAATTGTTTCCCTTTCCTACACGTTCCTGTGGGAGCAGCTAC
This sequence comes from Oryzias sinensis, assembly GCA_037389245.1. Lineage (NCBI taxonomy): Eukaryota > Metazoa > Chordata > Actinopteri > Beloniformes > Adrianichthyidae > Oryzias > Oryzias sinensis. The sequence continues at coordinate 11,999,257 of CM074510.1, forward strand.
CATCCAAAGTGTTTAGCCTCAATGATACGGGGAAGCTTTGTATGTAATTATGTCTCATTTACAATGAATGGAAAACACGGATTATATTGAGAGATCAGGGTTGTAGTTTTAAAGAACTCTTCAAAGCATAGCTAATCATGTCTTCATGTCTGGGTTCATGAGATCATTCAGAGATTCTCCCACTAAAGTGAGGTTCACCATCTACAGCAGGAGCTGCATTTGAACGACAGCGCTCGACTTGCTGTTTAGTCACTGTCCAAAGAATAAATAAAAAAATAAAAAAAGAATAAAATCAGAGGATCTTTTTATCATTGTCTCAATGCAAATAAGAAAAATACCATAAAGTTCAGGAGAAGAACGACCAGATTCTCCTCAACGTTTCTTCTTGACTCCACCCACTGATTAGACTGAGCGGCACTTCATTCTCTTTTGCTGTCAGTTGCAAATACCAATACACACACACACATACCCTGTTACGGGGGTATCTGTATGAGCCAATTGATGAGGCGAGAGGAGGGAGGTGAATGGTACAGAACCAGGTGAGCTTAAAAAGAACAACCAAATTAACTAAAATGCTAGCAGCTCTGACCATTACACGGAGACAGGAGAGAGGCGGGGTCTTCTAGGAGCCACAGCCAACCAACACAAAAAACAAAAGGAAAACTGATAGATTGTAACATAGCCACCCTTTAGCGGTTGTTATTGGGAAGATGGCAAAGCTATGAGCCAATTCCTTTTTTTTAAAATCTCATATAAATAGCACACCAGCTCAACCTGAAAAAAACATGTGACTTTTATTCTGAAAAATACGGTTTTTGTTTTAATCAATCGGATCTATATGAATTTATTTCCCTCTTAATTGTTTAGGAATTAATTTACCCACCTACCATCCTGCCTACGGTTTTCATTGAAAGTAACTTGCATGTTTAATAATTGTTATTAGTAATTATCCATAACCACAGAAAAATAAGGATTTTCTACCTTCGTACTTCTTAAATTACAACATTGTTGACACATCCTGGTTAACAAAAAAAGAAAAGAAAAAAAATAATTTAATGCGCTTTAATATTCTAGGCGATGTAAGGTCAAAAGCTTCTACACCATCTGGATTAAATATCACTGAAGTCCAGCTCTGGAAAGGGACTTGTCGTCGTGAACAGATTAAAATAGTTCAGCAGCTTGGAGTTTCTCTTCATACCTGTGCTTTTTCATATTTTTTTTACCTGATTGTCACATTTGTTTTGACCAGACTTTAGCCCCGGTTCTATCAAATGTTAGACTAGAATAAGTACAAAAAAACAACAAAACCATTGTCTTCTGGTAGACTGGTTGCAAAATGAAGAATTCTGCAAACATGATCAGTCTGCTTCAGCTGGATTGTTTTTAACCAAAAAAAGACCAGCTTTTATATTTATCTAGCAGAAACCCTTGTGGTTTCCTCTACACCCTAAGACTTACCTCATGCGACTAAAATCTTTCACCAACAAAACAGTTTTGATATTTGTTACTTGTTTGATGTAAAGGTAAAACCCCTAAATTATAGTTGTAAAGTAAAATGTGGTGTTGGAAGCATATTGATATGGGCTTACTCAGGAGTTGTGGTACATAGACCATTATCCAGGAAGGAAAGAAACTTTATAGCATTTATCCAAAGTCAGTAGGTCAACTTTCTTTGCTCTAAATTAAAAAAACGTGCTTGGGTTAAATTAATTTTTTGTAAATTACCGCTTAGGATTTGGTGTCTCTAAGATATTTTTAAATGGTAAATTTTGGCTTTGTGGACTTTTAGTTGAAAAGACAGAAAAGACATCTGATGGTTTATCATGTGACGCATTTTTTTCACAACCGAAAGGACCTCAACTTTCCAGGTCCAGAATTTAAGATAAGACTAACTACTATCTTCCAAATTTACAACTAAACAAAACAAATATATATATATATATACATATATATATATATATATTTGAGACCATGCTTTTGGAAGAATTTCAGTCATGTTTTTTGTAAAATTAAAGGGCGCCTTTTAATTAAATAAGAAGTACTACGAAACACCAACACACACCTGCTTGTTTGGCTCCCTGCCGGGCAGCGATGTACAGAGGCACGTCGGTTTCGTCCATCTGGCTGTGCTCCCACGTATTACTTTACTCATGCATTTTTATTCTGATCCTGAATCCTGAACTGCTTCAGTTGAATTCAGTACCCGACTACCGGCGTGAGCTCTTGCTTGGAATTTTGAACATGTGAAAAGCAGAAGTCTTTAAAAGCTCAAATGAAACATGTGAAGTTGTTCATAAATCTGTATAATTTGTGCCTTATCAGCGGTGATTTTGAACCTGCCAGCTTTGTGTCCTTTTGGGGGAAACAATAGCAAAGAGAGAACAAATAGTTCCTTTCTGATATGGACAGTTCGTGGCCAGTCATTTAGAGAAAGCCGGGAAAGATTTTCTATATGAATTAATTACAAATGCTTGGAAATGTCAAGTATAGATAAAGCTTAATACCCTGTCTCCTCCCTTCTGCAACAGAGAAGCTCTTAAATGGCTCTCTGCCAGCCCCTATCTGCCAAACGACACCAAGGTTACTGGGAGAAGCTGAAATATTCATAATATATGCAAAACCACCGTCGTCCATGGACAGTGTTCATTGGAATTCAAGAGCGAGCTTCAAACCTTTGACAACTGCTTAAGTAATTAGTTGCTGGGAGAGCGAATGCCCCCCCCACCACCACCCTCACCCTTCCCCTCCCCTCCCTACCCATACCAGCAGAATCTGGCAAGTAAATACAAGAGCATTTTATCTTTCCAGCTTGATACTATAATTGAAAGCATTACAGGAAGGTTGTTAAACTTGTTGTAATCTAAATGAATCTAACGATTCTTTGATACGAAATAAACCATTGATTGGGTTTAATTGGATTTATTTGGCAACAGAAGCTTTACACTACAGAGCCAGCAAAACTATGTTGTGAAATGTGAAATGTTAAAAAAAGACTCAATTCTCAGGTTTAATCTGATGGAAATTTTAATTAGGAGGTCTCACTGGATGGAAGAAAAGTGTCTCTGCCCATGTTTTCTTTTTTTTTTTTTTTTTTTTGGACTTACAGGTTTTGGCAATGTATTATTAATAGCAGACAACAAAGAACAACATGTTTTTGTGCTGAAACAATAGCCGAATTCAGGGCTGAGCGCGGGCCGAGCTGCTCTCTGGCTCTCATCCTTTTCCGTTGCCGCCACTCGCCGGCCGGTGGCGTTGAGGTTGGAAGCTGCCTTCACAATGAGAATCATGGCCATATTGGAGCGGAGCCAAAGCCCCATTCAAAGCTCCTCTCCGTGCCCAACGCATTACCCACGCTTATTAATCTGAAGAGACTGTGTTTTTGTGTTTACTAAGCAGGATTCGCTCCTAATTAAAGTAAAATAATTATACTTCAAAGGAGCAGCGAGGCAGGATGACTGTTCAAAGGTGAGAGCGGCTCCTCTTGTGGCAAGAACTGCTTGCCACAACAATGCAGGACAACAAAATTAATCACAAGACTTGGCCGGAGATATTAAAGGGAATTTATTACAGCATTTACCTTTCAATTGAAACAAATGTATTTCATAACGTGTATTTGCAGGGTCCAAAAGTAAACTTTTTCTTTTTAGAAAAAAAAAGATAATTTTAGAAAATCGTAATTTTGACTTATTTTAACTCAATGTTATCGCAGGATATCATTTTTATATATAAAAACACTAACCCCTTTTTCAGAAGCATCTTAAACTTGAAAAAAAATATATAAAGCTGACCATCTAATTCAGATGTTTAAACCTGACTCGGTTCAGCAGCCATGTCTGGTGTGAACAACTGGACCACCCCTTTTTATGAGAACAAGTGTCCTTGTCCTTGGCAAGGCGAAGGTCGATGATTTCCCTCCTCTCTCTCCTGCTGTGGCGCTTCCACCGGCCATTCATTTGGGCCCGTGATGGGTCTAATAACATCTCCGTCACATTAAAGTCGAACCAACCAGAGGAGATGTTAATACGGCCCTGCACCCACTGCTGGGAAATTGGTCATGTATTACAACAAGTGCTTTTTAAGAGCCTCTGAGGCTAAGTCTATGGAAACCGGCAGATATTCACGGCTGCATGATGTGAAGCTCTTAACACAGAGGATTTTCAAGTTGTGACAGTTCAAGGGAAGCGGTGCTGTTAACATATTCAGAATGGTGCTGAAGCAAGGCCGTTCCACCAATTCCTCTTTGCATCTCTGCTGTTCGACTGACAAGGTTGCCTATGATTTTTTTCTTTTTTTTTTGTCAAAGAAGATTGAAAAGGAATGCTTTAAGCACTAAACTGAAAGGGGGTGTCCTGCAAAAAGACAATATCAAGGTAAATACACACACAATTTTTAAATATGTGTTGACAGAGACGAAAACTAAATAGAGTGTGTGAATGTTAACTTCACTTCAAAACTTCAGAACTAGTGTAAAACACAGTGATTACACTTCATATTCTTTTCAAGGAGTGACCTTTTGAGAATTTTTTTTAAGGTTATTTTATATGTACAATGAAAACATTATTTATATGAAGAACATTTAATTGATGTACATCTGCAAAATCTGTGTTTTTTTAAGAATTTGCATTCATAAAAAATGTAACATTTTTACAATTCTCGTCAATTAATATTCAATAGCTTTAAGTTTCAACTGTAACATTTAAGTTTTAAGATATATTGATTTTAGTTGTATTATTTTCCACTATAGAGTAAAATTAATCCCTTTTTTGTTATCTTGTGGAAATGTATGGGGTGTTTAGAAGCAAAATGTGTTTTTACACATCTATACATAGAACCCCCTGGTAAAAAGTTTGGGAGTCAATACTGCAATACTGCACAATTTGGAGTAAAATTTTGCCTGTTATGCTTTCAATTGGTCAAGGCCAGAGTTAGTATGGTTTGCCAATTAAATTGGACACCACAGTTGGAAGTAGAGAGTACACCTTTCCTATTGAAGAATATTCTTGATGTCTTCTTGGCGCAACTGTAACAGGAAGTGGACTCTGGCATTCTCCATTGCGTGTATTTTAAGCCTTAAATTTAAACAAGATGATCTCAGAGTTAACACTATGGCGATAAGAGATATTGATAATAGTCGATAACTCCTGTTTTAGAATCACATGGTCATGTGAATAGTTGTCTGTCTTTTTAATTTTTTGTAGTACACATAAAACAAATTTGATAACACTTAACCAAAAACATGCGTAACAATTTTGAACAATATTACTATATAGACTTGGTGGATCTTAAGCTATTTAAAGACCATGGCCCCTACTCTAAAATTACAGAAATGTATCTTCATCGTTGTCATCATTATTTTCACTCCCCAACATTCTTTGTTTATAACACAAGTTTGAAAATACTCTTGGTACATTTTAGAATAGTTCTTTCACACAAACAATTGTTTATCTATCTTGATACATAGTTAGCATATGACAGCCAAGTTAGCTTCATTACAAAGCGAGCTTAAGTAGTACTGGATGAAGTAATGTAAAAAGAAAAAGCAATTTTCCAGACTGCATATCATTAATATACAATTTTAGAATAAAACAACCATCTCTAGATTAATTGCATTGTATGTGGATGTGTAGGTAACTAGTAGCTGCATGGCGCTGTAGTGGTAAGCACTTATTCCTCACAGCCAGAAGGCCCTGGTTTAAATTCCAGCTGAGACCTTGCCTGGGGTTTGCATGTTTTCCTTGTGCGTGGGTTTTCTCCAGGCGTTGCGGCTCCCGCCCTCAGTCCAAGAAATATGCATTGCTGGTCAGTTGGGGAGTGTGTGGGGCCCTGCAATGGACTGATCAACCGTTCAAGGTGTCCTCTCCCTTTGCCCAGCAGTGGTTGGGTTAGGCTCCAGCAACCCTGTGATCCGAGAAGGGATTAAGCGGGTTTAGAATATGGATGGATGGATGGATGGATGGATGGATGGATGGATGGATGGATGGATGGATGGATGGATGGATGGATGGGTGTGGGTATGTTAAGTAGCTTTTTTATAGGTTTAGCTACTGAGGTATAGTTGGCTTACTAGTTGTAGCATTATTCTAGCATTGGTTTCTCGCTTATTAACTTATGTTGGGTAAATGCTTTTTAAATGTTGGAGAAAAAATGATTAACCGAACAGATCAAACCGGTAGGTGTAGATTGTTTGACATTTTCTTGTCAGACTTTAGCAGTATAATGTGATTTGTTTACATGTCAATCAATGTTAGCCAAGATTTTAGATCAAATATAGTCAACTACATCTGCTTGTTCTTTTCTTTATTCTTTTTCGATTTTAGGAGTTAGTGAACACACCAAAGTATGAATAAGAGTTGGATGGCAAAAAACACTCTTTTCAAGTACTTAGAGATAACATTTTTGGTGAAGTAGTTATAATATTGTCTTAATTATTTGTTTTGCACAGGGTTTTAATTTTATTCCCGTAATTTTGTGTTTATTACCACAGATTTGAATCATGATCTGTTTGAGGGAAATGTCATTCATACTTGTTTTGATAAAAAATCAGAAATGTAAAAGGACATTTGCTTACAGCAACACTGTTTTCAATCGCATTTTTTTGTTTGTTCACATCCAGAAATGCATTTATGTTTTTTTTGTTTTTTTTTCCAGCCTGTAATAGATAGATAGAGGCTGTGGCCCTCGGTGAGCTGTCACTGCTGGTCATCATGGTGAGGGAGCGATTAATGGCACCCGTTGGCTGGTGTATACATCATGCTGGTCCAGGGCTGCTGCGTCCAGATGGACCCAGGCCATCCATTGTCTGTCAGGGACACAGCTGTCTGAGAAGCGTTGTCCTCCCTTCTCCTCCTTTCTTACGACACTAACGACTCTTTCAGTTGCTACAAATGATGAAGTTACAGGGACAGTAGGGTTTTTCTGTCAGTATGGGTTGTTTTTAAGATTAGGGCCTGCCTTTACAGTTTGCTGACATAATTAATCCTATGTGCTTTAATAGTAAAAAATAATCTATTAATAATCATGTTTATTGTGTTTTTGGCAGAAAGTAAGGCTGTGATTGTAAAAAATTTCTGTTGTATCCGCTGTAATCAATAGGCCTTTGCTCTGAAGTTACTGGCAGCCAGTTGGAAGGTTAGTAGAACAATTCCTGATCATGTTACATTAGACTTCACTTTGCTTAGAGAAGCATTAATCGTAGTTGATAGAGACAAAGGCCTGCATGAACCGAAGTTGATTTATGTGTCTGTATCACCCCTTACTGTCAGGACCTGCGATACGACTGACATTTACACTTGTCCGCTTTTGTTTGTGTCGCTTTAATTATTGACTGCTGCGATTGGTTCTTTTTCAACTCCTGAAAGTCTTGTTTAGGCAGTTTTCCTTTTGTTCAGTGTAACAATTTAACCCTGTTTGTTTCAGAAGGGGGTGTGGTAGAAGGGTTTGGAGAAAGACAACATGAAGATGAGCAAGTATTACTAGCTAGCAGCTGGGTGGGTCGTTGAGGGAGCAAAGTTGGCTTGGCTTGGACCAACATACTACTGCTAAACTAGATTTCAAATGAAAAAAGCAGTTGCCGGAGTGCCAAGACTTGGAAACAATTTTTGAAAATTGATGAAATCTTGATCTAGTCCTTATTCAGTAGCTGATGCAGCTATTATGATCAACCCAACACAGCTGGCAGTATAAAACCAATGCAAAACAAGGAGGTTTAAAGTCCTAGCTTTGACCATTTACTGGAACATGGCATACTCTTCAATGCTTAAGACTAGAATCATTTCTCTCAATGAATGCTATCAAAAATACTTCTCGGTAAAATATTTGAACATTTGTTTTATCAAAGGCATGTGTGGCATCCCCCTAAACACTCATTCCAACCAGTTCATCACTCCCCTCTCTGTGCTGTGAGGTAGGACCAAGGAAGCATGGAGTTATTCACTGTCTGCCTGCTTGGTTCTAATAGTCTGGCACAGCGTGACTGACGCTGCCCCTCTCAGCAGTGATTGAGCGTATTGATCCGGAGCTGCTGCCGCCGGCGTGCTCCCTGGACACCTGGCAGGAGGAGACCGACAATCAGATCTTTCACTGGGGGAAAAAGCCCTCCTCATCTGCCTTAATCATCCGATCGATGATTAGCGCGCCGGTCCACTTATGTCTTCCACTCACTGACAAAGACATCACTTTGGTCTCTCCTCACTAGGGTTTTTTCTTTTTTCTTTTAACCTTTCTCCGCTCTGTTTCCGTCTTCTCTTTACTGCACTGGCTTTGGTGTTTGTTGGTGTGTTGCTTTCCTGAAAACAAGTGGCAAACTTCCGTCTTATTTTTAAGTCAGCGAGAGTACTTGATAAAAACAAGAAGGATATAAAGGGACGGAGAAACATGGCAGGCAAAGGCAAAAAGTGGGTGGGAACAACGTAATGGAATGTCACAATAGAAACTGTTGAATCACCAGCTGCTTTCTGCTTTCTGGGACCCATCCAGCCCCCCACCAACCACCCCTTTCTGTTGCCATCTCTGGCCAACTGTGCTTTTCCTCTTCTTTATCCACTGTTGATTGCAAATTGCTTCCATCACCTGGCATTACTTCAACTCTCACCAGTCAAAGCTTTTAATCTGGCTGTTACCCTTTTGCTGAGCTGCACTGCTCCAGCTTCTGTTTGTCAGAGGTGCAGATATCTGGGCGGTGACGTTCCATGGTTATTTTTTCATACATACATCGCAGCCTTGTTCTCCCACAGACTCCAACTGTCTGACCATCATATTGTGTAGTTGTGACTGAAGCTCATGCTGGACGTTCTCTGAGAATAGCTTGTGTTTTGCCCTTTTCAACTCCAATAAATAAAAGTATATGTTTTCTAAAAGCTTGAATCAACAATTCGAGTCTTTCTGTGGCAAAAGTAGCTTTAAGTAAGGATCCGTCTTAAGAGCCAAGGACATGTATGACAAGAGAAAAGAGATGCATACAGACAAAAAGAAAGAGTGGGAACACTGAAGTGGAGCCTCTTTCCATGAAACATCCACTTAAAATGCTTGAAGCAGCGAAGCTATCACAATTTGTCATATTCGAATCAAACTTTTCAAGGATGTCGTTTTCTGACTAGCAGCGACGGAAAAGTTTCAGGAGAATCAATGACAAAAATTCAAATAAAGCTTTTTATTTAAACTCAGATTTTGTTTGGTTTGACACGGGATCTGCTAATGAGCTTTGGTCGAGAAGAAAGGAACACAGCAGCCTTTCACCGTAAACGAGGAAAAACACCACCCATCGGCTCCCAAGTGCTAATTTTCAATTACCTTCTATTAGGAATTCCAGCGTTTGCTGTCCTTCACAGAGAACCCACTCCTGCTGCCCACCCACTAACCTACACACACTCGTTCTGGCACCCGAACGGTCCGAGAGCCTGTAAAACGCGGCAGCCAGTGAAACAAAGCATGATGTAAGTTTGGAGAGCACTGAGTGCCACTTCACAGAGAAAATCAGCCTGCGCTGACTCTCCAAGTGTAAGTGGGTGGGAGAAGACGTGAGAAACAAAATGACTGTTTTTAGAAGATCCACTTCGTCTTGATGAAGCAAAATCCCCCACCCCCCCACCAACGGTGGAATTGGCTCTTGTGGATTTAGAGGATAACTAACACTAGAGATGGGTGGAAATTCTTTAAGTGGCATTCTCCAATGTGCAGATAGCCCCTCAACTCTGCCTGGAGGGGTTTTTTTTCCCTTCAATATAGATTCTAAAGTGCTCCCTCAAGTTATATAGGGAAAGGAAGTTTGAAGCAACATCAAACAATGGAAGCTGATGCAAAGAGGGAAAAGTCACTACAACTCCAGAAACGACTGATGAACACTGACTATTTGTGGGTTCATAATTGTAGAGGCTGTGTTTTAAGAAGATCCAACCGTCGATCCGGGACTGTCTCTATTCAACCACCCTGTTCTACTGTAATTCTGGAGAATTGGATGGAGGTTGTTGATTGCAGTGTTGTTATCTTGACAAACAAGAGGCAAGGGAACCAATTAGTGGCGATGGCTTTTAACACTTCTCGCAAATCAAGAGGAGACCCAGAGGTTTGTATTAAAGCCTGCCTCCGTCTTCCACAAACTTAATTATAAGGATGGGAGGATTTCCCAAGGCCACCACACGCAGACACATAACTAATTCATTTTCAATCCATGAATACATTGAGTCATGCATTTTTGTTTTGTGCTGATGTCCAAATTCAAAGCATAACGCTTCAGAAAGGGAAAAGACAACCCAATGAAGGTTCTTGTTCTACTCACAGCTGTCACTATAGGCAATTGAAGACTTAAGTATACCCCAACAGAGTTTCTTCACCAGACAAGTCTCCTATCTGTCAAAGAGGTCAAAAGTTCATTTAATTCAGTAATATATTATAAGTTGATTGAAGAATATTGAAAGAAACCATCGACCTTATAACTATTAACAAGTCTGCACAGTTGCTTCGTTCCACCATGAACTGTGAGCATCGTACATCTAGCTTAAATCCACAAGGACCATTTATAATTTACAACCCATCAGCTCTGTCATTCATTCCACTTTGAAAAGTCATTATTTTTTTGTTTTAGGTTTAAACTGCCAAAGAAATCAGGAATAAAGATGTAAGATTCGGAGACTTATGTCTGAGGAAATTGTAATTAACATACTCATTTTGGGGTAACATAATCCAATTATATTTTTTCTGTCAGGGTGAAAGTATTTGATATCAACAACACAATAATTATTTGTCCTTAGTAGCTCTTTATTTGCTTTCTGTCTTTTTCTTTTTCTTTTTTAACAAAAAAATTTAGAGCGCTAAATGCAAGAGGGATGACTGTGGTGCAGGGGAGAGAGGCTGCTCAGGACAGGGATGGGTGGAGAGAGTTTGTGTATGAATGAATGGATGGGTGTGGTAGAGGTCTGGTCTTGGGATGAAGCGGCAAGGAGAAACCAGCCTTGGCTGAGGCTCTGCTGTGGAGGTGCCCACGCTGGGCTGTGCAGCTGACCCTGGTGCAGTGTGGTGTGGCTTAGACCTGGCCTTAGACCAGTCACACACACACACACACACACACTGAAGGAGGAGGGTTTGGGGAAGAGAAGGAGGGAGGTAAAAATGTGTGCCCTGTCTAGGCTACCCACTCTAAAAAGAGTATGTGGGCTGTAGTTGGAAAGATGTACTTTTTTACGTTGTTCTAACTTAATTATTTAGTTTGGTGAAAACAAATTATTTTTTTGAGTTTATTCAACTTAAAAATAACAAGTAGTTTTCTGACATAGTTATTTTTACTTTCAATCAACTTAATTCAATTAAGTTGGTGTAACTTTGGTCTGAAGCTGTCAATTCGTAATGATGTCATAACGTAAGGCAGCGCAAGGAATTATGGGATATAATTTTCTTTGCCTATCTGGGCAGATTGGAGTTTTAAGTGTGAGTTTTTGTCCATGGGTTTTGTTGTCCAGCTGTTTTAATCTGCTTGAACTACTCATTTAAAATGTTATGTTTATTTCTTTTTGCACCATGAGTTAGAGTTTGGTAGAGAATGATGACTAACCCCCATGTGCTGTATAACACCGCAAGTCCCATATATCAAAGACAGAGTTCGTGACTTATAACTTCCTGACTTTTAATGTGAGACATTGTTGGGTCATTCGTGTCTTTGATGTGAAAATTGCCAGGCCCAGTTGTGGAAACTTTAGAATGTGTCAATAAAAGTTGTGTAATTTCTTTAAGTTAAATCAACATATCAAATTAAGTTGGAAAGCCATATTTTAGTTGAATAAATTAAGTTGAATAAACTTAATTCAATTAGGTGTTACCAATTGAAGTGATTCATTTAAGTCTGATCAACTTATTAAATTAAGTTGGATAAACATAAAACCTTTAGTTGAATAAACTTAATTCAGTTAGGTGTTACCAATTGAAGTGATTCAATTAGGTTGGATCAACTTATTTCTTTTTAGAGTGCACTTTGGTGGGACACAGCCTGGGTAGATAGATAGATAGATAGATAGATAGATAGATAGATAGATAGATAGATAGATAGATAGATAGCAAATCAAAGGCCTAAATGAACTGTGCACAGGTCTGGCACGTTGTATGTTATGCACGTATAATAAGCAGAGGATTGCTTTCCTGAAGGTGACATGTATAGAGGATAAATAGCACTTCAATTTGTATAACTGAGCAAACTCTTACTTTACCCCCTTTGTCTCCCTTCACTCTACAACAACTTCTTTTACTTTCTTTAAATCAACATAAATTGGGTGTGAATGAGACTGTGACTGTAAAGCAAATTTGGTTAAAAAGCTTTATATAAGTTTATGCCATTTATAATTTACTCACTAATACATCGTTATAAGGACACCCATCTTCACTTTTGGGCAGTTATTCATTCTTTAAACTACAGTGACTCTTCAGCCATTTACGCAATTTCCGTAATTCCAATGGATTCTGAAGGGCAGAAAAGTAATTTTTTACCAACACTTCACAGTAGTGAGGTGTTTATGCAATTTAAGACACTCAGGGCTCTAGTTTAAATATTTGCACTGGTTGCACCGGTGCACCTAACCTTTTTCTGCACCAGCATGAAGGTTTGGTACATCCACTTTCTCAACCAGGTTGCGGTTAACTCAGCACTTTTCCATGGTCACTTTATTCGCTGTCAATATTGGCATAAAGATTTGAAAATGATTAACTTACAAATCTGTAAACATTAAGTCCTTTTTTTGCAACAAACTTCTACAATAATGATTAATTACATGAAAAACCTGGTATTTAAAGCCCCACTCCAATGAAATTTTGGTGTTTTTAGCACCAAAAGCCTCATTCTGATGCATCAACTTACATAGAAATAAATCCATGAACGTCTTTGTTTTCCTTGTCTGAGCTGGAATCTGGATCCGAACTGTACGGCCGGATAGCTCTGATACCGCTCACCATTTTTGTTGCACCGCTAATTTTAGATTAGAGTTGTGAGGGGCTGTAAGCTAGCGGGAGAGAGTGTAAACAAAGATTTCACGAGGGACCAGCTGCCGCTCTGCAGAAACTATGTCCAAGAAAACGACACAGTTTTTAAAATGTTGAGGAAATAAAAGCATCATCGCAATTAAAAGACAACTGGGAAAGCTTGAAAATGGATAAAAATAGTTGGAGTGTGACTTTAAGTTGCTTCACTTACCTGAAATTGAAATTTAAAAAAAAAGTTTGATTAGTACGGAGCATATCCAGAATCTCTTCACAAGTATGTCCTGAATTACAATATTCTTTGACAGGAGCAGCTTTGTTTGGGTCAGCAGTAACTTTACTGTCTTTGGTTTGAGGCGCTTCATGTCAAATAACTATAATGATGGACAATCGTCATCATCCTATCAGTGATGTCCCATAAAACCCCCTTTTTCCAGCTTCTTCTTTGTGTCATTTTTAACATTTTAATTTTAAAAATCACTTTTGTCCGCCTTCTTAAGACTGCAACAAGGTTTAGAGATTTAACTAAAAGTTCCATTTGTTCAAGAAAACTGAAGAAAAACACAAAAAGCTTCTCTCAATAAATAGAATTGAACCAGATACGCCTTTGTTGCTGCTAGTTTTTTTATATTCATATTTTAAAAGTTTCAAAATTGATCACTTGTTTGAACTGAACTTTTGTAAGTTAAAAAAAACATCCAGGAAAGACTCAGAATTTGATTGCTTTGAAATTCATGTCAGATGCTAGGAACATAACATAACCTTAGTGAAGAACAAATTTATCTCTTCCTTTTTTTATCGTGGACTTCCTTACCTCACAAACAGTCTGCAGGGGCTGTTGCAGACTTCATGGCATAAAAGATTTACCACACATGGCAGCTGCAAGCTTTTGGGCGAACTTGTTGAATTTGATGGATAGTGAAAAGGCCTCTGGGTAGCGTGTTTTGGCCCTCGCTACATCCTACTTTTTTTTTTTTTCCTTTGTTCCTTCCTCTGCGACCCACCCTCTGAGCCTATTGATTATCAGAACTTCCTCTAAACAACTTTCCCTCTAATTCCTCCTCTGCTCAGTGTGTCTTTCCCTCTCTGACTGCTGGAGGTTCTCCAGCTCTGCGCAAACAGGTCTGATCCTTAGCAAAGGTGAGAGGCTCGTTGTGTTCCAGCACAGCACAGAGAGAGGCCTGTGTTCCTGGCACATGATTCCTTCAGCACTCTGTCACGTCTCCTCAGCTCTCCTTTTGTCTGATCTCACCTGACAGGTTAGGATGCGTGTGTGTGTGTGTGTGTGTGCGTTGTTTTTTGGTCGTGAGGGAGGACAAACATCAGGATAGGGTTGAACTGGAAGGAAAGAATTCTAGAAAGAAATGAGGTGGGAGGTAAGCTGGAGATGAGGGGTGTGAGCAAGGTGGATGTCTGAGGAAATGTGTGGGCATCTGTGCGTGTCTATTGATTTGTGTGTGTGTGTGTGTGTGTGTGCCACTAGCAGGGAGGATGCGTGATGGCAGTGCCTTCAGGCTCCTCCAGGCGTAAGAATCAGTGAGCAGGTGGAGCGCACTGGCAGTGCTGTCTTCTGACGAGTCCCCGCCGTCTCCTATTTTGTCAGGACCCCTGGAGCGAAGACTGGGGAGTGTGTGTTTGTGTGCATGGGTGTGTGTGTGCGAGCGTTGCAGAGCTGAGATGCACTGTGATCATTAGGATTCACAATGGCTTTGACAGCGGGGCTCTGGAGCAGTGGACAAAGCATATGTCCGGGTAGATAACTGTCTGGCCGGTTATGTTACAAACTAACCAGTTATAAATCCAAATTCAAGCAGACTTCACTTGCTATTCCAGGTCAGGAAAGACCCTGCACTGATAGTTGTGGTTAAACTTTCCCGTTTGAGAGGATACATAGCAACAGACAGGAGATACAGTGTTGATTTTGGGGCTGAATGGAGCTTCTTGCATCCCTTTACTGAGGAAATGTCTGCACTGGGAGTGACTATCCTAAGTCTGTAAGTGGCTCAGGTGGTAAAGAAAGGACGCCCTAATAATAGCCCTCATGTCTCCACACTGGTCCACAGGCTGTAGCCGGATCGATTCTGCCTCTCCATCTTCTGCTCTGGCCAGCATCATTATAGACCAGATACCGGGGCTTCAGTTTGGAGTCTTACACGCAGCATTTCCCCCCCCCCGACCTGAGCAGGATAAAGCCCAACGCCCAGGAGGGAAGGCAGCCGCGGGTTTTAATTGTTTGTAGTGTTAGTCGGCCACGCTGGAGGCGAGCTCCCCTGGGGACAAGCCTGGAGCCCGGGTCCTGACCTTGCTGCTCGCGCACAAACACCAATGACAAACTCGCACAGCCTCTAAATGCTGAAGCAATGACTGCACACGGCTGATTGCTTATAAAGTCACTGCCCCGTACATCCCATGCATTTGATTACGGCCTTTGCAAAACGGGAATACTCTGCTAACTTCCAAAAGTATGAAAATAAAATTCTCTCTCTGTGAAATTTGTTTTTAATTGAAACGGTAAGAGCAAAGATATGTCACAAATGATTTTCTTTTTTCTTTTTGCTAAAGTGCCTTTTAATAGTTTGCGAGACCGTAATCATTCCTAACAACTGGAACCCAAATGGACTTCCCATAAAGAACATCTAAAATCTTACGTTTTTTTCAAGCTCATCTGCAGAAGTGGATGTTTTATCCTTTGATCCGCAGTACATTAAAGTAATACTGATGGTTTGAAAAACCATTAGATGGCCTTTTGCAGGGCAGCAGGTCTCTTTTAAAAGCACAATGAACCTCTGTACAGATCAGGTTAGAAACTTAGTCAAAGGCACAATAACACATAGTCTCAAATTAGTCTTAAATGGTGTTAGCCCTCAAATAAGACCATTGACTCTTGACCCGTTCTGCAGCACTCCAATTACACCTACGGCTTTTTCCTGTATTTAGCTCTTTTGAGCGAGACGGCAAGTTCTCTTATTCGGTTAAAATATTCACATGCTTTGTCTTTTTGCCTCTCTGCCTGCCTGCCTGTCTCGCAGTCTGTCTGTCTGTCAGCGTGGCAGGTCTTGTTGAAAAGAGAGTGGGTCATCTCCCTGACAGAGCTCAACTAGTAGTTATGGCAGCCTCGCCACGGCTGGCTGGCTCCACACAGTCACCAGGAGACAGGGGATCATCAAGTGTGTCCTCCCGCTCCATCACACACATACACATCTGTGTTCATGCGTTCGCTGGGATAAACACACAACAAGCACCTATAATAATGTCCACATTCACTCGTGGGCTCATTGTGATGGACAAGCGTTCATCTCTCTTTTTTCTTAAGACAGAACTTCACAGAACTTCACAGAAAAATGCAGATATTGAATTAAAAACTTTATTAAAGCATTCGGAAGCAGAGCTTTAGTTTGAAATTTGTTTTTGACACTCATCACTTACTCCTTAGCCCTTTAGAACCGGAGCTTTAGCTCCAGTGTTGATGTTCTTTGAACTACCATAACTCTTTGACCGTTTACGCAATTAAAATAATTCTATGGATTATGAAGATGAGAAAAGCAGCTTTGCAGTGTTATGCAACACTGTACAATAGTGAAATCTTTACGCAATTAACATAAACCAGTTGATTCTGTCATTGAGAAGAGTAGCTCTGCGTCGTTATGCAGCATTTTTCTTTGTGTGAGAATCCGTTGGAGTTACGCCAATTGCGTAAATAGTCAAAAAGTTACGGAAGCTCAAAGAATCTTTTGCTGTCTTCGGTGACAGCTCTGGTGTTAAAGGGTCAAGATAGTGTTTTGCTGAAAGTGTAGCCAATGTCATTTAACATGTAACATGGTTGTAACCTACAAAATCAAGTCAGTTCCCTTTGTTGTGAAACGGCCCAACTTCAAAACTGAAAAAGATTGTACTAACTTCTTTTTTTTACTTCCTTTAAAGTACATATACTATGTATTTAACTAAATTCATTGTTGTTTTAACATACAAATTAAAAAAAAATGTCAAAATTGTGCTAAAATGACCAATGTGGAACTGTAAACCTACTTTAATTAACCCCAAAAAAAATCAATGGGACATTCCCTCTTTTCCCTCATCTTTTTTTTTCACTGCCTAAAGTTTTGAGATCCCAATTAAAGGATGATAATATGACCTTATTTTAATTTAAACCCCCAAACCCATAGTTGCTTCAGAACAAAGTCCAAGAGTATTTTCTGTACTACAGGGCGAACCAGATTATTGTCATGACTGGCTAGGCTAGGTAGACCCAGATGCTGGAACCCGGAAGGATGACAGGAGGTGAGTTATGGTAAGAAGTGGGTTTATTGATTCAGCTGGTGATGTAATCTTGGTACGGCAGGGAGGCGATGTGGCTGGAGGGAGTCCGGGGATCCGAACACCAGACGAGGACAGGAGGCACCGCTTGAGGAACCGGACCGTGGCGTGAGACGTGGCTTGAAGTTCGACCAAAAGCTCCACTGAGAAGGTGAGTTTCAGGAGGGTTTCTGCTCGGCGAATCAGCTTTGCCGTCCACTCGTGGGAGTAGGTATTCCATTTGAGGCAACGAACCCGCGTTGAATACTGGTCCTGGAGCTCCTTATGAAGATCTGGCAGGTTGATCAGTAGATTGGCGGCAGCTGCGGTGAATTAGGCCAAGCAGAGGGGAGAGGGGGAGGAGTCTGACCGAGGCACCATGACAATTATAGGGCGCACTATAAATGAATTGTCTATTTTTGAACTTGTGTCATTTAAATAAGGCGCACCAATCTACAAGATGCATTAAGGGAGACAAAAAAGTCAAAGATAAGTCTCTTAGTCAGACTTTATTAACTGTGTTCAGAGTAACTTAAGAACTAGTTAGTTAGTTGCAATGTGTTAGCCGCGTTAGGAGCATTAGCCGTAGTAGCATACTCACAATAACTGTAACTACCAACCTTGTTTGCAACACGTTAAAAAAACAGATGAATGCAGCTAAAACACGTTAATGTGACTTGATGGGGAGAAGTAAATAAAACACAATCCAACACTCCTACGCGTTCGACGTATTTACAAACACCCAACCAAACATTTTGACAGAGCGCAATGTACCTCTCTAGATCACTTCAATATCAATAAGCATAACCAAAATCAATCCACATATAAGGCACTCCGGATTTTGAGACACACTTTGGTTTTTGAAATATGCCTTTTAGGGCTTTTGAGTATGCCCTTATAGTGTAGAAAATACAGTAAATTATTTCAACAATATGGTTTTTCTTAAACGAGCTAGTCAGAGTCAGAAATCAAGAGATACCTCACTGTCTTTTTCCACTTTATCAATGAGTCTCAAGTTTTCTCAAGTAGTTAAAGTTTTTCATAGGTGCCTACAAGATATTTCTCAGATTAACTTTTGAGTCCAGATATTTAAGAATTTGAAATAAAGGGGGGGAAAAATCTAGTATTATGCAGAAGGTGTTCTAATGGGAGCCAGTTTAGCTCGTGCTGGTTTGCGGCGCCTTCCATCCGTGAAACCTTGGTTGGCTGCTCCCTGTTCCCTTCTCTACTTCTCCGCCGGTCCCAAGCCCAGTTGCTTTGAGAAGGTTGCGTCAGGAAGGGCATCCAGCGTAAAACATTGCCAAGTAAACCATGGGACTTATTCGCTGTGGCGACCCCTGATGGGGAAAAAGCCAAAAGAGAAAGAAGATGCAGAAGGTGTTCTTGACATAGAGGTAAGGTTTTCCCAGAAGTCAACTGGACATTCATGCAATACCATGTCACAAGATATCAACATTTTGCTCCCTAATTGTCACGAGCTTTCAAGAGAAGCAGAGTGAACACCAACCCTGACAAACCTGTTGGCAAGTTCTACTTTGGTCCAGTTTCAAACTAGATACTATGATGGCTCCTCTGAAATTATGAGCTCAACCTCTGTCACCAACATCTGACACCCTAACAGCAACATTTATATGCAATACAACCTGATATCCTTCACTTCCTCGGCATGCGAGCTGACAGCTTGTTGACAACTGAGGAAACAGAAGAAAACCTTCCCCAGCAGCATAGAATTATAGTAATTTATGTCGCCTTATGCAGAACTCAGTTTTTAGGGTGACTCAAATGTAGTTTGACAGACGTATAAAGGGAGAGAAAAACTGAAGCAGGAGAGCTGGAAGAGCACCACTGAACGTCCCCGTTGTTCCACAAAGCCAACGGTGTTTTAATCTTCTTCCCCACTTAATGTCCCATTTAAACGTTGTGCAGCCTTCAAATATGAATCATGAATATCTGCAGCCGGAGGTTGGCCAGCACAGTCTATTAGAATACATCACTACGGTACCAGGGGACCACTTTGTGCATCGCTCTGAAATGTATCATATCTCCACTGCAGAGAGGGAGACATGACTTCATGTGTCTTGTGATGTAAGTATTATTACAATTCATGAAATTCAAACACTTATGGCAGGACCATTAATTTGAACCATAAGCCATTGGGGAGAGATTTACAGTGGAGTTAAGGGCGATCACACCATTAAAGGACTCGGGAGGAAGACAGAAAAGGGAGAGATAACAGGTTAGAGCTGGAGCTCAGAAAACTGCAGCAACTGCTTGGATGTCTTCATGTGTAAGTGCAGCAATTAATATTTCTGTTTCACACTCTCAGGTCAAGTTTGCAAACATTTCAGTCAGGATTAGATAGGAAATTGTGAAGTTCTGAAGGCTTACCAGTTAAAACATAACCCCTGCCTCCTGCCTCGGTAGCCTCTCAGTGTACATACAAAAGTGCTGAATTTTGCATGAGGGCTTGAGCGTATAGCAACTGGAACCCTATAGCGTTGTTTACTGATACTTCCTGGAGGCGTCTCACTCCGCCAAGCCGGCTCTGATAAGAGCGCGAGCAGCTGAGACCTGTCTCCCATCAGAGCTGTGAGATGGTCTTGTTATACAGCAGAGCATGAAGAATCAGCGGGCAGAGGTCAGCGCATGCAGACGTACTTCTCTGCTTCGAAATGACCAATCAGAAAGTCAGCTCCCAGCCAATGCTTATTTCTCGGATAAAACTGGTACAGGATGACATGTGACTCACAGCAGAGGAAGACTGGAAGTCCGTCATGCTTTTACTGCAGAATAACTCATTTCTTTTATCGCCTGTTAAAAAGTTGAAATTTTATTAAAAAACTTTATTAGAAACGGCTCACACAAAGGTTTTTACCAGGTTTAAAATATGGTAAAAAGCCTCAGATAAACAAGAATAAACGTATTTGATATGGATTCAAATGTCAAAGCTTTGTGTGAAAAAGCACACAAGGACTTTGACCACTTTTTTAGCTTGTTTTTAATGAATTTTATTATTTTATATCATGTTAAAGTCCAATTTTTTTTCTAAATTTATTGGGGTGATAATCACCTTAACGCTTTAATCTAAAAATGTCTGATTTTGGTTTTGCTTCAGTTTGTTTTCTTGCAAATCCCAACATTTTTTTTATTATTATTAGTCTGTACAATACCAAAGTTTTGTTGAGTCACTACTTTGCAAACTAAAAACAAGATTCTGGCCTTTTACCCAAATTAACTTTGCATCCATAATTAAGCTTTAAGGTTGTTTTTTTAATGGGCTTCAACGGTGGCTGAAGATCTTTTTTTTTTTTTTTTTAGGAAAAAGTCAAATGTAAAAATAAAAAATCTGGGGGAAATTTAATGGATTCAGTTTGGCACCATAAATTTGCAAAATGCCATCCTATTTACCGGTATGTTCCTCCAATGTTGGATTTTGTTTTTGTCTCGACTCAACCCTCTAAAGCCAGAGTTTAAGATCCGGTGTCGTTGCTCTTAGAATTACCGTAATTCTTTGACTGTTCCCACAATTAACGTAATCCGAACAGGTTGAGAAAGCAGCTTTGCGCTGATATGCAACACCTACCACTGTGTAGTGTTGCATATCATGGTCATCATCAAGCTTTATGACAGTAAAGTGCTGCATTCAGAACCCTTGGAATGACAGTCTTTGGGTAAACAGTCATAAAGTCAGGGTAGTTCAAAGATCGTGTATTATTTCATGTTGTCGGTGACAGCTCTGGTGTAAGAGGGTTAATAACAACATAGTTTTAAAGTTCAACTCCTCACAATTTACTGCTTCTAATTCTTTCACACAAATAGAAAAAAATATTGAGAACATTTCAAGACGACTACTATGTAACTCTTTAGTTACAGTTTGTGAAGTGGTATGGCCATTTTAGAGCTAAGAATTGGAGGTCTAATGTGGTGTTAAACTTAAAAATGATTCAAAAAAGTCATTAAAGCCCCCCCACTCCCACACGCTTGCCCCAGTAATCCAGTAAATCCATTTTATATTGAAATGAACAGACCTGACTCCAGTAATTTTTTAAATACAAAATTGCTTTAAGATAAAAGAACTAACCATTTTTTGGGAAAACCCAAATGTTATGCTGATGATGATCTATTTATCAAGAAAGATTGATGAACTGTTGATTGCTCCCGTGTACCTTAAGAAAGTGTTTTTAGTTTTCTCACACTACTACTGCAGTTGATCCAGATGTCGGAGGGTAGTGGGTCAGGTGGTTGAATAGGACGGCCAATAATCGAAGGATTGGCGGTTTCGATCCCCACTCCCCCACTCCACCCTGTCGTTGTGTCCTTGGGCGAGACACTTCACCCTCCCTGCCTCCAGTGTTGCTCTACTGGTGTGTGAATGAGGAGTGAATGAATAATGGACACACTGTAAGCGCTTTGAGCGTCTAGAAAAGCACTGATAAATCTAATCCATTATTATTATTATTATTATTATTATTATTAGATGTTTAAGTAAATGCTGTAAATGATGTGTTATTGCAAATGTAAAAGTCTTGTAATTCACAGGAAAGGTGGTTCAAGAATTCTAGCTTACAGGGCGTCATCACAAATTTTACAAAAGTACTGGAGACTGTGATTTTATCGAACCAAATGCAGATGACTTACTTACGAAGTCATCCAAGAAAACAGTGATAGACAGTTGGTTCATCCTATCACCTGCCAAGTTCTTTTCTGACTAGGTCTGCCCCTTCTCCACAGTTTCTCTACAGAAGACTGCCCAGATGATTGTGTATAACAAACCCTCTGGTCTTAATCATTCTGAGTTTGATAGAACTACATCTATTGATCCACAGAATATTTACACATAAAAACCTCTTTTTAATCCAAGCTTTCTTTAACTGCAGTTATTTTCATCAACACTCTCAAAACAGAGCTGAGGGTCAGCTTTGTGTGCGGTTCATCTTTAGAGAAAACTTTCCAAGCAGTGGACTTTATTTTGCACCAACTCTTTTCAGTCCATTGCTAAAATGTAATTTATGGCTAGATATAAAAGTACATCTGGGTGAGATGAAATGAAATTATCCTTGAAGGCAGCTTGATCGCCTGTTGCAGAAATACAAATAGACTGTGGTGAGAGGCGGGGAAAGTAATTGGAAACATGAACATTGAAAACCTCAAAAAAAAAAAAAAAAGGAGGGGTTGCAGGTTTTCAGTTGGAGTCCATCTGACTATAATCTTCCCTTAAATGGCTCAGGCTCTGTGTTTGCTATCATTTGTCACATGGCCACAGTGTTATGGGTTCAAACTGAAATTTGCGATGGCTCAGTGCACCCCAACAGCAGAGTTTTCCATCTTCACTCTTCTCTGGCCCAACTTCATTACCTTCAAGGTATTCAAAGAGTAATGGTTTGTCAGGGTGCAAACCTATTGGCTATTTCAACTTCTCTGGTCAGTTATTGGAAGTTACTGTTCAGAACCTACTTGTGTTTGGGAAAGCAGAACAATATGTCTAACCGTTAGTCACATCCTTTTTTTTCTCTTTCGTACATGTAAATATTGGGTTCTTGGGCCTTTATCAACCCTTTCGGCTTCTCCCTACTCTTAAATTTAGCTATCCCAGTGGAGAGATATGGAAAAATAGTGTCTTCAAAGTTGGTTGTTACAATCAATCGATGACATCATCAATAGCCGCCAGTCATTGTGCATTTAATTGTAAACTTCTGTGTTTCACCACAACCTTGATGTTTTGTTCAGGCCACCTACATGCCCTGTAAAGGTTTGCCCAGTTTTTGCCCGCAGACAGCCAATATCCACCCGTGAGGGCAGTTGTGATCATCGATTAGAGTGTTGCAAATCACTGCATAGCCGCTTCAGAATCTGTTGGAATTGCGTTAATTGCGCAAACAGGTTAAGAGGTACGATAATTCCAACGCTAAAGCTCCAGTGTTAAAGGGTTAAAAGAGAAGCAGGAATTTAAACAGTCAACTAAACATTACATAAATGCAAAATAAATGTGAAGTTGCTTATTTTTCTTTTAACACCGAATATTTATCAAATCTCCACAGCACCTCCCTAAAACGTCCAGCTTTGAGATGACCCTAAAAGACAAACAAGACCGATTGGGAGGAGGGGGTCTGGAGAAGTGCCAGAACAAACACAAACCAAACTCAGGTTAGCTTGAGCTGGCTTTCATAAATTGACATCATTTTCATGGTTTTATGATGGTGCGTATTTTGTTAAGTGCCCCATCAGTTGCGCTGCATGATGTTACCACCCATGTGTTTGACGGTTGCAGCAGTGATGTACGGCTTCTCATTTCCATCAAAAGAAATCATAGTCAATCAAATTTAACAGCTTTATTTTCCCATCCCATCCTGAAAAATTAAGCCTTTGCATTAGATGAATAATGTATAGCAGCCTACTTTTTCGTAGCTGCTAATTCAATATATTTATTGTGAATATTTTAAACTAAATAGATTTATACAATTTATACAATATGTTTATTGTGAATATAAACTAAAAAGGTTTCAACAGCATCTTCACACCGTCGTAACTTGTTTTCTACAGATTCTTATTTTCCTATCACTGAAGTGTTTTTCTTTTTCATCTCAAAAATAGAAATCTTTTCCTTCTTTTTGTGCGGTTACACTTTATAGTTTAAAGACATGTAAACATCCACTTGGAAAGAGCCACAACCTTTTGGAAGAGATGGGTAGAGTCCCTGAATTCCTTTAAGCCATCTGCTGTAAGCAGAGCGGTGAAACAGGGAAGGGAGCATTGGCTGTGTACGTCTGTGCTGTGTTGATCAAAGCTTGTCAGGAAAATTTCAATAAACCCACAAAATTTGATCAGCTTTTGAAAGGGAAAAAATAAAGCAAAAAAACAGATCACAGTTTGTCGTCTTTTAAAGTGCTGATTGTCAAATTTTCCACTCATGTACCACATCCTCAACATCAGCAAGTTCTGAGGTAAAAAAGCCACACATGAGTATGTTGTTTATTCACTGGGATCAAGTACTTTTACATGTCAGTGACAGCAATGAAGCACAATTATTGCCACTAGTTTCACGTCAAGTAAAAACTGAATTATTTACCTGCCTAAAGTTCCAGTTTTTGCCTGGTCTTTACATATAAACACTGTCTGAGAACAAGGCCACCCTTTTTTTTTTCTTTTTTTTTTTTGACTGAAGCGCTGATTTAGTGTAACTTCAGCTCCATTGAGCATCACCCTTCACTGAGTTTGAGGTATCTGATTGAGTCCGTCCATGTGGAGCGCTATTGAATCAAAAGAGTAAACCTCAAGGACATGGTTCAGCGAGCTGGGAAAAGTCCCACACTCATGCAAATGAAAGCTCAGGAAGAGACAGTGGGTTCTGAGCGCGCTCACTACATTTCTACTCAGACAAGGATCTGTCACATCGAACCAGCACATTTGTCACATCCCCCAGCTAGCTTTTTTACATTTTTTTAGGGGAATTTTTTTCTTTTTTTTTTAATTCCAAAGCTAGTTGAGGTGGAAAAGGTGCCTCATGTGAGTGCATCCCCAGCAACCCTCCAAAGTACATAAAAAAAAAAACAAGGAAAACATTTAAATTGAAAATGCAGTTAGTGAAAATAATGTGCCTCTCGTAAATGACTGCCTTCAACGATGAGGCTGTAATAGAGTTATGCAGCCACTGATTTATGATTTAATCCCAGCATGCATAATCTGCTGTTCCACAACCCTGGTGAGATGTCTCTAATGATAATTATATCACTCCTGATTGTCACACGTTGCTTCACATTAGCCGCGGCTCTTCTGCATGGGGAGGCTTTCGGGGGGGAAAAAAAAGCCGTTAAAGGCCGGACCAGTCAGCGACAATAACCCTGCACTCGCCACTGCAGGACGCGTCGCTTCACCACTGCCGGCTCGACTCCACCTCTCCGGTGGTTAATTAAACGAGTCCACGCACGGAGCGAGCACACCACGCTTGGTTTACCATAAACAATGTGATTAAAGCAGCCAGAACCAAGAGTTGGTGAAAAAAAAAAAAAAAAAAGAACTGAGATCACCATGGAGATTTACGAGAAGAATGAATGAATGCAAGCGGGGATGGCATTATTACTTTTTATTTCATTATTTTCGTAATGACTATCATTATGTACAGGCTCTGATTGAATTCTATAGTATTTTCAGTTCTGTTGCGAGCATAATAGTTATCTTTAAACTGCAGGGAAAAAAAATACACTTTAATGTAAAGTTAAAAGTAGGTCATGGAATATAAAAGATTATTTTACTTAGATTACGGCACAACCAATTTGTTTCAGTATGTAAAATTCAAAAACAGGCTTCCACTCAGTCTGAAAACCGACGATGACATCATTGAGGACGTAATCATCAGCGGACTAATCCATTTTCTGCTTGTGAAATATAACAATTGATTGAATCTGTGCAGCCATAAAGGAGGACAATATGGCCTTTTAGCTGCAGAGAGACTTTGTGGATGTGACAGATGCATCCAGAGGGAAACAGTTATTTATGACCACGCGGCGCTGGCTTTCGTATCAGTCCTGGCTAATGTCACAGGTGACACGACGTGTTGTCATTAGTCTCTGCTCCATAATGAATGCCGCAAATCTGTTGTGGGCTTTCAACTCGGAGCCCACTGTGACAGAAGAAGGCTTTTGTCTCATCCTCAAATGGAAAACTAAAATTGTTTGATTTTTTTTTTTTTGTTTTTGTTTTTTTAGGAATTTGAATGTTTTCACATTTGTCATAATTGTCTGCAACCACTGCAACTTTGAAATACTTGCTATTTATGATTCTTTTGGACAGCAGGTCTTTTTTTATTTCCAAATGATTCATCTTCAAAGTTTGGTAAATTGTTTATAAATGCGCAAATAAAGAGTCACTTTTTTAAGAGACTGTGCCAAACTTGAAACAATCTTAATTTGTTTCTTTATTTTTACCACCAGGCTTCACTGTCAGATTGAACAAACACAATTTGTTTTCTTCTTGTGTTAGATTTGTGGACATGCAGACACATTAAATGACTGCTTTTCACCCCTGCTGGATATTTTTTATAAATATATATATATATTTCTAAAAACCAAAGTGGCAATATCTGACAATAACACTTTGCTTTTTACTGTCAGACTTTCAAATGGTGACATCTGAGCTGCAATTCCAAGCAGCAGCCATGAAGAAGTCTAAAAAGAATATTTTGAAGAATTTGGTAATTCGGTAACCATGTGCCTTATTTCTTTTTCTTAAAATAGTCAGTTATTGCGATGTCTCAAATCTGTCTTGAACTAATCTCAATCCAGCATTATCCCCAAATGAATTTGGGCACAAATGTCAAAGCGCCAACATCATTCCTCACATTGGACTCAAAGTGGCATTGTTTGGCGTCGATTGTAAAACAGGCACACACTGAGATCTGAATACATTTGGAGCGTAAATGGGAAAAAAACATGTTGATTTTTAGTTTATTATTGAAAAAAGGTAACAACTTTTACCAGTTAAGAATAAACTGCATCAATGTAAGCATTCGGAATAAGATCTAATATTTCCTATCCCAGTAAAAAAACGAAAAAAAAAACAAGCTTGGCACAACTTTTTGTAGTTTGGAACTAAATTTTAACGGATTAGATACAACAGAGAATCATTTGTCATTCTTCAATTAAACGCATGTGAATTTTAGTGCATTTAAGGCCATCACACTTAGTTGCAACAACAATGCAGGTGGTAGAAAGAACAGCATTTCGGAGTATTTCAGTCAAGCAACTCATGCAGTAAAGAAGATTTATTCCATATTTATTTTTGTTTGGCATAAGGCTCCGTTCAGATACATAAAACAAAGATCTCCGTAGAAAACTTTGGGTATTAAAGTACCCCTAACGGAGCTCACAGGTGGAAGCCGGGGTGGAGGGTGGGGTGTTGAACGCAGAGCTCGCGGAAATGGAAGAAGAGGATTGGACCGCACACCTGGAAGTTAAGTAGGACGCTGAACAGGTAAGTTGATTAGACTGAACCGCCCACAGGGAGGAGTAACCAGGTAAACGCACTGCTAGAGTTGTCTGCCCGAAATACTCCCAGGGTCGTTCACTTCTTAATTCAAATCGTCATGAAACAGGAGCTGATGAAAAAATGCTGTTTCCCGGAGTCTCCCGACTCCGCTCCATTCTATAGCCTCCACTTGCAGACGAATAGATCCATGTACGTCTTTGTTTTCCTCATCCAATCTGTCGTCTGGCTCAAAACTGTTCAGTTCGATTAGCTCTAATATTGCTCACCATTTTTATTGCTCCGCTAAAGTTAGCGTGGAGTTATGAGGAGCCGTGAGCAAGCGAGAGAAGTTGTAAACAAAGGGACGATGGGATTTCAGTGGAGGCTTACTTCCACACAAACGGCCCCGCCCACAACTCGAAGGCGGATTTCTCATGAACTCATGGTGCTTTGCACAAACTGTCCTATAGAAAACCACATGATAAAAATTACATGATCATAATAAAAAAGACCACTGGGAACCCTTTGACAGTAGATGGAA
Organism: Oryzias sinensis; assembly: GCA_037389245.1. Lineage (NCBI taxonomy): Eukaryota > Metazoa > Chordata > Actinopteri > Beloniformes > Adrianichthyidae > Oryzias > Oryzias sinensis. Next base: position 12,027,005 of record CM074510.1, read on the forward strand.
AGTTTTAATTTCGAATCTGACCATAACCTGCACAAAATCTGCCCACGTTGTGGCATTTTGTATGAAAGATTCCCCCCCAACACTCATCACCTGCATGATAGTTGTGTACCTGGCATGTCAGCGTCTTGCTTTTGGCTCCTGTAAGGGATCATTTTGTTTAACGCTTGTGCTATCTTAGATGACCCCACCCTTACTTTGATCTGTTCTCCCTACCATGACAAAGGTGGATAAAGGTGGAAAGATTTCATGTAATCCATGGACACCAGTGAAGATCACAAATCATTGAAGAAAAAAGGTTTAGCCCACTGTCTAGTGGGTCTAGATGACCCAACTCCCAACGTTTAAGTGCCTAGGATACCATAAGGGTTAATGGGTCACCAAAATCTTACAAAGCTGACCCACATTTTGCGCAATTTTCTACTTAGAAACTAACTTAAGAACTGTTAGAGAAACCTGACATGCCTTGGATTGTTTTTTTTTAAACAAAAGTCATTCAATGAATTGATCAATTTTCAATTCTCCAGTAATATTCAAGGGAAATTTTCCTTTTTAGAAAACTTTCGAGATTTTTTGGAAAGAGCTGTATCAAAGCAGCTCCTATGTAGCCACCAATAGTCCAAAGAGATATCACACATCACAAAACGGCACCGATATTAGCTTTAGATTTTAGGATCACTGCGAAAATTCCTGAGTTCTTTCACTTAACCTTGACCTAAATTCCATTTTGAAATGTTATAATATTTGAATGAATATGGATTCATTCTGTAACTTTGTAATAAAAAGACATTTGATTACTAAAAATAAACCATAAATTTGCCTTAATGAAGCTTCTCTTCACCGCAAAAGTACCAGAATGAGCATTGAGAGAAATTTAATGTTAAACTTATCTAAACGATAACTTATCCTGCAAGTCCACACTGATTGCAATCAATAGGGAAATGTTTTTAGTCAGTCCTTTTACTCTTAGTAACTGTTTTTCCCTTTGGCAAAAAAAAGATTTGTCAGTAAAAGCAACAGGAATAAAGAAGCCCTTCGTGTTTGACTGATGAACGTTTGATTTGCTGATCTCAAAGCAGAAAAAAATGCCAAATTGTAAACAACAACAAAAAAAAAAACTGGGAAAAGTTCGTTTGTAAATCCACAGCAAGGAATCGTGGAGAGGCAAAAACCTGAGAGCAACAAGCGAAACCGTTTAGCCTCCATGATCACAACAACAACAGAATGAGCGCTTGGAGAAAAACACCTGCAATGCTCCTTTATTGGATCATCCATCTTTGCAAGGAGACGATGGAGAGATTATTTCCCAAACAAAAACATAATGTTACTGTTCATCTCCTCACAGTTCTGGTTTTCCTTTTTACAGAGTTTAAAAAACTGGGTTTCCATCAAGCTAGAAATGAAATGTCAATTTACTTTTATGTTTTTTCATTTTACTGTAAATTTATAGGGATTATTCCGTTCAAAGATTATTATTGTAAGGAAATCTGAACACTAGAAACAGGCCTTGTTAAGCACCATTTGCAGCATAAAAACCCTCCTATCCTGATCAACAGGTGAGCGTTTCCGCTCAGAGATGCGCATTTGCTCCCGCTCTGAGTCATCTCTGCGTCTGCAGCAGCAGTAGCAGGCCTGCGGCCTTCAGACGCGAGGAAGGATCCGACTCCAATCAATCACTGACAGATTACCTCCACAGCCACTTCCACAGCCATTAAAGCAGGAGGAATGCAGAACTGCAGCCGAGCAAGTTGGAGTTTTTAAGCCAACACCAGGACTTCCCGGTTATTTGTCAAAGTCAGAGCTGCTGAGCTGCATGAGTGGCGTTGCGAGCGTGCCGGGCAGAGCGAGGCAGAGAGCCAGAGGCGGGAACGGAGCAAGCGAGTTATCGTCGGTGTGTGTGTGTTTTTTTCCCTGCTCTCAGGTGTGTGTGTGTGTGTGTGTGTGCGTCCTCCGCCGGCCAGCTGGAGCTCATCGTAAATCACATTCCTTTCACTGCCAAATTTAGCAGCTTATGCTCAATAGGCTCTGCTCAGATCTGCAGCGTGTCCCATCAGGGCGCTAGTCTGGGCTCATAAAAGAGGATTGGCCACACTCGAGGCTCTGAGCAGCAACGACTCATCCCCTCTTCTATTTTCCTACATTATTCTTTATCTGAGCCACTGGAAACACTGTCTGGGCTTTTCTAATCTCTGCTTTTTTACTCCCAGCGGATTTCCTGGCTTTGAGATTCCTCCTCTATTGTCCCCCATTCACTGGGGCTTTGTTTACATCAGGGTATATTTGATAGAAGGCACTATGAAATTGGATATCATCATTTTCATTGCCTGTATTACCAAGGGAACCCTGTCTATTTCAAATATAAGGCAGGGAAAAGACATTTTATCCCATAAGCTTTCCCTTTTTTTTTTTATCCAAATGGATTCTGGCATTCTCGCGTGTTGGCAGACGCGGCAGGTTAAGTGCTGATAATTATTTGAATTAAAAAGAAGAAGAAAAAAAAAAGATGAAGAAAAAACAGAGAATGAGATGAGGCGACATCAAAGGCACGTTTTTCCCCTCTTCTATGGAACACGGTGCGTCTGCAGTCCAGGTTTGATTAGTGTGACGTTTGGGGATTAGGCGCTTTGTTTTCCACCCACTATGAAAGAACGCCTCTTGTATTCCACTTAGAGCTGTGATTTTATGAAACACAAATGAGATTTGGATGTTTGTTTTTTTAAGTATGGAAGGGGGAGAGGGGAAAATGAAAACATTCATCATTTTAATTTTTAGCCACTTTTTTTGAGGGTTCTCCACTGTAAAAGTCAATTTTACAGAATTATATTTAGGCCTTTTGCTGTAAACCAGAGTTATTTACTTTGACTATAAATAAAATGGAGCAAAGATGCTGTTTGATCAAATTAGACCACCAAATCTGGGTAATAAGTGACCATAAGGCTGTACAGTAGATGTGTGTACCTGCAACACCCTCCCTCCATCTTATTCAATTAAGAGCTTAAGCTCATTAGTGGCAGACTTACATCATTACACGGCTAATGAGTTAAAATCTATTTAGATTTATGTTGCCGTTAATATTTCACACACACACACACACGTTCTTTGCACTTTTTTTTTACCTGTGTGGGAGCCTTTTTTTTGTTTTGGTTTCTAGCAGCGATGCTGCATATTAAACACACTTGAATGCTGCATTTTTGGTACAGAAAGCAGAGATGCAAGAGCTCGCTAATGCCGGAGCGGCACAAAGGTGGGGGGTTTCTCCCACTTTCAAAAGTACAATCATCGCAACATTCATATTTCACACCCCAGCAAATATTAATCAGTCTTTTGTGGCGAAAATGGTGTCTTTATGAGGCCACCAGGACAGGACTTTCCGTGGATTTTAATTCCTAACTTTACCGGTTTGTCCACTTTTTTATAAGGTGGTTAAATAGATAAATCTGCTCTTTTTTTTGTTTCAAATTCAGCACACCTACAACTCTTTTCTTGTTTTTTTTTCTTTCTCTCCACGTGCCATGATGGGGGTGTTACTGGGACCAATGAACTGACAGCTCCTCCGTCTTTGATATCTTGTTTAAACCTGCTCTCCCTGCTGATGCTTTGATAAAGCCCTAACTGGGACATTTCCATTCTAATTAGAGCCTCGATTGCTAATTCCGTATTGCCTGCCATAATTATCTCTGGGAAATATTCGCCGCCGCTCCGTTCTGCAGGACTGGCTCCGGGCGCCCACGGATGCTCTCGTCGACTGGGAGGTGAGTGTTCAAGTTTGTGTGACGACTTCTGAATGATCCTACATTGAACTTCATGCACCGTTGACCCCAAAAAAAAGCATCTAATCTTTATTTGTTAATTTGATATATTCAGTTGAGTGGAACTGACTTATTAAGCATTTGTGGAGCCAAAAGATTCCAGTAGAAGTCCAGATAGAGGATTTTTCCCCCCTTTTTTTAAGGAGTTATTTTAGCATAGGGGGGCTAGAAGACTATAAAATATTGTATGACAAGTGTCCTGTAACTGTGAGAACCAAACAAAGGATTTACATTGGCCTTCATTTGGTCAGCAGTTTCACCAGCTAAACTTAGTCACCCAAGTTGGGTTTTGACACACGAAGACTCAGAGTGAACCCTCCAAATAGCAGAAGATAATCTGGACTTGTTTGGCACATTTTGGCTCAGTTAAAAAGCTCTCTATTGGACCAGATCTGACCTAGAGGTCACAAGTTGATCCAAACGTTCCATCCTGGCTTTGACGTGTCGTGGACGACATAAGTCCCCAACTGTAAAAGCTCAGTACTTTAAGCAGGTCTTCCCCTATGTAACTGAAGCTTAAAGCAGACCAAACAACCCCCTTTATTTTTCTACTATAACAATAAAACCCACATATCATCGTCTGTCTGCCCAAGAGTGTCTATTGATTAATGTCAGCGTTATTTTTTTCTCTAATTTATTAGTTCTGAGGAACAACTACTGTATGTTCAAAGAGGCAGCTTTTTTATTTTTTTTTAAATAACTTTATATATATATAATTTGAGCTGTTAATGAACACCTTCTGTATATTGACCAATATATAGCTGTTGCAGTTTGGTTTTTAGATTTAGAGAACAGATTTTCTAGATTTTTATGCAACATTTGAATTTGAAACAAAATACTTGTACCATCATGAAATCATAATTAGATGCGTCACGTCAGGTTACCGACTGCATAAGTCGCTAAAACCCTCTTTTATCACAAAAGTTACGTGCTAAAAGTAATCCTCGGTAGGTAAAATTCACAAAGTAGATTTACAGCTGTTTTTTTTTTTTTTGAAGGTTTTAAAATCCGTTACTACACGCTTTCTACACTTTTCTCAGACAGACATGAACATTTTCACCCTTTTCTCTCTTGATTAAACTCTCAAAGCTTAAACCTACACAGCAAAATAAGTCTGGTATATTAGAATGAAAATAAGGATCTTATCTCGATCGAAGGTTTATATTCATTTAGTAAACTGAACACATTCTATATTGGAGACACGGCATGGAGGAGAATAATTGACAAGGTCCACAACCAATCAGGATGTAGGGCGCAGTGTAAACATTTTTTTTAATTCATTTAAAAAAAAAGCATGCAAAATTGCATAGAAACAATTTGATGGATAAAGTGAGGAATCCCAGTGTTTTAGTTTTACAAAAAAAAGAATAATTGGTATTTTAGTGATGTGAATCCAGCTGTGCATTCCATTTACATTAGGTCAACAAAGGGTTTTTTTTTATTCAAAGTGGCAGATACTGCATTTAGCTGTGCAGGGAAAATGTATATTTGTTGTAAAAAAAAAGTGCATAAGTAGTAAAGTAAAAGTTTGGTTTGGGTATAAACTTTGTTCCGTTTTTTGTGTTTACTTTTTTTTTAATATATATATATATATTTAATATTGGAGGGGGGAAACAGTGTTGAAGTGTGTTTGTGGGGCCTATGTTTGCCTGGAGCCACAGAAACACTAAAGCCGCCCCTGTCACCCCCTCTCTCCTCCAGCCTTCGCCTTTCAAATCCGTTCCTCCGTCATGTTACCATCTTACCGCTCAAACTGGTCGCTCATAATAACCTTACAGCCAGTAATTTGAATTTCCTCCCTCCCCACACACACACACGCGCGCACACACATCGCCTCATACAGAGCGCATGCGCAGTGGGCAGCGCACTGGTCATTGCAAGAAGCAGCTGTTCGGGCTGGTGAAATTCCAACATGGCAGAGGCTGCGGTCAGAGCTTCCTGCGTAAACTTGGGATGCTTTCAGCTGCGCGCCAGCCCGGCTTAACCCTCACCGCGCGTTCATCGGCACAGCTCCTCCCCGGGATCGATGCGACCCTAACCCCCCCACGGGAGAGGTCAACCTGAAAGAAAGAAGAGAGGGCGAAGAAACATCCAGGTAAGGTGGTGGGGTGGGGGGGAGCAGTGCGCGTATCCGCTGCGTCTGCAGACAGTAGTCGTAGCGGTCAGAGCAGACGCCGTTTCTGGGGGCGGACAGAAAACGCGCGCGTCCCTTTCGCGGTTTGATAAGTTTTGTCCCGATGGTTGGACCGCCGCAGAAGCTGCGGTGTTTGCGGTAATCTGACAGCAAGCCGCGCACCTGCGCCGCTGCTCAGTTGTTGCAGAGGGAGACCCAACTGCGGGATTTTCGGCTTTGCGTTGTGAGCGTAAAAAAATAAAAAAAATCCAACTTGCGCGCAGACTGAGGCGTTCAGCCGGCGGCTGCGCCAGCGCCGTTACAACAAGTTCCCCTCGATTCATTTCCAACTTCCAAATCAAGGATCGGGCTGACCGCAGTCACGGAGCGGCACCAGTTGATTTTCGGCTCCACTTTCTAATGAGATGCATGTAGGTTAGACTATTGAGTTGCTCAGACGCGCAGCTCCAACCCTGAAATCCAAACAGTATCTTGTAATCTAAAGCTTTTTTTTCCTCCTCCTGTTTGAGAGGAAAACCTTCCTCCTCCCCCAAATTAATTCCCCCTCTCATCTCCTCTTCCTCTTTCAGCACGACATGATCAGCAGCAGCAGCAGCAGCGTCTATGGTAAGAATCTTTTCCTTTTGTTATTTTTGACCCTTATATATTTTTGCGTCATTTCAAACTCAAAAGGGAACAAAAACATTTCTTTCTTTTATTTTGGTGTATGTGTTTTTTTTATTTTTTATTCTTTAATAGCTTACCTTCTTATTAGTCCTGAAATAATGATGTTTTTTTAAATTATTGACGGCTTCATTTGCATCTTTTTCTAATTCAAATCGTCCTTCAAAAATCAGTTCATTTTACGTTTAAAATCCTCAACTTTATCTGGTGGGATAAAAGTGTGCAGAAAAATATTTTGCATGAGTTTGACAGGAGGAAGACGCAACATTAAGTCATTAAGTAATCACATTTTTTCTGTAATTTGACGGAGATTTTCGGCTTTTAGCCTCTTTATTTGTGAGCTTTCCGATGTTTAGGGGTCGCAGTCCTGCGGCTGCATCAGCCGGGTTGCAGGGATCTGAAGGCGTTTTGGTGGAAACCATTAGTGAGGACTCGACCTCTGACCTTGCTCCTTGCCACGCACACACCTGCTTCTGCTCGTGTGTTGCAACCTGCTTACGTGGCCTTCTTTAAGAAACTGTAAAAAAATAAAAGAAAAAAGGAGGTTCTGCGTACGGCTTCTACGCTGCTATGACTGACCCTCATGGTCGTCTGGAGGGTTTCTAAGAGCTCAGGTGGAGATGATGGAGTTGCGCACAGGTGGAACGGTGACAGCAGCAATGATCCCTCTCATTATACGCCAAACGTATCGCCTGGCGTCTCCGGCAGACTCGCTAATAGGGACAGAGAGAGCAGACCTAACAGAACCAGGAGAGACTGTGCTTCCCAAACAGGTGCCTCTTTACTTTATTTCTCCAAATCCGGACCCTCGGATGAGCAGAGAGCGGCGAGGATGGCGGAGACGCTCCCAGCGGGGCCGCATAAATAAATGATCCTGACACCTTCTATCAGTCTGTAATGTTTACCATTAAAAGCTGTTCTAGCAGAGGAACCCGGCTGCCCCGCAGGACTCCCAGCACCACAAATGCTGTGGTCCTTTTTCAGACAAAGACATTTTTCTGCGTCCGCCGCCGCGCTTTCGTCCTCATCCTGACAGCGTCTTCAAACGGCGGGGTTGTCATCTTTTAGCAAATATGCTAAGTGTTATCTTCCGTGCTCTCCGAGCGGAGCTGGACCCCCCCGGGAGCCCCGCGCATGCAAATAAAACAAATCCCCCGTTGGAGCTGTCTGTCTGTTTCGCTCTCCTCCATCTCCCCTCCCCGTCCGCTCGACAGTGCGTCAGCCTGCCTCGACTCATCTATTTCACTCTTTGTCCACTTATTTTCCCTCCTCTGTCCGTCCCAGAAGACGGTGCCGGGCTTTGTGTCAGCTAACTGCGGTGCAGATCTTTGTGCGTCTCGTTGACAAGCACCCCCGCCTCCCCCCCCCCCACAACGCCCAGCCTCACTCGTCCCAGGTCCTTTCTCCCAGAGATGGCAAGCAGCTGTCGGCGGGACCGCTGCCTCCGTAGATGAGCGGACGCCAATTCTTGAAAAATCCTTGACACCGTGATCCTCTCTGCCCCCCCCCCCCCTTCCCCTGCCATGCTGGCTGCATTTTTTAAAATTCTTTTACTCTCCGGTGAGGGGCTTATCTTTACTCCTGACAGTTTCTTTTTCTTGACAAAGTCCCCCCTCCTCCTCATTTTTATGTCTTCCAACTTCTTCTACAAACTCTGGAGTCATCAGTCGGACGCCTCCTGATGCTTCTCGCAAAGAGGATTCGAAAATCACGCCTGCAAATTTCAAATTCATGCAGAAAGTACAACAGGGAGTTAGCAAAAATAATAGGACATTTCTTCAAATTCTATATCAGTGTAAGCCTTCATTTGCGCCCTAAATCCACCCTTAAAAGCATCACTGTTGCCTCTAAAATTCAAATCCATGTGTGTTCTTCCCTTCTGCTTTTTAATCAAATCAAAGCTTTGGATGTCTCAGACTTTCATTCCCATCTTTTCGTCATTTTAAGCAGGCTCCCCCCTCGCTTTACTAAACTCGTTTTGCTCCTCCGCGGCCCTCCTGGCTTCAGTTTTTTGGGAAGAAATCAACACATTTAGCTTCGTGTAGGTGTTAAATAAGCTGAAAACGTCATTAAAAAAGTAATGATGGTTTAAAACGTCTTGATTGGGATGTAAAACAGATTTTTTTGGTTTGGAAAAAAAAATGTTTGAAATAATGTCTAAACATCAGCAGCCTTTTAGTGTTTTTTCCTTCATATGATTATTTTTTGAAGGAAAAAACTGGCCTCCACTGCGTCTTTCCGGATCTGGCTGGGTTATTTCATGATCTGATGAGCGGAGAGCCTCAGAGAGGAGGTGGCAGTCTGCTGCCCCCTCCATTTCCTCTTACCCCCCTCCCCTTCCGTACCTCCTGGCTCAGTTTGAACGTCTCGATTAGCCAAGCGTTTGGAAACGAACTTGGCAAAACTCTCCCTTATTTTTCTTGGTTTTGTTGGGTGGGTGCGCGCACCTTAACCAACAATGGCTGCTTGGCTGCGAGAGCCCATCTCTGTGTGTTTTTTGAGCTTGGAGGGCTGCCAGGCGGACGGACACAAAGGATGCTGAGTGGCTGGGCGTGTGGCGCAGCATCACCGGCTTCCTGTGGCCTCCCGACTGCAAGCACAACTGCAGCTCCAGCGCAGGGGCTGCGGCGAACTCTCAATCTCTGTAAACACTTTTGTTCAGTAAGGGGCTTGAGGCACTTAGCATGACTCTTTCATCTGCCCCTTTTTTTTGGTTCTGAACAAATACAATCAAACCCCTTTAGTTTTTTTTTAGTAGTGATAGTGTAACTACTACCCTAGTTTACTCAAGTATGTATAATTTCAAGTAAGTAAGTAGGTAAATCCGCGTATTTGTGCCCTTTTTCATAGCCTAAAACCAGACAATGGACTTTATATTCTAGTTATAAAGACATTTAGTTTGCAGTGAAATCAAATATTTATTAGGATGGAATTAAACATCTTTTTCCGCGTCAATTAAATCCCAAATCCGAGTTGGCTTGGGCAGCAGGGTGTTTGTATGCAGACATGTGATTGTGTTGTTGCATGCTTGGTTGTGTGTGTGTGCGCGTGTGTGTGTGTGTGTGTGTGTTGGCCAAGTTTCCCCACAGGAAGCCGGCGAGAACATTAGGATGTTGCTTGTGTGACTCCGCTGGCAGGATGGACACATGTGGTAGATGGCTAATGATAGCACGCAGCGCATAATGAGATCCTACTCTCCGTCTGTCTCCCCTACCTGGCATCATGCATTAACCATACAAGAGGAAGAGGAGGCACGCATGGTATTGACTTTTGAGTGGGTGTCTGCTTGTCCGTTGTTGGGTTTTTTGTTTAGCGCTCCGAGGTCAGCATGGCTGCAAGCGCCTAACATTTTTATCAACTCTTTATTTTTCCCGTTTCATTTGCTCGGCTGGCGCCGTTTTTCCGCGATAATCTCCGCTCGTCTGCGGCGCCTGAGCTCTGCTCAATGGTCGCAAATTGATTTTGTGTGTTTTTTTTTGGGATGTCATGCGATGCACACACTTTAAAAGCCAAATGGGTTCAGTTTGTGGGTAAGTTTGCGAGGTTGCAGGATTATTCTATTAATGTATGCCTCGCACTCTAACCCACAATATGTTGAGGGAGGGAGGCGCTGGCAGAGAGCCATCTTCTTGCCCAGTAACATATATTTATCCTCTTCACTACACAATCCTCTAGGCTGCTCAAATCCCCCCGGGGGGTCCCAATGACATGCTTACTAATGTGTGCTTTGGAAACGGAGTGCTATTGTATCCCCTAAATCTCACAAAGCACTGTATGATTTGCCCATTGTTGTTAAATCGCTTTGCTTGTGCCAAGTACTTGCATCTCACAGAGGCTTAATGCTTTGAGGGTTTCAGGGACAGTTTCAAGTTCCTCTTTTGTTGATTTCAAGGAAAAGTGCCAAGACTGCTGCGAGGAATATTGTTTTGAGCACGGAGGAGGGAGGGGAGGAAGGGGGCCACTGCCAAGCGCCTGCATTGAGCCCCTTGAATGGGCCATTCATATTTAGGAGAATCACCCAGATGCCATATTGTGGGCTCAACAAGGCTCAATATTCCCCCTAACAAGGATGGGATTGTGACAGGTTTGTGAATTGTGAAAGTGTGGAAAGAAATGTGGGAAATGGGAAAATTCAACAAGAATAAAAAAAAAAAATCAAACTAATCTCTGGCTTTTTTACTCAGAAAAACTAAGACGACTGTTATACGGTGGCGCTTTAAAAGTTGGTTTTGTCACAAACGATACAATTCCTTGTACGTTTTTGTCAAACTTATAGACGTGAATAACAGTGAAAAAGTTTTGATGCACTATTTTTGGTAAAATAACTTATATTTTCACCTATTTCTGCTATTGCTGCCAAATATCACTGGACAAAAATGAGATTCAATTCAAGTTTCTGGCTAATTTGGACCTCTATTACAACATTTCAGCATAAAGGCTAAAAAAAAGTCACAATTCAAATTGTTTTAGATTTTTATTTAGTTACAAATTATTTTCCAAACAGTGATGTTTATATTTTTTATTGCACAACTAATCCTCCTTTGTTTGGATTCATTTTCAAAGTTCACAAATTGAAGAAAATGTTGATTCTAAAAATATTATTTTACCGTAGATTAAGGAGTCATTAATTAAAAAAAAAATATATATATATATTTTAACTTATTGATTTGCAGTTAGGGATAAAAGAAACATTCTCTTTTAAAAATGTCAAAAATGTAGAATTGAGTCAAAAATGTAATCGGTTTTTTTGACCCTTATTATATTCTGTCCAGTCCTCTGGTGCTAGTTTCTTTTTATTCATTGGGTTTTGTTTAATTGTTGTCCCGTTAGAAAGGGCGTCCCTGAAACCGTTTGCGTATGAAGTGATTGATTTCACAAAGCACCCGTTGAAATATTTTCCAAAGTGGTAAAAGCGAGTTATTTGAGGGTCGGATGGTTAGTTCTAAAAACAAACACACACAAAAAAAAAACCCTGGGAGTCCTGTAAAACCCCAAAGGAAGGTGACACCAAACAACCTTCAAACTGCTGAATTCCCGTCCCGTGTTCGGTACACAGGGTCTAAAACGGGACGTAGCAAAATGTCATTGTGGTCTTTTTTATGTCACGCATGTACTGAGTATTAATCACGGCTGGATCTGCGCCTGAGAGGCTGATCAAATTTATTGTTTGGCTGCACGGGACAGTAATGGGTGTTTAATTACTCAATAAAAGCCCTTTTATAGATTCCCAGGCCTCCTGTGTGTTGAGCAAATGGTATTGATCCGTCTCCGGGCTGCAACATGATAGCCTGTGAAGGAGAATTAGTGCCGTTAGCCTGCTAGCATTTTCTCATTCATTAGTTGCATTAAGCCGGAGGCTGGTTAAGAAGCAGCATCATTGTTAATACCAGAGTCTCTGAGGTTTTAGTGTGTTTAAGCTTTCTGCATCTCATTTACACAAATATGGATTAGATGAGCCAAAATATTGTGGATGGATCTTAAATGAAAAATTCCAGGGATATTTTTTTCTTCTTCTTCTCACGAGTTTTGCTGTCTGTGCAATTTGACTGAAGCATAATCCAAAGGGGCTGAACGTGAGAACGACAGTAGGTGAGCTGTATTAGTCCGTACGTTTAATCCCACCTTGTAATCTGTAATCTGGCTGCTGCACCTCCTCTTTCTTCTTGAAGGTCTAATTCTAGATCGGTGTCCTTCAGTTCAACTTTCAGACATTGAAAATAACTCTGGAGCCGGACAGCAGGCCACCCCCCTTCTCTGTGGCTTTCTCGTGTTGCGACCATGAGGGAGAGCGTACACGGCACTCGAATGCGATTGTTCTTTCTTTTTTTCTTTTTTCCCTCTTTGCTTTAGCTGCATCTGCCGTTGCAGCCGTCGTTCTTTTATGTTTAGAGCATCTTGCTTTCACTGTGAAGCAGTCCTGCTACTCTTGATGCGCGGCGAGACCCACCGGAATAGATCCCTTGATGTGTCCATATCAAATGCATGTGGCCTATTACAGACGTGGTGGAGTCAGTTGGGTGGCTTTGTGGACCAAAAAAAAGGGCCTGCAAGCCACTATGAAAGAGACATTGTCCCACACAGACCTACAGTTCCTTTGTAGATAAATGGATTTTCATGCTTATCAAGTGGGACACTGACATGAGTGAAAAGTGTGGAGAATGTGGAATTATTCTCACCATTCGGTCGTACACATGGATAACTGTAGTTTTAAGCGTGTGTGGTCTTTCATTGTCCTTATTCGGGTGCAGCGTTCAATCCAAATCTATACAACATACGCCATAAAAGTTGCAAATATGTATTCTGCATAAAACTGCTAAATCAGCCTTAAGAACATATAACTCACTGGTATGTACCAAAAATGAATGATCTGATTTGACATCTAATAAATATCCTGCTATTTTAAATTGATCCGCGCATTGTTAATTATTTAAGTGACATGTAAAGGTTTTCTCACTTGTAGTTCTACTTGAACGCTTTTTTAGGGATGCCACTAGTCTTGGTTTGTAATACACAAAATTTACATCAAACCAAAACAAGAGCTTGACACAAAAATCGCTTGACACAGGAACCTTCACATTACTGCCTATCCATTCTATTGGGGCCCAAGTCTGGGTCTCCCTGTGCCGGTCCCCAGCCCGGATAAAATACAGGGATGTGTCAGTAAGAGCATCTGGCGTAAAAGAAATCTCTGCCAAACCACTTGTGCAAATCAGTAAAAGCTGCTTTTCTGTGGAAACTCCTGACAGGATATGCCGAAGGGTGAACGACAAACAGGTTTTTCTGAAAAGTCCTCAGTTAACGCTGATGATCGGGAGCCAAAGTGAGTCTAACAGTCAGATAGGGAATTGAAATACTTCATAAAAATCAGAAACCATACTTGCATTTTTGAAAGACCCGAACTTTCATTCACAAATGTTTCCAAACCAGAAAGCATCAAATATTGCAGTTCCTTAAAAGACCACTGGATGCTGGTGTCAGAATTCCCATTCCTTACTGACCAGACTTTCTTTGAGTTTTTATGAGTTCCAAATGGTTTTATAGTTCAGCCAGTGTAGTTGTTTTTTTTTTTTTTTAGAGAATGTCATTCCATTGTTAACATAGTATTAAAGCTTGTAGCAGTTCACAAAATTAAAGAAGGTATGAAGGGAATGAGAACATCTAAGTATAAGGTCAATCATATCCAGTCAGACAAATGTTGGTTGTCTTCTTTGTGTTAGAAAATGTTTGGTTTTGTGTGGTAAAAGCAGGAGCTTGACAGCAGGTTGGGAAGCTGTCAATTTACAGGCTGGTTTATTGAATAGAGCCACGAACTCTGTGTAGGGACTAAAAAACATTTAAAGGCAGACAAAAATGTTGTTCCTTCGTTGGGTGGCAGGTCTAACCCTAAAGGTCATGCTTGAAACCGTCTTGTTTGGGAGGGTTAGTAATATGGATGACACATTTCAACAGATGTCTGTATCCTTTGTGGTATCTTAGATGACCCCACCCTTACATTGACGTGTTCTTCCTACCATGACAAAGGTGGACAAAGGTGGAAAGATTTCATGTAATCCATGGATACCAGTGAGGTTCACAAATCATTGAAGAAAAAAAGGTTCAGCACACTGTCTAGTGCACACGTGTCAAACCCAATGGCCCGCGGGCCAAATGTGGCCCTCCATGGCACTTTATGTGGCCCGCGAGAGCATACAAGTTTTGGTGTGTATTTATTCATATCTATGTGGAATCTGACTTGAAATATGGGATTGGGCAACTATACATTAGGAGTTAAACACTGTCCATATAACCTAACCTGACAGAATCAAATGTAAAAGGATTTATGCTACAGTAACAAGCAAACATATGTTTTCTATGCAACTGTAATTGTCACTCTAAAAAGTTAGAAAAGATAAATAAATGAGTTATTTAACATTAAAGAGTAGGTGCATTTATTTTCCATTACATTTAGTTACATGTATAAGTTACATCTGGCCCTTTGAGGACAGACTCTATGCTGATGTGGCCCTCAGTCAAAATGAGTTTGACACCCCTGGTCTAGTGGGTCTAGATGACCCAGCTCCCAACGTTAAAGTGCCTAGGACAGCACAAGGGTTAAGATGTGTCCTACCAGGACCAGACACCTTAGAGTTACTCTCATAAAGCTGGACAAGGTGGATAGGGAGACAGGTGCTGGGGAATCTCCGCCTTGATCTTTGACCTGGTGACTTTATCGCTGAAGCTATAGCTATGGTATTGTTCCAAAAACGATTGATTACTGATCTCTTAAATTGTAACTGGACTGTTCAAACCTATCTGTTACCTCAAATGCAAAGATTTTCTTTTTTTTCTTTTTTAGCATCAATGTGCAACTTCATTTGAACCAAAAGGAGCCAGAACTCAAATGTTCTGCCTAAAGGGTCATAGTAATATTTGCCATGTTTCCTGTCATCAGATAGACATAAAAAATTGAAGTGTTTGACAAAACCATACTTGGGTGGCGTCGTCTATAACATATATATTCCAGAGCTTTAAACCCTTGCCTTATGGGAAGTGACAATCGCCACATTTTTATGAAACAGCCATTAAACACCTGTAAAGTAAGCCGAACATGTGCCCGTATGTGCATGCCTGCTCGCACATCCACGTTCTTCTGCCTGTGGGGGGCCAACGAGAAGCCATGTGTATTCAATGCAGAGCCAGTGATCTAGGTAATCTGCCTGAGCTGTGGGACAGGTCTATTGGTGCACAAATCAATTGGCTACATGTCCGTACATTAGGCTAACAGAGCGCTGAGAGTGGTAAACAGACTGTTTAATTCCCCTGGACACCAGCCAGGTGGACACTCCTCCTCTCGCTTTCTCCCGATCCCCTTCACTTTTATTTTCTTCTTCCAGCCCTCATTCTATCATCCTCTTACACTGCTTCCTCATCTCCACTTCAGTCAATGCGGTTATTCTCTGCGGACGAGCGCTTGCAGGAATATTGCTTGGAGGGATTGTGTGTGCGTGCAAACTGGAGAGATTTTGGCCAATGAAGCCCTTGTTGTGCTCCGTCCTCCAGTACTGTGTCTATACTGAGTAAGTGATCCCTCGGGAAGCACATCCAGCATCCCTCCCTATCTCTCCCCATCACTGCATGTGTTTGTCTTTGTTTCTCTGTGTGTGTATCTGTTCAGCATTCTGTTTCTGCCTCTATCCATCTTCTCTCTCCATATAGCCTTTTCTGCTTGAGACAGACAGAGCAAACGGGGGGGCCATGATGTGAAGAGGATGCATTAAAACAAAAAAAAGCAAACACGTTCATGATAAGGAGCTTGTAGATTTATGGAAGTTTGCCATTTTTCCTGTTGCATTTCCACACAGTGCAAGAGTCTTCTATTTTTTGGGTTTTTTTTTCATCAAAAGCACAACTACAGCTATTTATCCAGTTGAACTAGAGTATGGAAATTGGGCTGTGTGTTGACAGATGTGTCTTCTTGGCAACATCACACGTGTGTGCATGTGTCTCATTTCCTGTACAGCTGATTGACAGATAAGATAGAAAGACTTTTGGAGCTACTAACAACCCAACGAGTGGATAGCTAAACTCTTGATTAGGTCAAGGACAAAGAGGTGGGGTTGGGTGGATTCCAAACACAGACGGGTAATTCTGAGCTCAATGACAGGCTGGAGCAACTTTTTTTTTTTTTTTTTTAGAGCTTCATGGCTGACATACACTGAAAAATCCAAGTTAAGGCGTGATATTCTCCTGTTGTGCCCGAGCATTTTTTTTTTATTGTTGCTAGGAGACTGCGCAACCCTAGGACACATCTGGTCAGCTGTTAGTACAAAATGTTTACAAGAGCCGGGGCATCCGCAGCGGTATGACATTGTTTACTAAATGAAACTGTCTATGGAATGAGTGTCTGTCAGTTGGTGTGCAGAGCGCTGACGAGTCCCAAAAGAGACATGGCATTATTGGGGCTCAAAAACTGTTTTATCAAACTGGATTACGTTAAACAAAGAGAAGAAAGGGATGAGTAGAAGCATCCAGAATGGAAATATCACAGCCTGAAATTCTGGCTTTCTCTGTCCACTCTTCGCTCCTCAGCCTTGACTCATCTTCCCCATGGGACCTCAGTGGTGGAATGACATTCATCTCGATACAGGCCTGCAGAGTCTGTCTCAGCTCATTTCTTTCATATTTTGTACCCTTCTCTGTCTTCCTTGGACTGGTCTGTTACGTTCAGATCTGATTGTATACCTAGAATCTTTACAGTCCAGTGGACGCCCATGGAAAGTCAGTGAAGAAGCGTAAAAGCGTTTGTTTCTGTGTGGCAAATACCATTTTAAGAGAGCACAGTATTAATACCCATTTTGGCACGAATGGCTTCAGTTGGCAAGTAGGTGTATTCTGCCAAGAATATCTCCATTTTTTCAGATCTTTCATTGAAGTAAATGGCGTCTACTTGTATAGCGCCTTTATTTACCTTTTATAACAACAACAGATAAAAGATTCTGTCAAACTCAGCTGTAAGTTTTTAGTTGTTTTTTTTTACAAAATTTAATAAGGACTTTTAAAACTGTGCAGAATTTCTTGTTAGTCCTGGCTTGAGGCAATTAGCGTCATGAATCATCTCCCAAAATAACCGCTAGGCACATCTTGAACAACCTTGTGGGGTTTTTTGCAGTGAGTTGCATGAAACAAAGCACTGACAGAAGATGCAAATGGCAATACGTAGGGTGCCAAATGTTGGTGAATTTTAAGATTTCATTTTTGTCATTGATTAACCCTTTAATACCGGGGCAGTGCTGACTCTCTTTGAATTACTGTAACTCTTCAACCATTTACAATTCCCACAGATGCTGAAGCCGAGAAGGGCAGCTTTGCTCTCATATGCATCACTGTACAGTAGTGACGTGTTTACGCAATCAACCTAAACCAGCTGATGCTGACATGGAGGAAAGCGGTACTTCCCGGCTTCAGAATTCATCGGAACTAAGCTAATTGAGTAAACAATTGAAGAGTTACAGTAGTTTAAAGAGTGTGTGTTATTTCCTGCCTGTAGTCACAGCTCTCTCTGATCTTAAACGGTTTCAAATGTATTTGAAGTTTGCTGGTTACAGCTCTTCAATTACTTGAAATTTCTCAAATGTTTACGAGAAAAAGAAAACTTTAGACATTTTTTTTATGTCAATAATTACAAGATATATTTATTGTTGACTACAAAACTTCAAACATTGAAACATTGTTGGACAAATCAAATGTTCCTGGATGTTACATAACTGCCTAGACTGAACACAAAATTAATGTTCTGATCTTGTTTTATTTATTTCTGGCAAAGTTTTTTAAATTTATTTTTTTAAGATATCTTCATATGTACACCATATGGTGAACTTAGGTTTGAAGTGAAGTGAAGTCCTAAATTTTTGTCCTTTCATTCGTCAAAGAAGTCAAAAATAACAACACATTTATTAGAATCTTACTCTGCTTTGTATGGGGCATCAAAACTAATCCAAATAGGTTGAAAGTACATTCGTTATATTCCTCTCCATAACTATCCTAAGTACTACATTGTTAGTTGGAAAACATGTAGGACCGCCCCCCCCCCCCAAAAGAAAAGAAAAAGAAAAAAGAATTACACATTTTCTTTAAGGTATAAAGACACAGTTATTTTTTTCTTTTTAACTTATCAGTAGGTTACTTCAATCTTCTGCTTTTTTCTTTTGAACAAATAGACCATGAGCTGTCTTTTCTATATAATTTTCTATATAATAATTCTCAGATTTGTATTTGTTATCAGAATATAAAAGTAGTCACCTTAACATAATATTATCTTATCTACTTATTAGAACATTTTATCTGACCTATTAATATATTTGATTTGTTATACTTTGCAATAGTTTGGTTCCCTCCAGAATGTATATTCTTACATTAACATTAATAGTTGAGAATATGTTGGTAAAAAGTGGTGGGAAAAGTTCTAAAAATGGAGAATCATTGTCAGATTCTTGTTGTATAAAGCTACAAACACCGAGCATTTGACGTGCTTTCAAGATCATGCTAAATGTGGGTTCCTGAACTTGTCTTTAGCTCATGTGTTCACAATGTACCACGAGGGAGGGTCTTCTTCTTCTTCTTCTTTTGTTACTGTTTCCAGGCGCATATCCACCACCTACAGTTGGAGGAGGCTTGGTACCAAATGTCAGAACGGTGCAAATCTTGTGAATCTTGCTCCAGGCTTTTTCTGCCTCAGCACTGTTCTGACATACGAAAGACTTGCTGGCATAGAATTCCAGCCGCAATTATTAATTTCTTCTCCATGATCAATTTTCAAGTGGTTGGTGCTTCAGTGAATCACAGAGGACGCCATTCATGCGTCACTACCAGATCTGAGTTCCTTGATGGATCAAAGTTTGACCTGGTTTAAGTGTCAATGCAGGTTCAATGGCCATGCGTTTTGGTACATAGAGCCTGAGAACGGCCGTTGAAACTTGCATAGCTACACGTGAACGCAAGAGTTTTGAACACATAAGCCCAAAATGTATGTTTACCTAGACTTTTTTTATTGGAAGTGGCTTCTTGAAAGCGCGTTGCCGAGGGCGGCGTCAACGTAGCTTCACGGCCAATTTCCATTAACTCCTAATGCAGTGTGAATGATAGATACCAGATCTGTGAAGCCTAGCTCGACCCGACTTTTCATAGGCTTAGCCAAATTAAAAATAGACTAAATAAGTCTTTATGTAACTAATCTTAAAAAAAAATAAAGTTGTAAACTTGACTTTTGAATTTATTAGACCTTTGACTTTTATCTGGTTACTTACCAGTCATCAGATTATTACCAGGCCAAGTCTATAGTAGGGTGTTTAGGGTGGTAGTTTTGGTCTGACCTAATCATAAGGTATCTTTAAAATTTTACAAAGTTTCTTAGATTTTTGCAAACGCTACATAACCAAGTCCCCATTCTAAGCCATTGAGTCTGTGCATGCAGCAGAGTCAACCGCTCGTCTCCCGCGAATGTGATTACAGCGAGTGATCAATAGACGATGACACGATGCTGCTGGATGTCACCTGAGGAGAGTAAATGTGTGGGTGACTGAGAAACACAGGAAACAGGAGGGAGAGTGCATGCTGCTGTGCGATGGTCCATATGCTGGTGTCCGTGCACGCACGCTCATGTTTTACGCCTGAACATGAGCGTGTGCGCTTGTTAAAGCCAGATCCAGTGTGGTAATGTGAGATCAGACGTAGCCTGTTAGCCGGAGCCTTACATCTGCTGTCAGCCACTGGCTCTAACTCTGTTAAGGACGTTATTGATTGCTCATTATTACCCCGTTCCCTGAAAGATGAGCGTCCCCTATGATCACATTAAATCTCTCCCTCGTCCAATTCTCCTGAGATGCCTTCTGCTCATCGGTGCCCATCAAATTTCTCCTCCGAGATCTGATATCAAGCACTCTGAAGTTCTTTATTGCCTCCTGTTTGATTTACTCCAAATAACTCTTTTTGTATGTTTTTGTTCTTTTGTTTTTTTTGCATCTTCTTTTGTGAACAGCCGGTGTTTGGCTAATTGATGTCTGTGTAATGGAAATCAGCACTGGAGCAGTGTTTGAACTGATTTGTTATCATTTATTCGTGCAAAGAAAAGCTCCAGGTTTCATGTTAACTTTCTGATCTGTGTTTATTGATTGCAAAACCAAAAAAAAAGACGCTGACGAGGATGTCATGAGACCCCCCCCCCTCCCCTTTTTTGTTTGTTTTATGACTTCTTTCTGAAGGAGTGTGTCTTAAATGCACAAAATTCAACCCGGAGGCACATTTAAAAGCCAACAAATGTGCCTTAGCATTTGGACGCGGTCTGTTTTCTCGGGTTTTTGCTGACACTAAACAGTTGTTGAAGGTGTCAACACGTCTGCCAGCCCCAGTAAACTTTGGGACTGTTGAAATCCAGCCCTCAGCGAGAGGCCATCTCATCGGCCCCCGTCGTCCCCATGAATAATGCAGAGCTATCGACTGTGTCAGTTGAGTGCGAGGAGACGCGGCGGCAGCCAACTTTATATTCAGCTGCCGAAGCTGACTGGATGCCCTCGCTTTGAGACAAACTGCTGGTGGACTGCTCGGACTCGAGCAGACAGGACCTGAATCTGTTCGCTCGTGTCTCATGGAAGCCCAGGCTTCTTCTTCCAGTGGCCTGACAGGCAGAAAACGCATAATATATTTGTATGCATGCATCGGCAAACGCCTCCCCTCCTCAGCCGTGCAGTACTTAAATCCGCACGATGTGTTTAAAGCTTCTGTAAATGCGTCCGTGTCCTCCAGCCCGCCACTGCAGAGAGCTCTGGTGAGAATCTTCCCGCCCCCTCCACAGGATCACTTCAGTCTGAATGCCGCCGATCGATGCCGTTATTGATCGGTTGCTGGGCTGTTCAGTCAACCTGTGTGAATTCCAGCATGTATGGTGCACTGAGGGTTACTGTGCAGGCCTCACTTTAGCAACTACAGCACACAGAGTCAGCGTGCCGTCACGCGTCCTTCAATCATACATGAAACTCATTCAGGACTGTAGAGAAAATAAAAATAAGTAGAAGGTATTTAAGGATTGCACCCCAAAGGTGAACAAATAACTTTCTTTAAATAGTTTTTATCTCTCCAGCTTTGTTCACTCACCAAAATGTGAGCTGCCAGCAGCAAAAAATGATGGTTAAAACACTTTTTTCTTTTGCCCTAAAAGACCAATATTTGTTGCCAGATTAGTGTCTCACTAAAGAGGCATTAATGTAGTCTTCATTCTTTTCTTAATGTTGGATTTTAGAACTTCCTGCAGCAACTGGCTTGTAGATGCTGGTACTTGTAAAAGAACAATACCTGTTTTTAAGGATTAATACAACTTTAGCTCACAGTGGACCAACTGCATTTTGTGATGCCTTGTAATTAAGAATTCAAATTGATTCCTTATGAGTTTAAGACTTTTTTATAAATCAATAAACTTACCCAGAATAACCTTTCATTTAATATAAAAGCATTTTCTTTTCTTTTTTAAATAAAGTGAACAAAAGATCTACCGTAGTCTACTGTATTATAAAATATAAACAATTTGTAAGTTGTGTCCTTAAAGAAATATTAGAAATATAGATGTTCTATGTATAAGACATGAAACTCCAGCCACATGAAAAGTTTGTCTTCTAACGTTTCAGAAAACAGTCTTACTTATAGCAGTTTGAGATTCTCCGTTAAGAATGCAAACTTCATTTTGCAAGGAAATCTCTGTATAATTTAAGCACACAAAGCATGTTTGTGTGACCGCTACTTGTTCTTGTATACTTGATATCTTTACCAATGATGCCACACCAGACAAGGAAGTGAGAGGCTTGTTTGCTTATTAAATGTTTTTCAAAAGCATCCGAACCGATTAGTCTATTCGTCTTGCACCAACCCAAGGAGGTTGAAAAAGGAAAAAGAAATTTAAAGTTATGAAACTCAAATTGATAGTTTGCTTCACCCTCAGGAACTGCTTTAATCCCCCAATACTGAGTATGGAATTAGGTGACGGGGTAGAAGAAAACACCCTCTAAATCAAAGGTGCACCGTCCAATTTTTATTCAGAGAGTATTTGTTTTTCAAACATCGCTGCTATACCAGCAGTTCACCTCCAGTCAAGTACGTTCCACCAATGAGAAGGATGCAGGACACCGCCCCTGAAAAAGTGGCTGTTAACACCCAAACCAAACTACTCTTACCTAACAATTAGATTCTGAACGTAACAGAGACAAAACCGTAACACAAACATCAGTTACATGACAAATAGGACAAATTATTATTTGCAACGGTGACATCAGTAATGAGAGAAAAAGCAGCTCAAGGGGGAGTCTTCCATGAGAACGATAACTCCCATTTCATCCTAGATCAACCCAGGGTAGTCGAACCCTCATAACAGCATAACTGTCAGCTTCGTCACACAGGAGGGCTTCAGTGTCTGCCTCCTGAGCAGAAACAAAGGATGAGAAAGGAGCCTTAGAGCTAAAAGACTCTGGTTCTGTTTGAGTTGTAGAAATCCCAGGAACAGCCAAGTGTCCTGCAAACAGAGGACTCCTTTTCTATTTTCCCTTTAGAGAAAACATGAATAAACTGAGGTTTGTAGGCTCTGAGCTGATGCCCTCTTGTGTTGGAGAACATTTTAATGTTGCAGTGGTTGTCAAACTTTGGACTCATGGGGGTGTATATTTGTATATAAACCCCTAAACTTTATAATAATTCTTTTTCAGAACATTTCTTTTTGGAGCGTTGGCCAGTCTTTAACCCTTTTAGCACTGGAGCATTAGCTGCAGCGTTGACATTCTTTCGACTACCGTAAGTCTTGGACCATTTACAGAATTGATGTAAATCCGGCAGATTCTGAAGCAGAGAAAAGTCGATTGGTCTTACTCAATCAAAATAAATCAGCTGATTCTGTTGTGGCATTATACACTTTAAGTTAATAGTTAGTAATGTGTACGGTGATATGAAAAAAACAACTATTTTCCGAGTCAGAATCAGCTAATTTACATTGATAGAATAGCGGGTTGAAGAGTTAAATGGTGTTATTTAGGTTTTGCTGGCGCCTCCTCCGGCGTTATTGGGTTAAAGGAGGGTTCTCCAAACTTCCTGTACTTGTTTTCCAGCTATCATACTCCCAGCATCTTGGATAGCTGTGGACTGTCCATCAAAACCTGCTATGTTAGCAGTAAGACAGACAGGGAAAGGTGCAACACATATACAGTTGTAGATCTGGAGCAAAAGGCGGTATTATCAAGATAAACAAACTTTGCTTCTCCTTACAGCATGTGCATTATGGTTGTAATGCAGTCAGAAGGATTTTTGAGCTGGATCTTCAGTAGGTATTGACAGTTATTCTTCTTAGGACTTGGCATGGCATTTTTCCTGAAGCTTGGTATTTTGGCTTTGCTTGAGATATTCACAAAATTAAAAACCAAATATGAAAGGAAGGGTTAAAACAACAACATTTTTTTAGCCTAGTATAAATGTTTGAGGATTCAACAGTGTTTTATAAAACAACCAAGCACCTCTTTATTGGTTATCATACAGTTTTCACCTTGTCCTGTCGTTTATGGGTATAACTCGGATCATTTGTTTCCACGCAGAAACGAGAAAACGGGTAGACAAAGACGCCGACCGGCAGATTTTTGCCAAAGAATCTGTGTGAAACCCAGACGATTTGACACTTCAAACATTAACACAAGCTGGAGGTCGAGGTTATCCCCGGGCCTAATCACGAACACACAGACGTGCACGCACACACACACACGCACACACACACACAGGCATGCAGCAGACAGGACGAGCACTAATCTCCACCAACTGCTGTTGAAGTCTGATCTCACTTGCTTGCCAAGCATTTGATACACTACAAAACCCTGATTAACGAGTTGTTAGACCTTAAAAACTCTCACTAAATGATATTTTGCGCATGTAAACATAAGGGCATGTTTATCATAGCATTACATAGAACATTAAAAGTGTGAAAACTTTCATTTAAGTGGACAGGGTTTTTTTTTTTTCCATCACTACAGATTTGGCACCACGTTGTTTGGCCTTTTTTGAGAGATAACAAATCTGTGGAGTCGCTGCTCGGTGCACGCAGACATAAATGCATCCACAGATGGTGGCTCTCCGGCAGTCACTCCTGGGTTGTCTGTCTTGATGCCAGCGCGTCAAACACACACACAGATGCACACACAAACACGGGAGCTGGCGGCAACAAACGCTGCGACGCATCATTGAGCATCGGCTGGTTCCTCTCTAACTGCTGAGGGGAAACCAGTGTGGTGTTAAGTAACCATTCATGTGGAGCCGAGACCACACACAAACAAACGCCGCCGCCGCCGACCTGCTAAAAATACGTTCAGAATAGCCGGATTGAATGATAGGGAAGTTTGGTTTTAGGCAGGACTTGTTTACACTGCTCCACAGCGACGGATGATGGAGATGTCAATGCCGTTTGCCTGTCGCAGTTTCACTCCGATGACAAATCTCTCTTTCTGTGCATGTGATATATTCATTTGTTGATGCATTGTTAATGCTTCCACTCTGCCAGTGAGTATGCTGTGCAGGTAATCGCCCACTCGGGGGCCGCCGCCGCCGCTGTTTGTGATGCGGATCTTTGTGAGGATTGTATTTGAATAATGAGGGAGGCTGGAGCCTTCTCTTGTGCAGAGTGTCTCAGCAGTAAGTGACCTCTGAATAGTTGTTTTGGATTAGCCATCAAAGTCTTCTCTCCAAGTGGCCAATAGGCAGGTACTTCCAGAAATGAGTCACTTGAAAATTATCATTGCCACCGTTGCCGTATAAGATAATGGATAACTATTACACTCCATTTTCCCCAGCTCCTCACCCACACAACGCCTGCTCCTGAAATATGATGCATCCACTGTGCTTAGTGAGCACTTAATGTCCAAAAGCACCGCGTTTGTTGAGATTTACAACCGCGCCCGTTGGAGGGGGGTGAAAGAAAGAGTGCGTCGTCGGCGTATAATGTTGTTCACTCAATAATTATCTCATTTTATTTGCGAAGACGGACAGCTTTAGACGGGGTTAGAGGCTTCCTCTCTATTATCTCCACCTGCCACCCCTCTGCCGCAGCCTCCATGCTCCACTCCCCCCCCCCCCCGACCCTAAATGACGTCCTTCACGTCGAGGACTTTCCAAACTTTCCACCAAGGAGGAGGCGGCCCAGCGAGAGGAGAGTCGACAAAATTACACGGCTGTGCTCTTGAATCGGACGCCGGATCAATGTCATTTCTGGAAGGATTAGAGCGTCCGTAGGAAATCTATTTTAATTACTGAACACACAGGTAAACAAAGTGGCCGCAGCGCGCCTGTATGGATCCGGGCGTCAGAGGAGTATTGATGGCACGTGCCCCCGCGTTAACCTCGGGGGGCCACTCTGAAGGCTCCCGCTGCCTTTAACCTCAGGTGGAAGTAGCAGGAAGCAGTTTTAAGGGGATGCCGATGGATTTTCGGCGGCTTAACCGTCAGCTTTGAAGTTTAACAGACTTTGCTGCTACAAGTATTTACATTTTCAATCAATCAATCAATCAATTAATCAATCAATCAATCAAACTGTATGTATAAAGCACTTTTCATATTAAAGTTTAACACAAAGTTCTTTACATTAAAACAAAACAAAATAACTAATATAAAACAAGTATGATAATTAAAATAAGCACAACAATAAAAATGATAAAAATAGGGCCTACCTGCCAACCCCTGAATTTTCTCACACCTCCCACCCCCCTAACTGATGGGGAAAAACGATGACAAATAGGCTGAGCACGAAAACAAGAAGTTGGAAACGCTAATAATTGGAACCTCCCTCTCTGTGAACAGCCGCATAACCAGCCAAATGCAGCATCACAGGCGGGGACCGCTCCACCACAGCTAAGCGGTGATGCAGGTTCCCATCCAGTGCTGACCAGCAACCGACCCAGAGGAAGAGGTCCCAACTAACTAACTAATAACACATTACATTTTGTGCTCACCTGCAGCAGGAAACTGCAAAAAATACAGTTGGAGTAGAGCTTAAAAATTCTAAAATCAACTCTAAAGATAGCTTTTGTTCTTTTATATGAATAGAGCTAATTTTTAAAGAAAGTGACATTTATTTGTGTGTATATATATTAAAAAAGACTATTATATATTTCTTTTTTTAACACAATTTAGTTTTTTTACTATATGAATAAAAGACATTTAACATTGCATAGACTAAAAAATGATCACGTTAACTAATGTTACTTCATTGGTTTTTAAGTCTTATAAATGAAAAAGATGGGAAAAAATAACACGATTAGGACTTATTTGGCTCTTAATCATAGTTTTCTTTTCTCTAGTAGGAATCTGTTTTTCATTTTCTAATTTATTCATTAATTTGGATGTAATGTTGTTTATTTCAAATGAAGTTCAAATCAACCCGATCCTAGACAAACATAGAGAATTTGTGTTTCTTTACAGCCATTGGTTCCACCTTCCTGTGTACGTCTTTCTGAACCTGGGATTCATCATAAAATATTCAATACAAATGGATAAATAACTAAATAATTTAAAAATTGTTTGCTTTAAAATGCATCTTTATTAAGTTCTTTATTCTGCTCCTGTAAAGTCTGTTTTCTTTTCTTTTTCAGCTTCTTTTAAAGTTTTTTTTTCTCTTACCTGCGTTCAATCCATTTTGACAATAATAAACTCTGGGCCTCTGGAGGCAAATTAGAAAATAATATCCTAGAATTATTTATTGTCTCGTGAAAAAACCTCTAATACCACTATTAAAGTAATTTAGTGTTTCGTCTGAGCGCTCACACCATGTGAGAGAGAGTTAACCAAATGTTGTTTTTACGTTTGGAGTTTCATTTGTGCCTCAAGGCGGGCGATTCCTCCATTCAGCCGTTCGGATCTGCAGGAAGCTTCGGATCAAAGGACAACTTTGGCTCTCGCCGGTTTATCCTTCAGACGGGCGTTCTGGATGAAAACACACTGACATTGAGTGCATGCCTCTTTTTGTTGCTGTTTACATGGAGTTTTGACTCCATGAAAGAAAAGAGGAGGGAAAAATGCCTCCTTTCTTGCTGCAGCAGCTCGTCTTTCAGCGCGAGTCACAAATGTGTGTTTTTTTTATTTTTTATTTATGTATTCCCCCCCCCCTCCTGATGATGCGACCGTGGGTTTTGGCTGCCTCGTGAAAGGGTTCGCTTTTTCTGAGTGATGAAAGAGGAGCTGTGGAGATGCTGCTGGGGTCGTGACACTGTTAGAGCACAGTGGTGGTGAGAGTCTTTACAGATGTTTTGTTCAGCAGATAAGAATAATCTGTTTGCCTCAGCGGGCCTGATGTTTCTGTGTGCGTCCGTCTTCATTGTTGCCGCCGTGACTCGGGTGTGTGTCTGTGTGCGAGAGCAGGGCTGCCTTTGAGGAAGGAGCCCTGTGTGGAGCCGGGTGATTAGGCACGCTGCGCTAGTCACAGGAAATGGAGTATCTGACGGACAGGCCGAGTGCATTATAGATGAATGCCATGCGTTGGTGGCTCAGAGCCCCCACCGAATATCTCTCAATTTCCTCTCTGAATGACAAAAGAAGGCACGCACAATTTCCTTGATCCGGAGCATTTGTTTAACTGCGCCCTACCCATTTAACCCATCCATTCAATAGTCTGTCTAGTAAAAGGAAATTTCAACAGTGTCAATTTATACAGCTCCAAAGAAGATCTGATTCCTCGCAGTCAGGGGCGGCGATGATACGCCTCTGGAATTTCGTTTTCAGCTGCCGGCTAAATTTAGAGTCGTCATTAAACAAGCCCCAATATTTCTTTTTTTTTGTTTTTTTTTTAAAGCTTCCTCTGTAGCGCAGCTAAACATCAGCTCGACAAAAACATTTCAAAGTTTGATGGTCAAAGCTGTGCAAACTTCTCTGGAGGTCAGAGATCCCTGATTACAATGAATTTTTGATTCTCTCTTTTTTTTTTTTTTTTTTCAAGCTGCTGTCATCCGTCACATTTTCTTATATAGCAGCTCAGAGCTGTCATTTTCTACCACCCCCCCATACTGTCTTTGAGTTAGTGACAGCTCATCTCTCCTGGTCACTGCTTGCTGTCTAGACTTTGAACTCCACATGTTTACTCGTTTTTTTTTTTTGTTTTGTTGCTGTTGTTGCCGCTTTGCAAAATGCTGGTTCCTACAATGGCTCATGTTTAATGGAAGTCCTCAAAGATTGGGAACGTTTTCAGAAGTCCGCATCGCTTTTCTGACTGTCATAGGGAGCGGCAGTCACTCCAGTTTAGATGCTTGGTTTCTTTTATTTTGAAGTTGCAAGCACACGTCTAAATTTTGGAAAGCAAAAAGTTGACGTGTATGATTTTGTCTTGGTCAATTTAATTGCCTTGTTGCAGGCCTGATCAAGTCTCTTTTGTTTTAGTTTATTTAGCTTAAAATAGGACTTTAAGTTGAAGGGTGAATTTTGATGGTTTTAACCCTCATACATTTCTAGAGCTTTTCCCTGATACAAACAAAAAAATTCTTCACTTTGACTCAAAGTTAGAAATTCTTGCCATTTTTCCACCCTCTAAATAATGATTGACAGGATGATCGGTTATAACCATTGACTGTCCAAACAGGACAAGTTAAAATCCCATAGACTTGTGTAGAGAAATAAACAGCTATTACTCCTTAATAGTCAGCTATTCTATTTGTCAGAATAACCATTCTTGCTCTGCCACCTTTTTTATATTTAAAGGTTCTTGCTAATCCTAATTTTTTTCATTATATTCTTTTCTTTACTGCAAATTATTTAAGTCATGAACTGACCAATCAGACTTCTCAATAAAAGTATGTGGTGGCCCCCACATTGGACATTTGAAACCTTTGGTTGTCAGATTCAAGTGGAAGTGGTATGGACTTCCAACAAGCTGAGTGGTTGCCATAGACGCAGTGAATCGGACCCGTCGCTGCTTACTAACGATGGCTGGCTCCAACATGGCAGCGTCCATATCGCAACTGAATTGACTTCATTTTATTGGAGCCAGAAGGAAACCATTATCTATGACGCCATACTGTCTTTGTCCAGTTCCAATATACAGTCAATGGTTCCAACTCTTTTAAATTACTTGGAACAAGTTGAAAGGTAGGCGTTCCAGTTCCAACAGCAGCGTCTTTGGGGGATGCTGATGCCTAAAACCAGCTGGACTAAAAGTGCATCAAAAAATGGTCTATTCCTCTGAATGTCATAATGATAAAAACCTCCAAACAATGCCACATTTCCAACCTCTTCAAAGTTTCTTCTTTTTTAGACTTCCGCCATGAACTTTTTTAGTGTTCTCAAAACTAAATCAGCTGCATTCAGTATTGATGAACAACATCATGTCTAAATTAAATCAAATTCCTTTCTTTCTTTTTTTTATTGTTGTTGTTGTACCACTATTTGATCATTTCGTTTGGGTTCTTTTAAGCTTTTACAACATTTTGATTCTTATGTGGCCCAAATTTGTCATAAGAACACAAAACAATGTCTAAATATTTTACTTAAGTTTTTGTTGTAACAAATTCCTTTCTTGAAATTGTCTGAAACCCAAAGCAACTGTTGCAGTTTCTCTAACTGGAAGCCAGTTTCAGAAAGGAAACATTTTTATTTGACTTTAAGGCTAAGAATGTGAGATGATTCCTTTTCACTAAACTCTTTTTGATGCCCAAAAATTAGTTCCCGTACCTTGTCAATCAGGCATTTGTCAGCGCGTTGTTGTCGAGCGGAGCGATCTCCCGTCAGCCTGCCAGAGCCACTTCAAACTTCATTTTTGCTTTTGAGAATCCCCATGGGTGGATGTCACAGATAATCTGCGTTCTTGTGTCTGTGGTTGAAAGGTAGACCAATATTGACCAAATCCACTAATTGTAATACGTTTCCTATGTGCACATTATCTATATCTATAAAAAGAAACACCAACAGGTTATGTTGTCAGACTTTTGTCATATTTACAGTCTGTAGTCTGATAGTTGTGACTGACGGTTATCCAGTGCAGCTCGACTCTGTATTTCTTACCGAAATTTGATTTTTTTATGGTCCCCCTACCAATGCTCTGGAGAGGAATTCTGCACTCTATGAATGTGAGCATCTGAGTGACACAACCTCATGACTAATTTGATAATTAATTGCCTTTTGGAAGACCTAATCGCATTATTTGACTCTGCAGCGCAGGTTGCGTGCCAGTACAGCGTAGCCTGTGGCTTAGTCACAGTGTGCCGGACTCATTAACAAGGCGGTCCAGAGGTTGTGGAGCGCGTACACACAGCCTGTGCGCACGACGACACACACCCTTACACAGATGTCTGTGAACAAAAGCTACATACAGTGCAGAGCATATTGAGGTGCAGTGATTGAGAGGTTAGGAGATGCCCTCTGGTGTATTTGATAAGGATTTGAATAACTGGCTGCTTAGATTTCCCAGGTGGTCTGAGAAAGCAGGTCTTTCTTGATGAAGTTATTGCTTGTCATGAAGCTCCTCCTCCTCCTCTTCTTGAACTCTCTCTGAGACACCAGGAAGGATTTTTTTTAAAAACCAAAAAAAAAGCACTTTTTGAAGGTCTCCTATGCCGGTTTAAGTTAGAAAAACAAAGAAGTCATTTGTCTCTGCGTTTTGTGTGTGCGCATCTCTCTAGCACACACTTACACATGCGACTTAATTATGACGTTACAGAAATGGGCAGTTTGCTCCGACACCCCGCTTGCAGAATCACACAGCAGACAGACTTAAAAGAGCTCATTAGCTCTCTCTAAAGAGCTGTTTACTGCTTATACACACATGCACAGTAATGGGCAGCTCTGTTGATGCAGATGGACGCCAAGCATAATGAGAATGATTAGGCTTCTGTGTGTGGAAGCTGGAGGAGAAGGAAAGAAAACCCTTGCAGACTCGACGCCTCGCCGCCGTTGTTTTTTATTTTCCTCGGCTGAGTGCACCGTCCCTCTGGCTTCCTCCTGTAGCGCACGGGGCTTCCTTGTTGTGCTGCACCCTCCTAAACTTTCCTCGGATAAAACGATTAAATGTAAACACACTGCGAGTCTCTCGTTGGCCGGAAGTATGGGAAAATGCATTGCAGCTTCTTTTTATGGGAGTATGCACTGGAATCAGCTACTTTTCTGCATTGTAATAAAAAGGAATCCAGATGAAGGCCAGACATTCAATAATAAGTCAACTCTGGTGAAGAACTGGTGTCCGAACCGTGTACAAAAGGTTTTTGGAGTGAATTTAATGCCTGCCCCAAGCCTGCATCTCTACAATAAGTGACATTGCCTTTCTCGTTGCCCCTGGTTTACATCACATTGAATTAGAGGCTTAAACCCCTGAAAGATCCCAAAGTCGGCTGTCCTTCCGTCTCATCCATATGTTCTAGAAAAGGAGCAGCGAGTTCAAAGCGCTCAGTTCAAAGCATCTGTCCTCATTTGAATAACGTAGAGTAATCGCTATTACCTTATTTAAATAGTGCAAGTTATCATTTGGCCTTCATTTGCATTGCTGGGGTAATGACTGCGTCTCTGCATTAACCTCATTATAGAGGAGATGAAAGCCTTGATGGAGCCTGACACACTCTTTCATATATGTTATCTTTATTAATGATGGAATTAGGAAGATTTGTGTTCCTTTAAACATCGCTCATAATGGAGTTTGATAGAGTGTCAACCCAAGCTGGAGAAAGATGCCGCGACTTTGTCTTCCCTTCTAATCTTTCCGACTTTGTGATTGTCCTCCTGATTTTCCCCTTTTTTCGTTCCACCTTTCGTGATTTTCATACACACCCTTCTCTAGGCTTTGATCTTCTAGTTTCACGTTGTTCCAAAACAAGAATGGATACAACTCAATGTCAACAAACCCTCAGAATGCATTTTAAAAAAAAAGAAGTTGATTTGATAACTGTTTGTTGTAAGATGTCACCATAGCAACCAAAATGGTCAAAGATTCATAAAATCACTACTTTCTTATCTAGACATTAAAAAAAAAGTCAATGATTTAAGCACAAGTCCATCTGTTTAATCTACTCAATCTCCATTTACATCTTTAGTTCAAGTCTGGGAACTTGATTCATTTCATCCATGGCAAACAGTGGTTGCTAAGGAAAGGTATAAAACCGAGCTTTATATAATAATGTGGAAATTAGTCTTTGCATTTAGAAGTTCAAGATAAACCAAAAAAAAGAAACAATATAGTTGCTATGGGCCTATCACTTTTGTAGAGACCAGTATTTGGAACCAAAATAAGACCTGACTGACATTTTATAATACTATCTCCATATTTTCACATTAGTGGTGCGCACTGGTATAGAAATTGGTTGATCTACTTTCAAACTTATGTCAAGGTGCATCAACCAAGACAGAAGAGTCAGAGATAAGTCTGTCAGATTTTATTAATTGGGTTTACAGTGGCTCTAGAACTTGTTTGTTACACGCTACATGTTAGCCACGTCAGAAGCATTTTCCGTGTTGGCGTATTCACAATGCCGGGGACTCCCATGATTGCTAGGGGTAAAAAAACAAAAAAAACAACGAATACCGCTAAAACAAGCGTAACTGTGACCACGCTAACTCCCATCCTTGTTAGTAATCTGTCAAAAAAACAAGTAACACACATAATGCGACAGCGCTACATGTTAGTGTATTTACAAAAGACACCAACTGTAAAAAAAAAAATAAACATTTTGGTAGAGCGCCTATCAAAAATACCTTCAACAGCAGTAAGCACACTCAGTATTAGTCCATACATAAGGCGCTATGGATTATAAAGTGCTTTTTTTCCTTTTAAATGTGCACACTTTACAGAGCAGAAAAGATAAAACTCCTAAGTCAAACGGACGTCAACTCTAAAAACTCTTAAAATACAGGATCATTTTTAAAGCGCACATCCTCACTGGTCACATTGACTTCTCGTGTGTGTCTGTAATTCACCACAGATTACCAATAAGATGCCCACAGACGCCGTGGCTCACATGTTTGACCAGCAGGAATTGCAGACATCAACGATATTTGCAAAACAACGTCTGCTTTTTGGTTATCTGTTAGATTCGGGAATGTCCAATTGGTCCAACACATTGGGAAGGAGAAGCAATGGCAGCATGTTTAGGTTGATGAAGCTGAACAAATCTGCGCAAAGATTCAGAGTTAATTGTATGATGTCTAAATTGAGTTTCAACTGAATAAAGTTATTTAGTTTCCCGAATATTCTTTTATCTCTGCACTGCAAACAGAGCCCCTTTTGAAATAAGTCAAAGATTGCTCCCCCATTGGCAGATTTTCTTTAGACAAAAACAAAATTTGCCAAAGGGGGTAAGAGAATACTAATTTTAAGTAACAATTCAAATCCCCAAAGCCGTGTTTTCTCAAGCTAAAGAATTTTTCTTGCGTGACAGAAAGTAAGACAATTAATCTTGAAACAAGGTTCTTTTTACTTCCTTCAGATTCTGTTTTTGTAGCGTGGAAGAAATGTGACAATGCTACAAAAACAGCATCCATGTTTTGGTAGACATCAGCAGAAAAAGATCTCCGTCTGTTGAGCTGGAAACAGTGATTACAAACAATTCACCTTTGGAATTTCAATTTTTTTTCTGATATAATCTGCCATATAAAGTTCTTCCAAATCTGCCAGTCATTGCCTTTTGTATTCAATTGTATCTTTTTTTAAAGAAAAAATGTGAAAAGAAGTGTCAATAACCATCTTTTATCAACACATTTTTCTAGAAATCATAGAAAATATAGACGTCTCAGAATGACATCATGCTCATTATTCAGCTTTTCAGTGACTCATTGGCTTTCGGGTGAGCATAGAGAGCTCAGACAGTTCTAGATCTGTTATTTAACATTTCTCATATTCAGCCGGTCAGTCTTAACTGTAGCGGTCCTCTTCTCGCATAATTGTTTCTGCCGCTTATTGGCCAAAAGATCGATTGCTGCCTTCAAGGCGTCTTTGTTGCTGGATGTCGGCGCATCAGGAAGGTGTGAAGTTGTTGAAACGTCTGAATCAGACAGCAAAGAGAGTGTTGAAAGTGTGTATTTACCGACACTGAAAAGCTGTCTGACTGTGGCCCAGAGCTTTCTCCACAGCACATATATTATTCAGTAACAGTCAAGACTCCACGTGTGGCGCCAAAGCACAGAGCTTATGGCGATGAGTATTTTTTTGATCCTTATATCTTAGGCTTTGATTGACTTGATAACCCTGTTTCTTTTTGTTTGTTTGTTTTGGATCTTTGCAAACACCATCTGCTCTGAGCGGGATGGAACAGAAAGCAGCGGTTACATCACCGCGTGAATCACTCGCGGCCATCTCTGTGAAGAACTGCAGCATCCCTCTCAGGCAGGCACGTTTGGTTGGAGACGATCCGAACCGCCTCCTGCTGCCTCATCATGTCTTCATCTCCTAAAACCTGAGCTTTTGCAGTTCTCCATGTTTCCACAAGGCAGAACTCAGGAAAAGCTTTTTTTTTTTTTTTATCTGAGGCAATAAGACGAGGGGGGGGGGGTTGATGGGCTCGCCCGCCTCTGCTAGACTCCCCCATCGGCTAGAATGTTGTAAATTAACACAATTAGCAGATCGCCATTCTGCTAATTAGCCACTGGTGTCTGCGGAGGCATGGCTAGAAAGGAGGATCGAAGAGAAAATGGGAGTCTGGGGACCCCCCCCCCCCCCACACACACACACACACAGTTTTTTCTGTCTGTTACCAAACAAACAGGGCCTCGGATAAAAGAATGTTAATGTGCATGTCTTTGGAATATGCTTGCAGCAGCATCAACAGAGGGGAGGAAGGCGTCTGATCCTCGCTGAGCAGGTTCTATTGGCCGCACAGAGATGCCGACATGAACCAATTCTGCAGCAGGGAATGCTCAGCGGACCCCCAGCCGCGGGTCTCCACATGCAGCCCTCCGCCAGTCAATAAGTTGGAGGAAGCGGCCTAAGTGACGGCGATATTATCCTTTATTTGTGTGCACTAAGTCAAATCAAACGGGGTTCAATCTGCCGCGCGGCTGCTGTGATTACGCCCCGGCCCGCCTTTGATAGCGCCGAGGCTTTGATAGCGACGGTGGAGTGTTACTGTCGGTGTTTGCAGACGGCATCGGCTGGGATTAAAGGAAACAGTGGCGCTCCAGCCTCCCGAGGCAATAAAAGAGGGGGGGGGGGGTTGGAGCCAGGTGAGGGAGATGAGATGGAGCAAGGAGGGAAGAGACGGGGGGAGGCAGGCGGAGTAAATAAGAGCAGGGGTGGAGGAACAGAAAGGGACTGAGGAGAGAAGATATATATCAAAATAGATTGAGTCAGAAAAAAAAAGGAGGTGAGGAGAAATAGAGACTGCTCTTGAAAGAGGGAGGTGGAAAATGAATGACCACAAAAAAAAAAAAAAACTGCAGAGAGGGAAGAGGAGAGGCAGGCTGGTGGAGAGAGAGGAGGTCAAGGTGGAGCTGTGCAGACAGGAACTAAGCTTGAGACACAATGTGTTGTAATTCATAGCTCGCCGCAGCTCCTGTGAGCGCGCCCGTGTTTGTCCGTCTGGGTCAGTGGAGGTGCGCGTGCGCTGCGGCACGCCTGAGCGCAGCCATATAGTTTTTTATTTTTTTTTCCCCCTCTTTTTCTTCACGCCTCAGTGTATGAGCACAGCTCTGAGTGTGTGCTGAATGAAAGCACAATGAGCAGAGAGAAGGCTGCATGTGTGCCATGCTTTGTTGCAGGCGCATTTTCAAACCCATCTCCAGCCACCTCAGATGAGCTGGGGATTATAGAGTGACCCTCCATGCCTCTGTCTTATTGGTCTGGCCGGGATGCATTAGGCTGCTGTAACCAGCCGTCGCACAGTCCCCGTCTGCTGCAAGCAGACCTGCTGACGCTCGGCCAGTCCTGATGAGAAGTTCATCCACGTATCAGGTGGAAATCACTTCAGTTTTTCATCATTTGTTCAAATATTGTGGATAGGATAACTGATGAATGTCCAGCCATCAGCCAACCTCATTGTTTCAAATTAAATACCGCCTTTCTCTGAAATGAAACCCAAATTTCCACAAAAATAACTCAGACATTGTAAAAAGCCTAACCACAAACTTTGTTTTTATGGCAAACAATATTACATAAAACATGAAGGATACCACAAATCTCAGTTTAAAAAACTGTAGGTTACACCACTAAGGCAAGACATGAACAAAATGTATTGTTGCATCGCTACTGCATACCAGTATTTTTACATTGACTGTGTCAAAAAAATACTGTGCTCAAGGATGCATTGTTTTATTACATCACACCAGATTTAAGACGTAAGTCAACTGAAGGGGCTTTTCCTCATTGCTACTCACTTGTTAGAAAATAAATAAATGAATAAATTAAAAAATCAACAGAATCGTACCTTTTTTGTGGTTAGTTTTAGTCATTCGTATATTGAACTTAAACAGAAATTTGACCCAAAAATCAAGGTTTTAATCATATCAGGAAGCAAGTGTAACATTATACATATGTAAATAATCCTGAATAATAAAACTTAGACTTCATCATGCTGTCTCTCCTGTGCAGAACGTGTTTGGTTTGCTAAACCTACATAAATATTTAAACACAATCAAAATTTCATAATAAATGTGATTATGTGAAATGAATATGTTAGTTGGCAACTTAAGTTTTAGTTTGTTGGACATAACTAACAAATATGTAACTGTAAGGATACTAAAGATAACAACCCAATAGAGCTTTTTTCTAGGAAGGCCACCATATAAAAAGACATGTTAACTATGCAAATTTCTAATAATGAGCATCTCCATCGGGCATTATCCCGCTTATTCTGTGGTCACTAATGAAATAGTTATATATTAAATCAATTAGATGTTGAGTCTTAACTTTCAAATCGTTCTTCACACAAAGTGGACTATTTCATGTGCAGTGAGATGCGTTGTTACGGTAACGGCTACAGAAGCCGCACTTCGTTCCACTTCAGCCGATGTATAAAAGCCAACTGGCGGAGGAATCGTATAACTATGACGTCATGTCTTTAATCCAGATGGTGAAGCAAAGATTTCTAGTTTTTTAGATGGATAAAATGACGTTAAAGTTATTTTAATAATTATTAATGAATTATTATTATTATTATTATTTATAAACCTCTGTTAGGAGTTTCTCTTCTTCCGGTTACCAACTGGTTTCAAGGCTTTGGCAATAATATAGTAAATTGAGGCTACTTCTTAAAGTGTCCATTGTCACTTTTTATTGGACAACCAATCAAAATCCAGTATTCACCCTGACTATGCTGTAAGCTCATGTAAATTATATTCAACGATTCAAAATTAGAACACCAATTGGCTCATTTCAGATAATAAATTATTTACAAAAACATGAGTCCCTGTACAATTCTAGTAGCAGAAATAGTGTTTTATTAGTCGTAATTGTTTTTAAATGCGGTGTTTAGGTTGTTTATCCCTTTAGCACAAAAAGTGCTTTAAGCTTTTTGTCATTTACACATTAAAAAGTTATAATAATTTGTGAATATGTACATTAAGTTAAAATCTTTTTTTAAACAAAGTTGTGGCGTTCTCCAATAAAGATTCTAAACAGTGTTTCTGTTTGCACCACCTTCTAAATGACGAAATTTCCGACATTGATATAATTTTTCTCTAAACACCTAAAAAAAAAGTGCGCGTCATTGTCTTCCGACAGATTTGTTTTTGTCGGCATATTTTTTAAGATGTTTTCTTTTTTCTTCTTTCTCTCAGGCTTAAAGATGCAGTGGACCCCCGAGCACAGCCAGTGGGCCGAGCAGCATTTTGACATATCTTCCACCACTCGCTCACCGGCCCACAAAGCTGAAGCATACAGGGCAGTGCCCGGGCACCTGCAACGGTCCGCCGCCTACCAGTACGCCTGGGCCAATGACGACATCTCCGCCCTCACTGCGTCCAACCTGCTCAAGAAGTACGCCGAGAAGTACTCCGGCATCCTGGAGATGCCGGGCTCGTACTCCGAGCCGCCCGGCGTTCCTGGAGTGATGAACGGACGAAAAGGGGACTCTGAGCCCTGGCAGGACGGCGTGTACCCCATGAGCTGCATCCCGGAAGGGGTTCCCATTAGAAAGGGAGGTGTGGCAGCGGCGTCGGAGGTGGTGTCTGGCATGTGCAGCTCCCCTGGTCTGGCCTCCAGTACCCTGAGTGAGCCGAGCTACTCCAGCAGCAGCTGTGGGAGCCATTCGGCCACGGCGCTCCACTCCTCCTCCATGCCCTCTCAGGATTACGCCCCCACCTACAGCGGCCCATACCTGCACAGCAGTTACAGTTCCCAGTCTGCCCCTACCCCAGCCCTCCCCTCTCCACTGCACAGCTCTGGGCTCCTCCAGCCCCCTCCTCCACCCTCCCATCCCACCTTAGTTCCATCATACAATGGAGGCTCCCCCAACTTATCGAGTTATAACTACCCCCCAGTTGGCTACCCAGCACAGGGCTCAGTGGGACCAGGATATAGCCCTGGAGGAGCGCCACCACCCTCATCGTACCTCCACTCAGGCATAGCTGCTCCTACACCTCTTCCGCCCAGTTCTTCTTTACCTGGATACCCATACCAGAGCCATAACCTGACCCCAATTGCCCCCACCCCTTTGAACAGTAGTTCCTCCAATACACTAAAGAGGAAGGCATTCTACATGGCAGGCCAGGGGGAGATGGACCCCTCTTATGGAAACTTTGGGTACGCCCAGGCTCGGAGCTCAGCGGAGAGCCCCATGTACCGGGTGGCAGATAGCAGCAGTACCAATGGAGGTTCCAACCCCACCAGTGGTGGGTTTGACAGGAACTCTAATACTCAGAAGCAGTCCTCAATGTCATCAGAGCAGCAAAGAAAGTACGGTGGTCAGGGAGCAGGGGGTCCACTGACTCCACCGGCCTATGTCTCCTCCACCCTCGGTGGCTCCCGGTCTGCCGATTCTCTTGCTAGCTTCACCTCCCCCTCCCTGAGTGAGCAGTCGGCTGATGATCATCGCATGCACCTATCTCATTCAGCGCCTGGGCCCACCTCCTCTTCATCTAATTCCTCTTCGCGGTTGGCTGAAGAACAGCTAAAAACCTGCAATCCTCAACTCCTGGACATGGTGACGTCAGAAATCGTTCAACAGGGGCCCCCGGTGGACTGGAGTGACATTGCAGGCCTGGAACTAGCCAAGGCTACCCTAAAGGAGGAGGTTCTGTGGCCCATTCTGCGTCCAGACATGTTTAGTGGTTTGGGACCATCCCCGCGCTGCATACTGCTGTTTGGCCCAAGGGGCAGTGGAAGGACGTTGCTCGGCCGCTGCCTGGCCACTCAGCTGGGGGCACCGTTTCTCCAGCTCAGTGGTTCCACCTTGGCCACCAAGTGGTTGGCTGATGGAGAAGAAATCATCCGAGCGTCCTTTCTGGTGGCACGTTGCCGTCAGCCCTCTGTACTGTTCATTAGTGAGTTGGACATGCTTCTGTCCGCCCACCTCAGTGAAGAAAGTCCAATCAACCAGCTAAAAGGGGAGCTACTTGCCCAGATGGACTCCCTTCTTATGGGTTCTGGGGAGGACAGTAATAACCAAGTGTTGGTGATCTGCTCCTCTAGCAGACCACAGGACATGGACGAAAGTCTACGAAGGTACTTTTCTCGGAGGGTGCTGGTGCCCCTACCGGATAATGCAGCCCGGCACCAAATTATAAACCAGGTTCTGGCCCAATCCCAGCACAAATACTGCTTGAGTGAGGAGGAGCTGGCGCTGCTGGTCCAGCGAACCGAGGGTTTTTCTGGACTGGATCTTGTCAGACTATGTCAAGAGGCCCTCGTAGGTCTGTTACACTCTGCACAGGGCATGGACATGACTGGTATGATGCCCAGGGGCCAGATCCGGCCCCTCGCCTACCAAGACATTGACAGTGTGTGTTGTAAATTCCAAGCCAGTATATCGCAGAAAGAGATTGACACTTACACTGAGTGGAACAAAATGTTTGGCTGCAGCCAGTGAAAACACAGACAGACACCGCCCTTGAGAAAAACAGGCTTTCACAGTTCCTCCCCTCAGGGCAAATTCATTGAGCTGGAGGGAGCGGTACGCCGAAGGCCAACACAAGCCCGCTGTGCTTTCAGAAAGCAGAGTTTAGATGCACCCAGAAACCTGGTGTGTTCCTCGTCTACCGAGCTAGAGTTTCAGTCTGAAAACCTGACACTCGAAATAGCCAGGCCTTGTTTACACACAAGCGAGTTGGCTTCACATCCGATGGCCCTATGTATATATAAATATGTTGTCGTTCTTGAAATTAAGTTGGCTATCTAAGTGCCTGAAGTGGTGCTTTCTGATTTTAGTTAATTTGCCTCACAGTCAACATTCATGGCATGAGCTGATGATTATTAAGAGCTTTAAAACTTCAGCAGTGAGTCTGAAAAAAAAAAAACCCTGATAGTCGCCATCAGTGGTGGTTCTTCATCCTTTATTGTCCTGCTTGGAGCCGTTATCCATTCGGGTGGCAGTAGTCTGGCCCTGTCTCGCATTTCTCTCCTCCGATTCTGTGTCTGCAAAACAAACAACACTCAGGAAAGCCTTTGTAAATTGTACAGTACCTCAAGATCATGTTGACGT
This sequence comes from Oryzias sinensis, assembly GCA_037389245.1. NCBI lineage: Eukaryota > Metazoa > Chordata > Actinopteri > Beloniformes > Adrianichthyidae > Oryzias > Oryzias sinensis. Next base: position 12,067,684 of record CM074510.1, read on the forward strand.
AAAAGCACTAAAACCTGAGAGGAAAATCTGACACTGGAAGGTGTGGTTCAAGAGGCTATTAAGGATAGCAAAGGAGTGACAATGAATGTATTAGATATGTTCTCAATCGACGGAACATTATCTTGAGTATAAAATCATTTTGTCTTAATTATTTTGTTATCATCACAGCAGGTGCTTGAGTTACCTGTTCTTACTTGACAAATCCTTCGACTTCTTACCATTGCTCTTGAAAAATGTGATACCGTGTTGTCGCCCAGCTTGGGTTTTTGGGGGTGGGGTTTATACAGGCGGGGGAAGTGTTGGGAGGATGTACATTTTTGAAAACGGCCACAATCGACATACAATCTAGGCTACATGGGAGCCCCATCAGCTTATCAACACACCTTTTCACTCATTTGTTGCACAGTTGGAAGGTTTTATTGAAAGAAGCGTAAGTAAATGTTTAACGTCTCTGAAAGTACACGTTTGCTAGCACAGAAAAGCTAAATGAGATGCATTTCGTATTCTTTATATGCAAAAAAAAAAAGAAAAAGTGCACAAAAACAAACTTATATTGACATTTTTGAAACATTGGCAAGAGATTTCACAATTAGTTTTTCAAATTAATGACATCACAGACAACGTCCGGTCTAGTCATCTTAACAATAAACAAATATTAGTTTGTTTGTTTTTTTCCCCCCCATACAATATTTGGCATAATTGAGGGTGTTTATGCGTAAAGTTCAACTGGGATCACTTTTCGTCAACTTTTTTGCCGTTTTATTCATTACAAAAGATTAAGAAATCCAAAATTTTACCGCTAATGCTCTTAATCAGAGCTTAAAGTGATGTCAGTTTTGGCCCCCCCCCCCAAAAAAATTCTGTGGCTTCTAAGGATTTTTTTAAAACCTATTTGACCGTACACATGAAGATAAAATTAGTATAAACATGTTTTCTAAAAAACAAAAATAATAATAATGATAAAAGGCTTATTGGCTGTTCAAAGTGATGTCATGCTTTATTTTGTAGAACGTAAAAAAATAAAACTGTTACCTTATTTCCGAATTTTTATGTGTTTTCAACCAAAGTGAAGCTTATTATCTGTAACAAAACATGTTTTTTGAATAACAGACAGCAGAAACGCTAACTAAAATAAGGAAAATAAACAAAAACGTGGATCAGTTTTGGATGCCGGATAGGCAATATGGCGACCAAAAAGGTTGTCTCAGTTTGACTCTGTTTACCACATCAGAGAAAGAAAAAGGATTTTTAGCAGTTTTTCATCATTTATGACACAATAACCTCCACAGAACTGATGCTAAACCTACAGCTAACGACCAAAACATTTAGGTTTTTGATTTATTTATTCAAGTCTTCTCTTTGGTGAAGTTTGGTAAATTGACACCATTGTAATCAAGTCCAATCTGCATGCAGGTGGAGTACAGGTTTTGCCACTTGCATGGCTGTCCAGATTCTGAAGAAAAGCTCAGACATATGCCAGCACTAAACAGCAGCGCTCATTTACAACACCGTGCTTCATTTGGCAAACAGCCTGAAGCAGTAAAACAAGGTTTTAACCCTTTACCCCTGGAGCTTTAGCGTTCTTTGAATGACCATAAAGCTACGTTCACACCGCCCTTAACAACGCGAGCAGCCATTTTCAACGAAAGGTCTATGGAAACGTGCGTATGCGCGTTTCGTGTTCAAATTAACATTTTTAGGAGGACTCTACATACAAAACGTGCGGACGCTGAATGCGCATTGCAAGTCAATCCACGTAGAACCTTGACCAATCAGGGACTTGCATTTGGTAGTGACGTGTGGATGGCATCTTTTTTTAATTCACGGAAGTACCAACTGTTAGAAATTGATCTTGGAGGAAACAAAAATGAATGATTGGGGTTTGTATCCAGCTGGAATTCTATGACACCAAGTCTTTCATATATCCAAATAGAGCTGTGAAAGCAAAAGCCTGGAGCAAGATTAACCAGATCTGCACCACTTCAACATTCGACACCAATTGGACTTGGATTTAAGAACAATCGTTTAGGCAATTAACCGGATCCTAACAGATTCTGATGCAGATAAAGGCGAAAATAGAATCAGTTGAATATACATCAAATGCGTAAGCGTTTCGTTAATTCAACGAACATGTGTGTTTCCTGTCACTACCGACAGCTCTGGTATTAAAGGGTTATAAAAGACTGGATTGGAAGAGTTACACTTGTCTTTTTTTGGTTTCAAACCAACTCTTTCAGGTTTCTGCATATCTTTTTCATCACCTGACCTCAGGAACTTTTGGCTTCAGAGAAAAAGAAAACAATCATCAAAAAAGTTCAATCGGATGACAGTCATTGAGAAACCATTGAAATCCAAACGTTAGCTGAGTAGTTTGACAGTAAATCAAATTGGCAGAGCATAAAAATAACTATATTTTTGATCATTTCTGTTGGGACTTTGATGCAGGTCTTTTGGGTCCTTCAACATGATGTTTGATACCCGTTGGAAAATCTTTTTGTTTTGTTTTCGGCGCCTCTGTCATTCTGTGCTGTAGTGCAGCTTCATGCGTATTCTTGTGAAAATGTTGATCATCAGTCGCTTGTGCGTCCACTGGGTGTTTGACCAAAAACTCATCCTAAAACCTAAAAGAAAAAAAAGAGAAAAAAAGCTCCAACGGTGAAGGAAAGTGGGGCTTTTACGGTGTAGGACCACGTTTTCCTGCTTTCTCCAGAGTAGAACCCAAAGTCCGGTGTTGTGCTGAGCATCAGCAAAATCTGACGGCGGGGAAAGACGGGCGGGACGAGGGGCAGCGTGGAGCAGCCCCCTCAGAAAACCAACCCTCAAAAACAATTCCCAGAATTCCCTCCGTCAGCAAATCCTCCGGAGAGAGAAGAGAGGGTCTCCGGACGGAAAGAGCTGCTGGAGCACTTTCGGAGCTCTGGCACAGACGTCCCCCCCCCAAACCAACCACTGGAAACGTGGCGGTCAATGCTGCGCTTTGTTTGTGTTTTCTGCTCCTCTTGATGTTTTTCGACACCCGCCGCCCTTTATTTTTTTTTTTACTGCATTTCTACCTCATTGCTACAAAAACACTTGTCTCTTTCCTTTTCTGTCCAAATTTCAAACATTTATTTATGAAAAAAATACAAAACAAAGACACCGTAACGTTTTACGTGGTCTACCTCAGACGATTGTGCAGAAAGCTGATGGTGCAACCACGGGCTACAGCATGGCTTCGATTGGTGTGGGGGTGGGGGTGGGCGGGGTCGGGAAATCTCATGTAATCCAGAACATTTGCTTTAATCTTTTGTGAACTTCTGTGGTTGTACGCGTGTGAATGTGTACATACGTGGGCACACCTCTTTGTTTTTTTTTGTTTTTTTTTTTTTTATAAATTGTTAGTATATATTACACACTTGCACAACTTTGAACCAGAGTGTAACGTGTTTCTGTTGTACATATCTCTATACATACAATACAAATGCACCACTTGTTTATATGTGTGAATATGTTGCCATACTTGCAGTAAATGTATTTTCATGTAATCTGAGGTACAAGCAGCAACAAACGACCCATTAAAGACATTTCCTTGGGAGATTATATCTTAGCTTGTTGCGTTCTTTGTTTAACCGTTGCTCTGAGGAAAGAAAAGATTAATAGCGGAATTTATTTATCAGAACAATGGAAAAATAAGTGTACTGCCTGGGAAAAAAAAAAAAGGAAAACACAGTCGAGCTGATAAATCGTCTTAATGAGCCTAGAGTTAGTCACCCTTGTGTGCAATTATAAAATCATCCGAGTCGCTCCGAAAGCCGGTTCTGTCGCTTCTCTCATTAAAATGTAACAATTCATTTCTCTTGCTGTGCTAAGAGTGGCAAGACGGAAACATTAAAGCATTCATTATATTTGGCCATCACAAAGAATTTAGATTATGCAAGCTCTCTTAATGAAAATGATTTTGCACGTGTCATTATACAGCTGGCGGTGAGGTGTAGGAAGCCGCCGTATAGCCTCCGTAATTATCCGAGGAAAAACTCAAATGCCTGGCGATGGGGGTGGGGGGTCAAAGAGCATCAAGGGCTGCTGTTTTCTTTATTATCTGCCTTTGAAAACCCGCTGCGGCCATCAAAAATTATTTACGACCAGCTTTTATGTCCAAAGTGATGTTGGGAAGCCGTTTTTAGGACGGGGAAACTGTCCAGCAGAGAGCTGTTGTGGGAGGGGAAAAAAACGCTTGGAGCTCCCGTCTTTCAGGACCAAATCCGGTAAATAAACTCAACAACGTGGCATAGGGACCACAAGCCAAAACTTTCTACGGTCCAGAGACAAAAGTTGGTGAACACAAACGATGGAGCTTCCAATTCCGGACACAGAAATAAATGAAATAGCCTAAAATAAAGCAAGTTATTAATATTTTACATGTTGTTGATCTCCTTTGTTTTGCAGATAGAAAACAATGGGAAAACCTGGTAACCACATATATATATACATTAAGGTTTTCTTGTCTTTTTTGATACCACATCTTCCCTATCTGCTCTAAATACGATCATTTTGTCACGTAAGGGTTAATGGCCGACAAAGTAAGCATTATCAGAAATTAACGCACGATGTGGAAGCCTAAACCGTCCGACACAAAGCTTCCGTGAAGTGCGTTAATGCTGATAATGCACACTTTGAAGGCCATTAACCCGCTTATACCGTGGTCACTTACAAAATAAATCAAGATTCAACCAGTTTTTAGTACTTTATTCTTGTTATTGTTTTATTTTGGTTCGCTTTTTTTTTTTTTTACTTAAAACGGACTATTTGTTACGCAGTGTGGCGCGTTGTCATGGTAACGGACCTCGAGTGCAGCGGCAAAGGAAAGCAATATCGATGCTGATCGTCACGATGGGTTAAATAAAGCATCAGTTCAGAGAGAAAGGTTACCTCTTACCATTTGTTTTTGTCCTGCCGTGCCTGTGGTATATCACTTTTTGATGAACACCCAGCAGCCAATCAGAATCGAGTGATCCCGCAATTTGTAGTATTTTTGTGAAGATCGTTCCATTGATGCTTTGACATGCTTTACGTCTGCAAAATGAAGTTTATTAGTCCTTATTAAGGGCTTGACCGCTCCTTACCGTGCCTTATTAAAACGTCGCGCGTTTCATCAAGTTTCTTCAATGTTTAGGCAAAGCAGTGAAATCGATCCAAAGTCATAAGAAAGCTGCCGACGGTTCCCAAACATCCGTTAAGTCCACTGTACCTTGTTCCTAATCGAAATCAGAGTATAAGCTATCCCAGTAAGCACTGCATATGTTAACACTGCATTTTCCAATGCGGAAACTCAAGTCCTTCAATGGTGAAGTGAGCATGCGCAAACTGCTGGTGCAGTGACACCCCCTTTACGGTACAGACATAGTCGCAATGAATTAAAAACACAGTCAATGGATTGAAAAAAAAAAAGATTTCTTTTCAAATTAATAGTCTTTTGGGCTGTGATGGACTGGGGAACCATTCAGGGTGTAACCTGCCTTTGACCAACTGTGGTTAGGATAGGCTCCAGCAACCTCAAGACAACAAAAGGAACTTGATTGGTTTGAAACATTGATTGATGGGATGGGGGGGGGAAAACTTTACTAAACAATAAGAGTTTATTCCTGGCAACATTTTAATATCAATTGTAATGTTTAACAGAGTTATCCAGACAAACCGTTTTTCAATAATTTGCGACGTACTATTAAATCCAGGACTACACCTAAATTAGCAGCACCTTGATCGGAAAAAAAGATTTTTTTAATATAAAAGGCAGTAAAGTCAGGCAAGAAGGGGTTAAAAAACCCTCTGTTAAGACATTTCTAGAGGTTTGTCTTTTAACCTCTATAAACATCAGGGTTCTTGCGTCTTTAATTTCCCTCTTTAAACACAGGAATACCCTAAAAGAATATTTAAGGGAGTTCTTACGTTCAAAGGTTTGATTATATTAAATAAGTATAATTCTTTGCTGCTTTCTTTATTTTTTTTTTTAAATGAAGTTGCCCACAATAAACGGGAGGGTCTTTAAATTGTTTATATTAAATTTGAAATGAAAAATTTCATCTTAATTCAAAAGTAAAAAGAATGGGTTTGGGTAAACTCTGGAGGTGTTTGTTTTTTCCTGTTTTAATCTATGCTAGGACTTTAATAACATTATATTGGGTTTATATGCTCAAAGTAATTTATTTTTGTTTGCTCTACGCAATGTGCTAAAAAAAACTATTTTTGTTAGCTTCTAGTTTAGCCATCTGGGACCAGCATTGGGAGGAATGTTGTTAACAGAGCTAAAAGTTATCAAAATAAAAGGGGCAGGGATGGATTTAAATGTTTTTATTTAAAGGATTTACATTAATCACATAACGACCTTTTTCTGTTTCCTATTTTAAAAACCGTTATGTCACTTTCAACTTTAAGATGGTTCTTAATTTCCAAAGTTATATTTTTGCAGTACGATTGATGACAAAATGCGTTTTTTTTTTCTTCATCTTTTGTATTTGTGAAGCTGAGGTTGGCCTCGACCCGGCTCTGCAGGGGTGAGGACGCGTGAAGATCTTATCGTCAAAGCTGACCCTTCCGGGTTTTTTTTATTTTCTCCCTATAGAGGTGCATCACCTGGATTAAAAAAAAAAAAACGTTTATTCCCACCGTAAAGGTTTGTGTGAATGTCGGTGAACCCCGTGGTTACCCGGCCTGACCCTGTCACCTCCTCCTTTTGAAGCGCCCTGGCTCCCCCGGCGGTGCCAAAACACCTCTGCTCACTCTTTTGCACAACAATTAAAATATGCAAAATGATGGTTTTCCTTAAGTAGTCTTAAATGTGCAATCTATTCAAATATGAGAGGAAATTGCCCACAGCTCAAAAAGAAGGGGGGAAAAAATGGTCGAACAGGGGTAAAGCCTGAATAAATTATGCAAATACCACAAAAGGGCTTTACCACTTGAAAGCCTAATTTTCCTATAATCAGCACACTGTCGCCTAATATTTTTTTCCCACCTCTTATTAAAAGTGACTGTTCTTTTGCCGATCGTCTGTCGAGTCGCCCGGCGAGATGACTGCAGCCTGCCAGACTAAAATGCTAAAGCATTTTGCCGGAGCTTTTAGATGATGGTTACATTCCCACACAAGTAATTATGCGACGGAGAGTCCTGAAATAAGGTTTAATTATACAGTAATCGTCTGTGATGGACACTAGGAAGTGGTGAGAAGCGCCACGCTGCAATCCATCAATGCCAAACCTCTGGCCAGTTTTAATTCCTCCTCATTTGCATCCTAACCTCCACACCAAGTTGCACAAATGCTGTTAAATGTTAATAGGACCTGTCTGGGAACTTAAAATGAAGCCTTTTTTTTTTTTTTGCTCACTTTCCTCTTCTCACCGGTGTACCTTTCCCGAGCCATCATCTGTCTGCACCCACCCCTCACATCTTTCCATCCCTCCTTCCTCCATCTCTCTCTTCTGCCTGGCAGGCCTCACCATCGCGGTCACTGATGCACTAATTGGGAGCAACACTTACAGTTTTATCTCCCCCTTCCACTAATAGTGGTCTGCATTGAAGCAACTCACCTTAAGATGTGGAATGGGGGCGGGGGCTTGGATGAGAATTTCCTCACAACGTCGAGGCGAGCACAGGCTCGGATTGGGCCCTCAAGCCATCGTGGTTAATCCAGATCCCGCCGGACCCCAGACTCAATTCCCTGCTTCATTAATTGAAAACGATGGCCCTTCTTTTTTTTCTTTCTTTTTTTTTTTGGTGGGGGGGGGTGATAAAAGGAGTTGTGTGTAAAAAAAAAAAAAAAAAGAATCAAGCGTTCTGACTGGTTTTGTTCCTGAAGTAGCTGCAGTCTCATTATGCTCCACTGCTGTTCAAAAACCTGCTATCATCTTTGTCTTGATTGTCTCCTGGCGTCAGAAGATAAATACTCTTAGCCACTTTGCTGTACTGACGCCAGGACTGTTTTTCAGTCGAGCATTTGAAGTCTTATCAGCCTTTATGGAAATAAAGCCTTTGTTTAATAAACTGTTTCACAGGCTTCGGGAGAGAAGCGCACAAACACCTTTTTTTTTCTCCTCCCGACGTCGCCATCATTAGCGCATCTTGTTCAATGCTTTACACATAATTGGAATCAACATCTATTGTTGGCGTTCTTGACCTTCCACTTGTTTTCCATCAGTCAGAAACACGGCATTACTGAAGAGAGGGAAACTTAACTAGGAGACGGCCGCGCCGAGTGCGTCTGCTTTTGTTTCATCAGGAGCACGCCGCTTCGCTTCCAATGCAAACCCAAACCTTTCTAGGCGTCGACCTCCTCAGCGCAAATTGACTAAAATTGATGATTTCCAGCATCTTACTCCCATCACTGGTCTGACAGATGACAACTTTGAGTTTCTTATTTGGGAAAGTCACACAAGAAGTTCTCAAATTTATACTTGTTCTGTTTTGTTTTTATACAAATCGACTATGCGTTAAGCAACAATTCATCCTTGGAATTCACAGAATTAGCTCAGCAACAGTAAGAGTCCACTACAGAGGCAAAAACTACCATGAGCTGTCAGTTATTTATGTCCTGGCATCAGTACTAACACATTTCTGCTTATTAATATAAGCAGGAAAATTACGGCTAACTAGTGTAGTATTCCAAAAAAATATTTCTAGAAATGTGCTTCCTCCACTGATTGTGATCAAGTGCATTTTTTCTAAATCATTTGGTTTTACGGATTCTAGAGGGTCTGTGGTCTGTTTTCACAAAAATGGGCGGGGTCATGGATTTATGGGGAGTTTATTGTGTGCATCCATCTGCCAATTAAAAGTAAAAACCCTAATGACGCATACATTTGAACTCCAATAAAATCAAACATGGTTTCATAACCCCCAAGCCTTCCAAGGTTGTTAGGATTCAGTAATTAACAGTATATGGCGTTTACTTGTGTAACGCCTTTCTATCTTCCTCGAAGGCCTAAAGCGTTTTCTAGTCACAGTCCCATTCACCCATTTACACACCCATGGCGGCTCCGCTGCCGAACACTGGCGCCAACCTCCCACCAATGCCAAGGTGGTGTTCAGTGTCTTGCTCAAGGACACTTGGGCACTTTGGACACACACACTTGTGTGTGCCAGACAGTCCCTTTTGACCAGGTCTCTCTGGAAAAAAGAGATTTTATCTCAAGGGACTTCTTTGTAACAAAAAAAAAATCAAATAATGAACATTTCAAAAAGGTTTTTGACACCTGGCTTTTTCAATGTTTGATTCTGGTGTGAAGATTTTTTGGATTCCTTTGAAACCAACCTCTACTGGTCATATGAGGTACTGCGGTGTAAGGCAGTTCTGTGTCCAAATGTGGGAACAGATTATGGAGACACGCTTAATATCCCTCTAATATCCAAAGCAAACGAACAAAGATCTTTGTTGGTGCTGTCATTTTAAGTTCTGCAGGTCACGCCACCAGAAATTTTAACCCTTTACCATCTCAGCTTCCGCTGTTGTATTCACATTCTTGTCACTACCGTCAGTCTTTAAATATTTATGCAATTAATGTAATTCCAGTGGATTCTGGAGCGCAGAAAAGCGGCTTTGTGCCGTCATGCAACTTTACATTAGGAAAATGTTGCAAAGCTGCTTTTCTTAATGTCAGGATCAGCTGACTTGCGACGATCGCATAAACGGTCGAAGCTTTCTAATAGGTTCTGCATTTTTGAAGTTAAAGGGTTAAATCAAAATGTGACCTTTCACACTTACTGACTTTAACCATTATTGATACTTTTTGAAAAGTTAAATTACAAAGCATGGCTTCCACTCATTTCATTTGAAGTGTGGAAAAGCAGAGGTGCTGTTGTAGCTGCGAGCCAAAATCGAGGCAATTGGCTCAATTTTAACATTTAGACTTTTGCTGCTTGACCTCAGGAAGTAAAGGTCACTGGGAAATTAACAACGGTCATGTAGGAGGTGCAGATTTTGGCATGAATGTTATACACAGTGTACAGGTTTGGACGGCTTAATAAAAAGGCAAACTGAGTGAGTTATTATAAAACCATTTAAGTCACTTTGCAGGTCAATTGGAAATACATTTCTCCGTAAATTGCCCTAAAATGCTTCTCAACCAAACACAGATATCAACATGATGAGTCGAGGGTTGGATTGGCAGTATTGTGGTTGAGCATGTGGTTCTTTTTGGGGGGAAAAATCAAAATAATTGACACGTTTTTAAGCCATGTTGAAAGTGATTGACACTTAAAAGAGTAATTCGGTCCTCGGCTTTCATATTTTCATTTCCACAAAATCCCAGAGTCTATTCCTCAAGTCAGTATATGAGGAAAACCAATAATATCAACTTAGCTGCAGGCTGCGTTTTCTGTGTGCGGGGCCCTCTGATTGGCTCTCCTGCATTAGTGTCCATACCTCGTTCTTCTAACCTAACGAACCCCAACTAACCCGTCCTAACGCATGTTCCAAGCACCGCTTCTGAAGCCACGTACACACCGGACATCTACTACTAGTCCATGTCTGCCACCACATTTAGAAAAGGCCTAGTGCGAAATGTTGAAGCATTTTAAATCCTGCGATTTACAACATATAAAATATACAAATTATTTTATGTTATACTTGCTTTTAGCCAATTTAACTATTTTTATTAATTTTCTATTTATTCTTTATTTTTTGGGGTTTTTATGATTATACACCGGATTAGTAACTCATTTTAATATTCCTTATTTTACTGTTTATTCCTTCTATAAATGTGTATTTATTTTCATGCATTTTTGTTTTATTTGTATGTATTATTATTATTGTTGTTATCCTTACTGTCATATTTGTTTATGTTATTTTACGATCGTTCTAAATTCCAGTGCTTCTCAGTTGGCTGGCTATGTTGCTATCGACAGAGGGGAGGTCCCAAATATTAGCGACCAACATAATTTTTACGTGCTCAGCCTGTGTTTTTTAGCGTCGGTTAAGGGGGTGGGAGGTTTGAGAGGAAAACAGAGAGTGTGTGTGGGTCTGGGTGGGGTGGGGTGTTGTGCTTGTTTCATATTATTTGGTGTTGGTGTACACCACTTACGTTATGTACCAAAAGTGCTATTTAAAAAAAAGATTCATTTGATTTGCTTTGATTTGATTTGATTGGTTATTGTCGCCAGGTAAAATAAAGTATTTTCGAGTGATATGGGGGCACTTCCTGTCCCGGTCGAAGACGTCTGAACGCTGAATTCTGCTGCCAGGTCCTCTTGAATGGAAATTGCGAGCATCCTTGAAATGGCGGGTGAGGATTACCGTCATATCAGGAGATTAGCCTTTGGTTTGTCTTTATTTAAAGAACAAACGCAGACATTCTTAGGCTTGCCGCTTTGTCTGTTTACAAGATAACCCAGCTACGCTCTGAGTCTGGTGGGTTTCACCGCATCACTACCTAATCCAAGTCACTGATTGGTTAAAGTTTGATCAGGGTTAGCTGGTGTTAAATGGCCACGCATTTTATACGTCAAGCCGGAAAACAGTTGTAAAAACATGCTAGCGTTTTGAGTGCAGAAGCCCAAACACACGTTAACATAGGCTTTTCATTGGAAGTGGATGCTTGTACCCGCGTTGCCGGGGGTAATGTGAGTGTAGCTTGATGGTGAAGTGTTAAGAGAGGAGAAAAGTACAAACAGATGTCTTCCTTTTGCTGATCCTGCGTGCTTTTCCGCATCTCCCTTGCAAATGGTGGTCTTGATTATGCTAAAATCGTATTATGTTAATGGTGTTCATCTTTAATAATGCATGATGTTGGCATATTGATAATGCATTGCTGTGTTAATTCAGGGTTAGAGGATTATTAATCGTAAATCAAAAACAGGAATACGTTTGATTGGGTCAACAATTAGCATTTTTTTGGATTGACATTTAGAACTTTTTGACTTGTAGGACTTTTCTTTTCCTCTTTTTTATCTGCTTGTTTTTATCCATCCTGTCTTTGAGAATCAAAGGAGCCACAAAACCTAATTTATTTGATGGCAAAGGCCCTTGCTAACGGGAAGTCAGACGTGAATCTCTCCTACTCTCCCAGAGCAAGAGAACACATAACCCTTAAAAAACAAGGCTTTTTTTTGGGAGGTAGGGAGGCTGTCACAGGAGACTACCTTCAGAAACACTGCTGTTTTCCTTTGTGCTGTTGTTGTTGTCATCTTGCTGACTGTTCACAGGCCGTTGGGGACGGGCTGTCGTGTTACTGGAGAGTGGCAGAGCGACCGACTGACAGCCGGCGAGGTCGTCTCCGGAGGATTCCTCCTGAGGAGGTGAACTACCAGGAGCAGCGATGAGCGTCCGCCGCAGTAGTTCTTTCCAAAGACATTCCTTTCCCCTTCTTTTACTGCGTGGCATTAGCTGGTCACCTTTTTCAGATCTTCGCTTATTAGGGTCGTCTCTAGAGTGGAACCAACAGGCGGAAATAGATGGATTCCCGTGCCCCGACTGATTTTATCACATGTTTTTCCCCTCGCTGCGAGAAAAATTCCCCCCTCTCTTCTCTGCAAGTGATTTCTCTCTTGGCCGTAAAGCCATAGCGTGCACCGCTGCCGCTGGAGACATCCAATTAGTAGCAGTCAGACTGCGTTAGCCTGGTTAAGAACACCCACCTCTGCACACAGACATCACACGTGTGTCGGGTGTACAAACACACATTCGGGGGGTGGACGGATGCGCACAGAAAATGCATGCAACCACTTGCTGTTTCCACATGAGCGGATTCGGTGGGGGGATGGGGGGGCCCCAGAGCGGGGATCTTTTGCTGCAGCGGCAGCGATAGTGGCTGCAATCTCACACAATCATGTGCACAGAGAATGACTTCATTAGCAGAGCCTGCAGAAGCCGGGTGTTTGGGAATTGCGGATGCGACGGGGAGAGCAGGGAAGGAGCGAGCCGAGGGGGGTGAAGCAGGGACGAGTCCCGTATCCCTCTTTTTTATCTGGCATGTGATGGAGAGATCCAAATCAACAGCTGTCAGTCAGGGGGGCCTCCGGGCCAAAGCCTCCAGCAGTAGAAGAGGACAGGATGGGGGGCTGGGGAGGTGGAGCTGAGAGAGAGGAGATGCTCTGACTGATGAGGTGAATGTCAACCTAGTGTTCGGCCGCACATTTATCCTCCGCTGCATCGTGTCCGTCCCCTTTTCTGCATTATCAAGGATTTATCAACATCTTCCTGCTATTAAGACTCATAAAAGCTGGACTAACAGACTCACATTTACATTCGGTCACAGGTTAACCTACAGTGATATGATGCACTCTTTCTCTCCACCTGCCCTCTCTCTGTTCTCGTAGATTCTGCTCACACTTGGCAGGCAGGAACCAATCGGGTTGACTCAGTCCAGCGCTCACATTTTCCCCAACGATCCAGGTTTGGCACAGATGCATCAGTTTTTAACACCCGCTCCAATCTTTTTTTTGACCTACTGTCAAATCAGTGGCTTTATGATTATGATGATGCTGTTTTTAGACAAAATGTAAAAACCCATGTCATTTCCTCTTTTTTCATGCAGAGAGACATACTTGGATGTAGTCGTCGGATCCAAATGCAGCAGGTTTATTAGATCAGGTAAAAGCCCACAAAGCTAAATCAGGGTCAGGCAGGGAGGAGTTGATAACAGGCATGGGAATATCAGAGGAGAGACAGGATAGTCAGGATCCAGGAGAGAGTCAGGGCAGGCGGCAGGTTAACAGATACAGGGTCAGGAGACAGATGTTCAGGTCCAAATAAAACGCTCGGTAGGTAAGGCAGGGTGGCACAAACAATCCTTTGCACTGAGCTTCACTCAGTGCAGAGCTGTGGTTGATTGAATGAATGAGAGTCAAGTGTGAGGCATCCAGGAAAAATGTACTGGGGATGCTGGGAGCTGGAGTGTGGCTAGTACTCTGGGGACAGTTCCCACAGGTGACCAGAGGGGGAGACAGAATTCTGACTTCTGACATGCATTCATCATAATGGGGCGGAGCTTGTGGGCTGCCGTTGTAGCTTCTACGTCACACCAACAGTCTTTTTCATTCATTCATCTTGTTTACTTTCGGGGTCACGGGGCTGCCGGAGCCTATGCGGCCACTTGAGGACGAAAGCAGGGGGCACCTTGGAGAGGGCGCCAGTCTGACGAAGGGTAGAGTATCCACAATCACACACCCATGTTCTCTCACATTCACACCTAGGGACAATTTGGAGTAACCAATTAACCTATGAAGCATGTTTTTGAACGGTGGGAGGAAGCCGGAGTCCCCGGAGAGAAAACCCACAGGGAGAACATGCAAACTCCACACAGAAAGGTCCCCCATTGATGTTCTGGTTCAGGTCCCCCAGCTGGGCCTTTAACAGGGAGCTTTCTTGCTGTGAGGCAAGAAGGCACCAGGTTCAAGTCAGCCCAGTCTTTTTCCAATGCCATTTTTACATCTGGTCCAGATTCACAATGAATTGAATGAACAAATAATTAGAAATGCAATTTTTAGCTTAGTTTTCTTGATATATGTCCTCCATCATCAGAATGTGAAAAACACCGTTTTCAGAGTGGAAGAAAAATAAACTCCTACAGAGCTACAAGTGTATTTTTAAATCTAATCTAAGCACAAAAAAATCTAAACAAACTGTGCTTTGTGTCATGATACGTAGGAGGGACAGATCAAGATGCTGGAACCCAGAATGAGGACACAGGTAGGTGAGAGGTAAGTAAGAGTTTTTATTTTCCTTCCAGGAAAGATGGTAGTGGTCCGATGAGGAACGAAGCTTGAGGCGTGGCTGGAAGTAATAGCGCGGCTTAGCGGAGCGTGGTGTTTCCACAGGAATGCAGAAGTGGCTCAAACTGACTTCCACACAGGTGACACTTGAAGGCAGGAATCCTGAGGCAGGGAGAATAACATAAGTTTGAGGCAAGGCTTGTCTAGACAAAACATGAGCGAGTCTGAGACCAGGCGTTGTCACCATAAGGGGCAAGAAACTGGCATTGAATACTTCTTCTTGTGATTTTATTGGCGGGCGGCAACAACGTGAAGGTGCATTACCGCCACCTGTACCGCCACCCTTGTTCTCAGGACCCACTTAGCTGACCCACTGTCTCCCTGCTCAAACACTCCTACCTTTAACCACTTTGAATATTAGGCTTCTTCTTGAGCTGAATCCAGCTTGATCGTGATATACATCGTTTGGGAGTTTAAGCAGTAATCATGGAAAACATGCAGGCTGATGGGTTCTGAGGACTGGCGTTCCCAAAATATGTACATAGCAGAGCATTAAAACCACAGCAGATGGAGGAAGACAAAACCGAGGAAGGAGGACAGACCTCCAGCTGATTTTCTCTAAGTATTTCTTTGAGTTTGGTTTTGAAATATTACCATTATTAAATGATAACAGCCTTTCTTGTCCTTATGCTCTATGCACAATGTTCAGTATCCTGACTCATAATGTGCAGTGATTCTACCTTAAAAAAACAAAGTGAACATCAACATGGATACTGAAAACAAAAATCCTATTAATCTCTTCAAGGTACCAGGCAGCGATTCAGGGAAGCAGTCTGATATGGACATAAAAACCTGTGAAAGGCACACAGACGAAAGAGCTCTGACAAATAAAAGCTTTCAAAAGACCTGAAGCTGTTTACGGCTTTCATATTTCATGAAATGCTGCCTTTTCTCCTCTTGTGCCTGTAAATTGAGCTGTTTGGATTTGAAATGAGTAGATGGCGTACCTTTACTCAGAGTGATGTATTCATGTTGATGCAGCCACATGATTAATAATGAAGACCAACACTAAGGCTGTTAAACAGTGCAGATCTGCCGGGGAAAGAAGCCCACCGTTTTACAGTGTTTTTGTTTAATATTGGATTTGGGTTTGCAGTTTTTAGCTGCGGGATAACCACACGAATCTTAGCAGGTTTTTGATGACCAAGACAATAGACTGGTTTACAAGATACATTTACTGAACCGCCAACATGTTGGTTTTGTAAAACAAAGACTGATGGAACATTTAGCTTTTAAAATATTTGCCGAAGTGTGTCTCATCGGTGCAATTATTGAGACACACATTAATTCCATTAATTTTATATAAATAAAAAAGTTTAACATTCCATCAGATGTGAACGTCTCAAACCTGTCTTAAGGCCCGTACACACCGGGACGAATATTCGCCAGGCGTTATTCGCCAGCGTTTTTCGCCACGTTTTTTGTGTTCACACCCAGGCGATTTTCGCTGACGATGAGCCGAGTGAACATGCAATTTCATTCCCTGACATTAGATGGCGCTTAATGTAAAACAGAAATACTCCTGTACACAAGGTGGCGCTGCGCAACTTTACGCTTCTTAAAGTCGCTTTTCACTCAGAAGAAGAGAGCAAGTATTTACGCGATTGTGAGAATCAAACAAAGAAAACATGAATATTTCAGGCACCAGTTGCTCCAACTGGTGCTTGGTTCGGGGATATTTTAGAATGTTCGTCATTATTTCTTCGCGGCAGTGTAGACGCTACTTGGCGTCTATCTTCTTCGCTGGTATGTGTGCTCAGCAAGACAGTTTTGTGTTTGAGCGCCCCCAAGTAGTGTTTTACTGTAACTTCAGAAGCTCCAGACACGTGTGCAAAAGCGCCATTCTCATTGGTCGAATAGATTTCGACGCGACGCGTCGAAAAAAAAAAACGAACCCGAGGCGTTTTTTTTTTTGACGCTTTGACGCGTGGCGTTTTTTTGCGTCGGTGTGCACACTCTCATTGGTGCACTTTGTTTAGTCACGAGGCGCTAAACGTCGGCGAAAATCGCCGGCGAAATTCGTCCCAGTGTGTACGGGCCTTTAAGCTGTCATCTATCTGATCTCTGTACTCCAGAAATGTATGAAAAACTTGGACAGCTTTATTCCCAACCTATTAAACTAAACTAAGACTAACTGGAGGCAAAATTGGTATGCCGCAAAACTAAATTAAGAGTAACCCTTGTTCTATCCTAGGCATTTTACCATTGGGAGCTGGGTCATCTAGACCCACTAGACAGTGCACTGAACCTTTTTTTCTTCAATGATTTGTGATCTTCACTGGTGTCCATGGATTACATGAAATCTTTCCACCTTTATCCACCTTTGTCATGGTAGGGAGAACACGTCAATGCAAGGGTGGGGTCATCTAAGATAGCACAAGGGTTAAATAGAGAAAAATCTGCATCCCATAAAACTAAATTAAGACCAACAGGGGGGGAAATTTTCAACCTATTAAACTAAACTGAGACTAACTGGAGACAAATCTGCATCCCACTGAGAAAACATTTAGACCACAATCTTTAGGTTTAGCTGTTTCAATTCCTCACCCTTCTAAGATTTTAGTGTTCAGTTTTTATGCTACACTCTTTAGACTCCTTCAAAAAATAGACTACCAAAAAATCAAATCCAGAGTTATTTACGACTTGAAGTGATTTGGCGTTAAGTGTCCGTCGTACTGACATATTGTTGGTGATTTAAAATAAAGTGTATTTACCACCATGCATATCGACTGTTTAGTATAAGTTGTGGTTGTAAGATACAAGATAAAGGTTGATGGCCAGCATTTTTGGATGCCATAGCTTTGGAGAAAAGGACCAGAACCCTGTCCCACTGATGGTCCACTGAAGCGTGCTGTGGACCATCTCTGTAAGTTGGCCTCACCACAGTTCACCAATATTGTCTTAAAATGTGATGGACTGATCCAAGTAGCTAAACCTGTAGGGGTTTGGGCATCATTGGCTGCCACAAGTTGGTCCCCACGTGAATTGAGATGCAGCATGGGGGTTGCCGCTAGCCCCTCCCACATCCCTAGTGCCAGGGCCGGCCCTGGTCTTCCGGGGGCCCTAAGCGAAATTTAATTTGTGGGCCCTCTAACTGATCAGCAGCACCAAAAAACACAACTGTTGTTGTAATATAAATGAGATCTCTCCATTAATACATTTGTGAATTATTGTTGCTGCTGAAGAATTGAATACAGTAAATTGCCTGCATGTTGGATACACATTTAGCGGTGCAGAACAAATTTTAAATGCAAAGAAATAAATATGAATGACAAATGTATTTATATATATAGATATATATTTTTTAATGTAACATTAGGCACTCAACAAATTACATTCCCAAAACTCCAAATTTTAAAAACAGCAACTTAACAGAAAATCAAATAACGATAAAACAATCCAACATAAAGAAAACAACAGCTCAATGAGGGGATTTTGGAAAGTCAGGGTCTTTATCGGTCTGAAAAGGACCTCTCTCCAATTCCATTCTTAGTGGATCAGAGACTGTGGTTGGTCATTCAGCTGGACCAACTGGATTTGAGGTACCAGTAGGTGGAATTTTGGATCCAGTAGGTTCCTCTTCCCTACAAGCCTCTCTTGGAGCCTCTGGAACATGAGATACAGAACTTCAATAAAAGCAAACAGTGAAAGTAAAACAGTCAAATGTTTCCCTTTCAACAGTAGAAGTGGGGACAGGAGTTTCTTCTGCAGCTAAAAAACAAGAATTATTATTATAGAATAATCAATGATAAAGCTAATAAAATATCTATAGCAGAATATTAATAATGGCTCATTTAAAATCGGTGTGCAGGTTTTTCACAATTTCATGATCTTTTTATACATTTATGAGAGATTTACTGTTTGATTATTTGCATGAGGTGATATTTATTAATTTAATTATGAAGAACTTGGGACTCCATTCTCTTCAGCTGCTGTTTATGAAAAAAAGGGGTTATGCAGACACTGTTTTTCAAACTACTTTACATGCTATAAAATTACCTGAGATGACATCTTCAGTGATGTCAGGAACATCTTGGGATGTGGACGCTGCACCACCTCCAATACTTTTTGAGAGCAGAAGAAACTGTCGGCTGAGACTGAACTGTACAAAACATCATCATCATTATGTAGAATCAAAACTGCAAAATACAAATAAGAAATAAATGTAACCATTTATAAATAATAAATGTGAACAGTAATTTGAGTATAAATGGAAATATATGCATTTATACACTTCTTTATCTATTATTTTACGTTCATGATTTTAAAATAAGTACATTTATTTTGTTTATCATTTATAAATGAGAACATTTATTTCCTATGTATTTGGCAGTTTTGATTCTCCATATTTCATGCCAATGCAAGATTTTAAAACACATTCAATGTTGAAAAAGTCAGACTACCTGACCTGCTAGAATAAACAGCAGTTTTTTTAATGACATAAACCGGAAAATGCAGAACGCACTATATGTGTTAGCAAAACAATTAAACAATACGATAATAACATGAGTTAAAACATTTTTCAGCATACCACCATCATTATTTACTTTTCTCTGCTATTAGCCGTTTTGGAAGGTCATGTCCGACCTCATGATCTTGGAAACTTGGATATCAGAATTATTTTCGAGTTTTCCATTGGAAATGACGGGGTTGTTTATGTGCAATCTTCACCTCGGATCGATTATTTGACGTAGATCACGCAGCTGCACCGAAAGGCAGGATAATGTATAAATACGGCTCCAACATCCTCCAAACTTACCTTATGATTGATGTTAAAGTTCTTCATCTTTTTTCAACTCCTAATGATGGATAAAGTCTCTTTGGCATGAAGTTCTCTTGTCGCTTTGATCAGTGTGATAAAATGTGCTCGTTTTTTTATTTGTCCCAACTTTATTGAAACAAAATGCGCTCGTAAATGCACACTGTGCCAGGCTCAGATGGAATGATGTTGACCAATCGTTGCTAAGAGGGGCGTGACGCCCTTATTTGGGTTGCCAGATTGGTTCAGGTGTGTTGAAGGGGGGATCACAAAAGTGCAGGCAAGTTTCTTTTGCACAACATTCAGAGCGCACGTTGGTACGGAAATTCTATTAAATGGGTTGCCAGATTTGGTTCTTTCTTTATTTCATTTTTTTCGCCACTTCGGGGCCCTGCTAGTGACGGGGGCCCTACGCGGCTGCGTAATTCGCGTATAGGGAGGGCCGGCCATGCCTAGTGCACTCAAAGCACAGACAACAACATTTGATATGAGTATTATGTAATCTTATTTAGTCTGGCCCGCCACACTGAAATCACTTATATTGACACCTCTTATTGATTTATTTTCCCAGTAATTGGTGTCTTCCCCATAGATAACACTTTACAAACAAAGTGATTATTGTTTAGGTGAAGAAACTTATCAAGTTTTAGTGCTGTGTTGGAAGATTTGTAGTTTTTCTAATGTTTAGTTGTGTCTTTGACAGTAATGACAGTAAAGTAACTTTGACAGCACATTAATGCAGCATATTTTCAAAGCTTGCTTCTTTCCATGAAGGACATCAAGCCATTTGTACAACTGGCATTAAAAATGAGAACAAAAATCATAGGATTAAGATAAAAAAAAAGTACCCAAATGTTCTCTTTTAAAATATACATAATCATTTTCAATCAAATGTTTTGGTTCAGATCCCATCATATTTCTTTCTCTTGGTAGGAAATCACTCCTGGTACGGCCCATCTGACAAATTTTAGAACCCTTTGTGGCCCACGAGTCGAAAAGATTGCCCACCCCTGGTCTAGAGAGACACAAACTGCATAGAAAGCACATTCATGATGGTTTTACCAAGTGATACCAATTCCACCATAAACATTAAATATGGAGTTTTTTTTTGTTTTTTTATTCACAATCACTCGGGCTGACCTTATCAGACAGCAAACCAAAATGCAGCAACCAGCTGGTTGAATATTAACAAAAGAAACGAAACTTGTAGTTTCAAAGTGTTTTACTTGAACTTTTTTTTCTAACGATTTGTGCGTTGTGCTGATTTTTTTTTTTTTTACCAGCCAACAGCAGCTCTTCCTACCAAGTGGTTGATGCAGCTCATTCCTTTATGAAAAAACCCACCTTGGACGATACATCCAATGAGATGTTGAGCCACACGGAGCTTTTGGCGTCGATCCCACAGGCCAGACATCGGTTCTGAATCTTGAATCGGGCTTGTGTCGGTTATGAAGGAGACGCACTCAGGAGGAGGAGGAGGAGGAGGAGGAGGAGGAGGAACTTTAATAACAAAGACAAAACACTGCAGGGCAAAACAAAAACTTGATCTGCCAAGTATTGCTTTAGAAAAGGAAATTCAGGTTTTTGGTTAAAAAATAAATAAAAAGAAAATAAGGAAATGCGACTACATATTTTATTTTACACTTTGCCAGTGATGGCATCTTTTAAGATAAATCAGTCTACTGTCTATAAATTATGACTTTTCCAGCATGATTTATGAATTTCTAATCATATGGAGGAAACGTATCCGTGTTTTTTTTTTTGTGTGTGTGTGTTTTATTTTGAACCTCTGACCTCCGTTCTTAAAGCACTTTGAACTCCAGACACAGATAAACTTTTGAAGGTTATGACTACTTGCCGGATTTTCCATCTCTTGGGATATCAAATCCACGTGGACGTTTTTTATTTGCACTCCGTCTCTTTATTTTTCCTGCGTGGATCTGGCTGTTTCTTTTGGTTTTTCTGTGATTTCCAGCAGTGGTTTTTTGTTTTTTGTTTTTTACCGCCGAGGCGCCAAAGGGTCTAAACATCACAGCCTTTCCATATTGGATTTTGACTTGTCCCTTGTGTACAAAAGACTTAAACTAAATCTCTCTAGTTCAATATTGAACTATTATATCATGCACCACAACAAAGACAATGATTTATGACATTTTAGCTGCTTTTACCAATCTTTGACAAATCAGATATATGAAATTTCAGTTTTTAATGAGAATTTAGAGTTTAGTTGTTATATTTATGTATTGTAATTGATTACAAAATTACAAATGAGGTTATTCCTGTTATGTTTGTTTCTAAGGAACAGCTTTGAATTTTTTTTTTTAATAACAAACAATTGAACAATGTTAATTTTATTTTTTGATAGGCCAAGCCGAAGTTTAAAAGTGAAGAAAACACTTTTATGACCTTCTTTTAACTGATTTTGAAAATTCAAACTATTAAAAAAATCTTTCTTTAACTGTCTTTGCTATTATTTTAATTCACAACCTTCTATTAAAGAACGTGGACCAATATGTTAAACTCAAAACAAACAAAAAAAAGAAATTTTTAAACGTGTCATCATCACCTTAAAAGTAATCCAATATTGATGGGAAGCACAGTATATCTTAGACAGTTTACAAGAAAAAAAAAACTTAAAAAATGTATTTTTTTTCTGAAAATCATGTGTGATTTACTGTTTATTATCTACATGACATACAAGCATGTAGATGTTTTAATGTTTCTGATGTTCCTTGAATGCATCCTCGCCCTGACTACCAATGGGACTCACCTGTGGCCTGAAACTGAGGGACTTGCACTGGGTTTCCCTTTTCTTCCCATGGTTTATGTCAGCTACAGGAAAAATATCGAGTTTCTACAGGTTCTGGTGGATTCCATCTTCATCCTTTCCTCCACATTCACCCTCCTTATCATCTTCAAGTCCAGCTTCAGGCTTAAACACATGCAGAACAAGTGTTTAGAGGTAAGATGCGACTTTAAAATGGTAGATTTTTGCAACTATTGTTGGAAATTAAGTCTGAAAATGTGTTTCAAATTCTATTTCTAAAATACAAACTTTTATGTATATATATTGGTTTTATTTACCAGGCAGCTATGGTTCTACAGCTTGAGTAACTAAATAGTTTTAAAGTTCGAATAAAACGTCTTACCAAGTTTATTTAATAAAAAATAAGAAATTTAAGAAAAAAAAGACTCACTGGATTACATTTAAAACATTTCCCATCAAAAATAGCTTATGGATTTAAATAAAAATTATAAATGATAATACCGCCAGATATTTCAGCTAAATCTAAGTTATCTGAATAAAACGACATCCTCAGAGTGTTTTTACTTAAAAAAAAAGGCACAATATTACATTTTTACCCATATTTAATATATTGGTAAACATCAGTATTACATTTTTTTAAAAATAATTTTGAATTATTTATGCAGTGGCTGTGTGAGGCTGGCTTTAGCTGATGTCCAACCAAACCGCCTGACCGAAGTGCCTTTTTTTTGGTACAAAATAAATTGAAAACTTGTTCAATAAATTAAAATGCAAGTGAAGTCATTACTCAATTATTTGCACAAGAAACAAGTGCTCAGACCTGGCAGAAAACACTTTCCTGACTGTTCTTCTGCTGTGTCGTGACCAGGTTGAGCAGGGCGTACATCCGTGCAAGTGTCCCCCGCCTCTGCAGGTATTTGTCCCAACAGCAGCTGCCGGTGGAACCGAACCGCAGACCTTAAGGAGAATCAAAAAGCTGCACAGCTCCTGCTTTAAGGCTCCTCTCTGCTGCAGATCAAACGCGTACAAATAGGTCACGGGGTTTGAAGGAGCTTCTTAACCTTAAAGGAGCTCAGTAGGTGTGTGACCCCTCCCCACTAGACTGACACATTTAAAGCGGAGAAAGTTCTGACTAACTGGACCTGCTTCAGACGCTTTGGTAGCCACAAAAAACATACACTGAACAAAAATATAAACGCAACACTTTTGTTATTGCTCCCATTTTTTATGGTATGAACTCAAAGATGTGAAACATTTTCCACATACACAAAATAACCAGTTCTCTGAAATATTGTTCACAAATCTGTCTAAATCTGTGATAGTGAGCACTTCTCCTTTGCCAAGACAATCCATCCCACCTCACAGGTGTGCCATATCAAGATGCTGATTAGACAGCATGATTATTGCACAGGTGTGCCTAAAGGCCTGTTCACACCAGGACGAATTTCGCCCGCGATTTTCGCCGACGTTTAACGCCTCGTGACTAAACAAAGGGCACCAATGTGAGTGTGCACACCGACGCGAAAAAACGCCACGCGTCAAAGCGTCACTTTTTAAAAAACGCCTCGGGTTTGTTTTTTTGGTTATACGCAACGCGTCGAAATCTATTCGACTAATGAGAATGGCGCTTTTGCACACGTGTCTGGAGCTTCTGAAGTTACAGTAAAACACTACTTGGGGGCGCTCAAACACAAAACTGCCTTGCTGAGCACACATACAAGCGAAGAAGATAGACGCCAAGTAGCGTCTACACTGCCGCGACGAAATAATGACGGACATTCTAAAATAGTTAGAGCAGTTAGTTGGAGCAACTGGTCCTTGAAATATTCATGTTTTCTTTGTATGATTCTGACAAGCGCGTAGATACTTGCTCTCTTCTTCTGAGTGAAAAGCGACTTTAAGAAGCGTAAAGTTGCGCAGCGCCACCTTGTGTACAGGAGTATTTCTGTTTTAAATTAAGCGCCATCTAATGTCACGGAATGAAATTGCATGTTCGCTCGGCTCATCGTCAGCGAAAATCGCCTGGGTGCGAACACAAAAAACGTGGCGAAAAATGCTGGCGAATAACGCCTGGCGAATATTCGTCCCGGTGTGTACGGACCTTTAGACTGGGCACAAGAAGAGGCCACTCTGAAATCTTCAGTTTTGTTTTATTGAGGGGGTCAGGGGACCCAGACAACCAGTCAGGATCTGGTGTGACCACCATTTGCCTCATGAAGTGCGACACATTAGATGCAGAAAGGTTTTTCTGCAGTCACGTGGTATTGGAAGTTTGGTTGTTTTCCTGACGTTCATGGGTGTTTCTGAGTCCAACAGTCATTATTACCGATCATAACAACACCACAGGAATGCAGCACTTCTCTAAATGTCCTTTTTTTTCTGATGAACATCAACCTATCGGTGCCATTGGCACTAAAATGAGAACAAAAGCCACACATTTTTAAATAAGAAAACCCCAAAATGTCCTGTTTTTAAAAGATGTTTATATATTATTTGTTTAATCAAAATTGAATTGTGTTTTGGCCCAGATTCCATAATATTTCCTTCTCTTATTAGGTGGATTACCACTAACACCACCACATCTGCTCCTGGTCCAACCCTTCTGTCAAATTTTAGAAACCCACGAGTCAAAAAGTTTGCTCACCCCATACTAGATAAATTTAATTGAGATCTGGAGCTTTTTATTTTGTTCAGTGATTTATTTGGTCTTTTAATTATGATAATGCCATTTTTAGCCAACGTTTAAAATACCTGTGTCGTTTCTCTAGGCCATCGTTTCTGCAGAACAGCAGTAGTTCAGTAGAAACTCACCTCTGAGTTGTGGGCGGAACAGTTGGAGCGGAGTAAGTCTTTCTCCATTTCCCATCATCCACCTGTTTCCATGCTCTCCCACTGGCTTACAGCCCCTCAAACCCTGAACATAACATTGGCGGTGCAACAAAAACGGTGAGCGATTTCTAAAGCAGTCCAGCCGCACAGTTTGGAGCCAGATTCCAGCTCAGACGAGGAAAACTAAGACGTACACGGATGTCTTCGTCTGCAAGTGGATGCGTCAGAATAGAGCAGAGCAGGGAGCTACCAATTGTCGCACCTATGTCACTTCTACAAGGTTCTTTGAATGGTTATATTTTGTCCATCCACTCCTGACTCGCAATGATTTGAATAAAAAAAAAATACTTAGACATGCAATTGTAAGCTTCCTTTGTTTATGTGTCCTTCATCATAAAAAAATGTAAAAAAACGCAAAATTTTCCTTAAAGTGGATGTTTCTTCTGGGCTCCAAAATCTCCTAAATGTCTAAAATTGATAAAAGCAGAAGAAAAACCTGTCTGCCAGAGAAATTGAGTGTAATTTTATCCCACCTTTTTTTTTTTTTTTCTAAACCCTCTCCCCTATTTTGACCAACTGCAGAAGTCACATCCCCATCCCCCAACGCCTCTCTGCCTCATGGATGTATTGTAGACGACAGACTGCCAGATTCACGGGAGCTCTTAGGAAAGAGGGAGTGGAGGAGGTCTCGATCTGGATTTAATGATATTAAACATGTTTTTTATGCTCAATAAGAGGCCTTTTATTATGATTGATCCAGGACAGTGGGCTCTATCAGACACGAACAGAATGCTCTGTCACATAGTCTATTGAGTCATCAATATCCACTGTAGTTATTCCTCTTTTCTTCCCTCCACCCGAATCGTTTACAGTGAGTAATCATCCGTCTGGTCGCTCGCGTCTCAGGGGTTTGATCGGATAGCGTTTTTGAACACTGGCGGAAACCTGCCCTGACAATCCAACAAGCCACTCACTTGAAGATTGAGAGGGCCCCATTATGGCGGCTGCCTGTGGCCATATCAGAGGGCTTTTCTTCTCCGCGCTCTCGCTTCTACATAACACACAGCGGTAAATAAATCACATCTCCGACTCTCCTTATCGATCGTGCCCACTCCAAGCCTCCCCCCTCCCTCCTGACGTCTGCTGGTTCTTCTCCGCAGGATGAATTGTTTCTTTGTGTATTGAGGAGGCTGAGCTTGTCAAAACACAGAGGTGTGAGGGTCAAGGCTTGAGCCTGAGAGAATAGGTTCCTCTCCCACTGATGACCCACTGTGATGCTGCATTGTCGGCCCCCATTAGGCTCCATATTAATTGAAATAATTTCAATTAGCAGCAGAGTTTTGCATTTGTTTTACTGGAGGGGAGGGACGTCTCCTGCTGGGACCGCTCTACTGATGCTTATTGTTTGAGCCAAGATCAATTAGTTGCAGAGAAAATGTTTGGGCAGAATCCGATTTTGACAGAGACTCGATGAACTGGGACCGTATATTTCCTCTATCTTCAATAGATCGGAAGAATTCTTCACATTCTGCTCCAAAATCAGTATTTACATCCTTATTAAGGGTATAGAGCTAATATGAAACTTTCATTGATATTTGATCTCAAAGCATAATGTGGTGGTTTTGCCCCAATCCCTCAAATGGTAGCGGTTTTGGGTGATTAGTCCAACAGTTGTGATTTTCCCACCATGTCCATATGGAAATGTGTTTAACACTGCAGGGCTTAAACGCGTCCTGCTGAATGAACGAGATCTCTTAGATTAGCTACCGCTGACGATAGAGCTAATGCAGCGTGTGGTGGAGTGCTGACTTTGATGTATGAATGGACGATTGATTAAATTGTTTCCAAAAAGAAATCATGTTTGGTATTTTTATTCTTGACAGGGAGAAATATTTGAGATGGCTTTGTGCTTAAAGGAAATCAGCAAATTAGGGTAGTTTTATGGTTTTGCATTGAGTTCTTTTGTTTTGACTCATTTCTTATATTCTTGATCTTTAAACATAATGTATTATCCCCCCCTCCCCATTTACAAAATATTTCTTAGCAAACACACTGACAGACAGAAGTATTTTCTTTTTTTGTTTTAACTGTAGCTGATGTAGCATCTACCACCCACTCCATTTGCTAAGAAATTTGGAACCTGAAAAGTTTTAACATTTGTTTCTAAGCAGTTGCATGAGATTGTTTTTAGTATTCTGGCTTCTTTATACAGTTCAACTGTATACATTTATGCAAAGATTTTCATCATTCAAACATATTTACAGACTTTTAGAACCCTTGCAGAGAAATAAAAGAAAAAAAATAACTGCCGGTAGTTATGGACCTATTTCCAGTTCTGTTTGGAACACATTAGGACTCTGATGTGAATCAAACATTATCTTACTTTCAGCAAGCACTGGGTGATGTAGTTGGTGACTCAGCCCCTCCCACATCCCAACAGTTTAGCAGCTAAGGGAAACTTGTTTGTAGAAGTCAGCGGTGGTTTTTCCAGCTAGCAGATGGAAAAACGAACTTTGCTCTTCAGTTATACTCACCTTTTCACTAAACTTGGTTGCAAATCAGTTTGAGCAAAACATTTCAAGAAAATCAATAATATTTCTGCGTAATCCAGCTCTTAATTACCATTAATCTCATTCAGTATCAGGATTTTGATAAAGAGTAAAGCATCACATTGACTATTTGTGGGCCTTAAGACATGTAAAACGAAATTTCTACTTTCCGTAGTTCAATCTTGATCTTGTTTTTGGAAGAGCCCTATTTTTTTTCTCAGCTTCATTTGCATCAGTTAGATTCCCACTAATGTAAACGTCACACCATTTAAAACCTAAACAAATGAATAACTTCAACATAGCAGCAAACGGAATGCGTCCCAATACGAACCAGACAAATTTAGCATGACTTTTTTTCTCGCATAGTGTGGTTTGATCATCAGCGAGGTTCAAGGCCTCTTTCTGGGTCGGATTTTTAAGAATTAACTGTAAGGTTTCTCTTATTATAAGCTATAACCATAAATGTCAGGCAGAAGTAAAATAATTGGCTTTGGTAAAAAACAGTCTGTTTCAAAGATGCTATCCGGGGGTTTAAAAAAGGTTATTAAAAGCCAGTTAAACAAACCCTGACAACTCAACCCAGGTGTTTTTACAGACCTTGTGCATCTTAGAAGGGGTTAACAAAGGTGTTTCACCATTGAAGAAAACGTCCTATGACTGACAATCAGCACTAATAAGATCCATCGCCTCTAAAAAAGACTCTGTGAAAAGCCCTAAATCCATTCTGAACACATTCAAAGGGTAGACAGAAGCAGGAGCCGTGCGCTGTGATGTTGTCTTGTCCCCTGCTCTATCTCTGCCTCCACTTCATTATGATTCCCGGGTTATCCCGGCAGCAAAGTGAATCTGGAGCACAAATGAATTAAGGGAGAATTAAGGAGCTGCTGCAAAGCGAAGCCTTTTGAAATCTCAGCGCAGATGAAAGGTGGACGTGCTGAAAACGCACCGTACACCGTCTGGAATCATTTCAGCCAACGCTGAGCAGACTGCCAGTGCAGGGGGTGGGGTGTCGTAGATATGCATCTGCAGATCTGTGGATGTTGGCGTTTTGGTCGTGTTTGTCCTCACCTTGCTGCTGGGCCTTGTGCCAACATGAGTACCTGCAGAGCATGGCTATACAATGCAGTCCAACACTCTCCCGGTGTGCTGTAGTGGCTGGGGGGGAGAAAGTTGGTCAAAGGCAGAACAAAGTAATACATTCTGCAGAAACGTGCATCCTACAAGGTACGCAGCGGAATGAACCTGGAGGACAAAAATATGCACTTAGTTGAAAACGGATTATGCTAAAATAATGCTAATGTGCTGGAGAAAGGGGGGTTTATGTTTCCCTTCAAAATCAGCCAGAGATGTGTGATTGCAGATGCTGTTCTCTCCTATCAACAAAGCAAAAGTTTTTGTCAATCGACACTTGAAGCCATTCTTTGGATTGCTTCTATAACCGCAAACCGTCAGCATATGAGGAGCTTTTTGCTCTGTCTGCAGGTCTGATGATACAAAACCAAACGCTCTGAATTTAGCAGGACCTGTCAGACCACGACTTTACTTAAAATTGGAGCAGACGTCTCTTCATTTCTTGTCTGAAGCTACGTTGACAAGGCCCTCACTAATTCGCGTTGAAGCGGCCATTCCAATGAAAAGTCTCTTTTGACAAACGTAAATAAACATCTCATGCTTTTGGGTTCAAAACTTTCATTATTCACGCTTAACTACACACACTATTTAGACCATTTTGGGCTCTTTGACCAATCACAGACTTGGATTTGGTAGTGAGGAATGGACGGCCGTCCCTTTTTCATTCAAGGAAGATTCAACCATTTGAAAATTTATCATGGAGGAGAAATTGGCTTTAGCCCAAACCATTCTGAAGTGGCCTTCTATGAGCCCAGATCTGAATCCCATTGAACATCTGTGGAAGGAGCTGAAACATTTGTCATTTGGAGAAGACAACCGTCAAACCTGAGACAACTGGAGCAGTTTGCTCATGAGGAGTGGGCCAAAATACCTGTGGACAGGTGCAGAAGGCTCATTGACAAATACAGAAACAGTTTAATTTTGATTGCCTCAAAAGGTTGAGCAACAAAATTTTAAGTTATAGGTACCATCACTTTTGTCCAGCCCTATTTCATTAGATTGTTTTTTTAAATAATTCTGTTATTCAACAACTCAAAAGTAATGGCTGATTTTGATTATTTAATTTTCAATACATTTTAATTTATCGTTACTTTTGAACGTTTCAAGTCATTTGAGTGAGCATTGTGGACTTTCTTTCTTTAAGTTAGGGGTACCAACAATTTTGTCCACCACTGTAATAGCCAAGCTTTGTCAGAATTCTTCAGTTTCCTATTTTTTTTCCCTTATTACCACTATTCTGTACACCGTTCCATATCCCTAATTTACACTACAAAAATACAATGTCGTTTTTTTTTTAAATTAGTCTATTTCATAATTCTATTCTACTAAACAAAATGTAATTTCTTAAATGATTTTTTATTTTTCCATTTTGACTTCAGCACCTGTTTAAAAATGAACGTTGGTGTTTTCTGCATGTAGGATTCTTCCATTAACCTTTTAACTGCCTGTTCAACCAAACAGAATGGCACATTTAGAAATTATATTAATAAGAATAATTTATTTTGTGTTTACTCCCCCAAGGCAATGATAAAAATATGTATTTTTATTCATAGTATCTTAACTAGGTATTTAAAGGGATATACCTAAAACGTTTTCTGCTTTGGAGAAGTTATTTTTATTTTTAATGGTATCACCAGGCTGTATGACTTGGCAGAAACCAGGGTTGAATGTTGAAAAGTCTTCTTTTAAGACAGATTTATTAATTTTCAGGTTCAGAATCTTATTCACTTGTCTTAGGATTAAGCCTTACTTTTTCAGCAACACTCAGGCACAGTTTCCATTTTTGATTCAATATACTTGTAATCACTTCTGATGGTCTCCAATTGTTGTTTTTCTCATCCTCCCATCATGCATTGCCTCCGAAAGGTCTGAAAAATCAGCGTTATTGATCCCAGAGGAGCGCAGACTGACCCAAACAAATTTGCATAGGAATCCATTCCATCGGAGCAGGGAGATCATAATCGATTTGATGGCGAGGTCTGCATCTGATCATCTCGTCTTTCA
Source organism: Oryzias sinensis (assembly GCA_037389245.1). Lineage (NCBI taxonomy): Eukaryota > Metazoa > Chordata > Actinopteri > Beloniformes > Adrianichthyidae > Oryzias > Oryzias sinensis. The sequence continues at coordinate 12,098,462 of CM074510.1, forward strand.
AAGGTTGAGGTGAAAATTAATTTGCTTGTTTGTTAAATCTTGTAATTAGGCCTTTTCGAATGATTGAAATGCAAAACATTGGAGGCGTGAATGTGACTTTGATTTTTACTTATTTGATTCGTCAACAGTCTGTAACTGCCTGATTCGTTGCAGAGTATGAATAAATAATCTTTACTACTTTAATAAGGTATTAAATGAAGGAGATGCATATGATGTGCCACTTAATTTCTTTTTAAAAATCTGTAAATCTGAGTTTACGATGAACTGATAGAGCTGGAGAGGGCTAACACATTCAAGACTTGGCTGAAAGTGTTTTTTTTTTGTTTTAGTTTACTTCATCATATCTTGTTTAAAAATGGAAGTTTGAGAGGATCTAAGGCAGTGAATTATCAGAAACGGGGAGAGCAGTCATCTGCCTTGATGATATGCAGGGTTAGAGGACAGGACCTAAAACACAAACGCCAGGAAAAGGAGAGGGAATGAGGAAACAAAGTGGGTTATGGAGATTCACCCGTAATGTCAATTTGTCACAAAAATGCTGTCTTGTTACAGATCTCATGACTTTAAAAAATCTCAAATGGAGATTCTGAAAAAAATCATAAAAGCTGTTTTTGAGAATATTCCCCCAAAATGTATCATGGCTTGGAAATAAAGCAAGAAACACAATCTTAAGAAAAAGTTTGTTTTTGTTTTAAATCTGACTTTTAAGGAGGGGAGAAACCCTTTAACACCGGAGAATGTCACTGGTGAGGTGACACTTGGATAACACAAACTCTTTTAAACACCGTAACTCTTCGAATATTTACACATTCATTGTGAATCGGCTGATTTTGCTGCGCAGAAACGCGGCGCTTTAACGCTTCTGTCCAAATTTGAAGTTGAGAGAAAAAACTGCATCAGCTGTCATACATCTTCCATCCTGCAGCCCATGAATCGGTTTTCATACTCCTCACAACCAAGACTTAAGAACAATACATGATAACTCATGGAATGGTCTTTGTGGCCCAAGCATGTTTCATAAAGATCTCAAATGCAGAACCACTACAAAGTTATCATAAAACTCCTCCACTCTTAAAATACAGCTACCATGTTTTTTGGCAGTTTTTGACTTGATCGAAACCCATATTTTTTATAGGAAAACTGGAAAAATAATATTTCTTACTATTTTTCAAATCGGCTTTGCACCGATATGCAGCAAAATACTAACGTAAAGTTAGAAAACAGTTATGGTAGTGGAAAGAAAGGGTCTATAGGAAAATGTTCCTGTTAGTAATCTGCCTCTAGTGGTCATTAGAGGAAATTGCAAGATCTGTTGTTTTTGGGTTTTGGTTCCAAATACAATATTGCATTTTATTTTAGGCATTTTTATAATGTCTGAATATAGTAGAGGCTTCCATAAAAACTTAAATGGCAACAAAAAAAAACTTTTTTATTGTGAATTAACATTCACACTGTCCACAGTAACAGGCGTTTGAGCGGATATTTTCAATAAAAAGTCGATATGTGTAAACACATCTCTGGCGTCCGCCTTCGAAACTCTCACATTCATGCGTAGCCGCACAAGTTTTTATGACAGTTTTTGGGCTAAACTTGGGGCCATTGAAAATGTGTTGCCAGCTTAACCAGATTGGTCCAATGAGGGACTTGGATTTGATAGTGATGTAAAACTCTCCAAACTCGGAGCGTAGCTGGTTTATCTCGCGAACCCAGACACATTAAAAAGCCTCTCAAGGTCTGCGTTTGTTTTTCAAATACAGATAAACCAAGGCCACTCTCCGGACATGATGGTAATCCATATCCACTATTGCCAGGACACTAGGAATGAACTGTTTTTGGGCCCAAATCACCTTTTTCAACTGTAGAAACTGGCAGAAATGTGAAAATATGAAATCAGAAACAACAGACCACTGCAAACAAGATAACCATATTATTGACCGGTGAAAGGCCACAGTCCTCCGCACTGAAGACAACAGACACCAGAGATGGATTGTGGAGGCGGTGGGGATGCAAAAGCGAGCCCAGACTTCCATGAACCGGGATAAGGGGCCTTCCTGCTCTGTTATACCTGAAGTAACATCCTCCAGAAGAAAAATGGACATCAAGAGGGCGGAGTCGCCTGTAAAAGTTTTGACAGGCGACTCCACCCCAGTCACAATCAACTGTTTTTATATACGTCACAAACTACCTACTGCTGACGACTCTGACAAATACGTCTGTATGTCAAAAAACCCAACCCGTGTCTGAGAACAAAAGAACCAAGAATTCAGTTATTTTTAAACTGTTCAGTTTTTTTGGGGGGGTTTTGTTAATATATTGTAATATTTATAATTATGCCAAGTTTTTTTATTTGAACAAAATAAAATTCATGCAGCTGCAAACACTGAAGCATCATTGGAGGGGGCACCTGAAGGCTCAGTGAGGTTGCACTTGACCGTTTAGGGCAAATTGCTGCAAGCATAGAAGGCAGTTTTTCAAGATGTCTAGTTGGAGTTAAAGAATTTTCACAGAACTTTTTAACACGTTTGAATTTTGTTTTTTGTTTAAAAGTGTTAAGGTTGAAAAATAGTAGTACACCTTGAATTTAGCACCTTGGAAGTAAATTGGTTTTAATGTGAGACAAAGATAAGAATCTCGTTTTCATAAATAATACATTAAAAAAAACAACAATTGGGAATCTAATCATGAACTGTAACAGGAAAGGATTACATTAGGATGTCTGACTGCAGAGCTACTGCAGGTAAACTTTACATTAAAATCCAACAAACAGCAGAACTAGACTTTTGGGGTGCTGGGAAATAAAATGCATTACAACACGCACAGCTCTGACAGAGGAGTTTACGATATTGACTGCTGGACCAACGCCACGTGTGTGCGCGGAGAGTGTACATCTGTGCATGGCCGTGCTTGTGTGTGAGAGCGTTCTTCACCAACTCGAAGCCTTCTGGTCAGGGCCGAGGGTGAAGGGGAGTGCTAACACACTCTCCTTGTCAGCGGCAAGGGTAATTACTCCTGGCTGAAATTACTCAACATTTGTTTATAAGCTCCCCTGAGCACACTGTAAATAGTCTTCCCAGGTCCAGTGCCATTGAAGGCCTGCTGTCCCCCGCAAGCATATGCTGGAGTTAACTTCACATCACACTAGCATCACTTTGTCCTTTTTTCTCTCCTTTTGTTTTAATGTAAAGGTTTCAGCTTTCTTTGATTCCCCACCTTTTGGGTGCTTTTGTTTTTATTTCCACTCGTCTCGCACCTTTGGATGTGGTCTCATTGGTCCAGAATTAACCCCCTACGTTCCATCTAAAAGCCTCCACCTTCCCTTTTTTCTCTCTCCATGCATCAACGATGGCTAAAGTCCTTTAAGCATGCATATGAAAGAGCAGAGACGGAGAGCAAGGGGAAAAAAACGAAATAAAATGGAAAAAAACAAAAAGGCACTCCAAGTCAAGGTCCATCCATGTAGTTATTGTACGAGATGGTTCCTGTCAGAAATGACAGCTTGAAACACTTGACCCACAAAAATGAATTCCTGGCCAGGGCCAAACGACAGCCCGAAGTAATTCATTCTTTTGAAATGTTGAGGGAGATGGAGAGAAAAGTGGGAAGGGGAGAAAGGGAAGACAAAAGACTCCTCAGAACAAACGGACAGAGAATTCTGGGAAGGCTGCTTCCTGAAGGTTAATCATCCGTTTTAAAATCATCTGAATATTGAAGGAAATGTATGGATTTGAAACAGAAACGACACAAAAAGCTACACTTGGAGGATCACACTGCAATATTTTTTTATAGAAATGATTTAAAACACATTTATTTTGTATTTCGAATTAGTTTGTAAAAGTGTTGTGCTGATGCTTTTATGTTTTCCTTTTGATCCCTTTGACTTTTACTTTGGAAATCGCACTGCTTCCTGTTTTTTTTTTTTTTTTTTTTTTTGCACATTTGCTGCGTCTCCTCTATTAAATGACTGAAGTGTAACTCTCTGATGTCGATGTAGATACAGAGGCTGCAGATGCTGTCCCAGTGGACTCTGCAGCCATCCAGGATTTTAATGAGGCACATTCATTCTCTGCCGTCTTTGACCCGATCGGCGAGATTTCAGGAAAAACTCTGCTAGTGTACAATTTTCATGGAGGGTAAATGGTAAATGGTAAATGGCGTATACTTATATAGCGCTTTCTACCTTCTTATGAAGGCCCAGAGCGCTTTACAGTCACAGTCCCATTCACCCATTCACACACACATTCACACACTGGTGGCGGCTCCGCTGCCGAACACTGGCGCCAACCTCCCACCAGAGGCAAGGTGGGGTTCAGTGTCTTGCCCAAGGACACTTCGACACATGGGCGTGCAAGGCGGGAATCGAACCTGCAATCTTATGATCATGGGTCGACCGCTGAACCACGGCCGCCCAACACACGAAATGGTGGGGGCACACCCACACCCCTACAAAAGACCCTAACGCCCCTAACAATTTGGAGTTGGTCGGGACAATCACCTTCAAACTATGCCGTTTTTAGCCTAAATCAAAACATGTTGTTTTCTAGAACACAGTTTGTGCAGAGCAGCAGGATTTCAAAAAGATTTGCCTCTGTATTTCCCTGCTTGTTGCAGAGACCTCTCTGTTTACATGCTCTCCCGCTTGCTTACAGCCCCCTCCCACCTCAGACCGAGCAACGTTGGAGCGATCCGGTCTTACAGTTTTGAGCCAGATGTCAGCTCAGATGAGAGAGACGTTCACGGATCCAGTCAACTACAAGTGGATGCATCAGAATGGAGCAGGGCAGGGAGCCTGTGGCCCGCCCAGTTTATTTTCCACGTCACAGATACGATCATTTTCACGCAGCGTCCTTTTTCGTCTGCTCCTGATTCACCATCATTTGAATGATGAAGGCTCAGAAGCTTCATTTTCTTTAAATGTCCTCCATCATCAGACAAATGGCACAAAAACATGTTAAAAACACCGCGTTCCTCAGAGTGGGTCTTTAAGGAGAACCCAACATCTGTTTCAGGGTCAGATGTTACGCCGGATTTACACCAGTCCATCTGCGTGTGTCTCCCTTGCTTTGCGTGGGGAGTCCGCCCGTCCCCCCTCCTCCTTGGCTCCCGGAGGAATGTTCATCAACATCCAAATCCTTGGCAATCAGGCCCCCTGCCGTCATCTTCCTCACTCAGTGCTTGTAAAGTGCATGTCTTGGGTCATAGAATTAGGTTTTTGTTACTTCAAAAATGTAACTTTGACCGTCCATGGCAAAAATGGTTGACGATATTATCCACAGTGTTAATATGCGTGTGCACGCCACCTTGAAGATTTTCAAAGTGCAATCATTTTTTTTTTAAATCGGGACCTATTTCCCAATTTTTTTTATCTTTTTACCACAAAATTTGCCTGTCAACAGACCAGAAATGGAACTCCTGCGTACAGCTTGCATGAGACGGTGGCCAAACGCAGACAATATGGTGACAAAGCAAACATTCCGATTGATAAATGAACGTTCTATTTTTTGGCGTCAACGTAACGACGACAACACCGCAGACGGACCAGTGGAAATCAGGCTGCAGACTCTCATCCGCACAGAAGGGCTTTGACCAATTTGAGAACTGTTTATAGAAATGAAGACTCCAAATATGCAATTTACTTTTCTTAAAACAGTTTCCTTTTGTACAAATTCACACTTTAGGTTCCATTTCTATCTTCTTAAGTGACTAAAGGTCAGTTTCTAAAGATCTTTTGGTGCCGGGCATGCATTTATAAGTCGCACACATGCAGATCTTCTGCAGAATCTGTCAAAATGAATTTATTTTCTGGTATAGATATTTAAATTATATCATTTACTTAAGATTTCCTAAACCATGGCCTGTTTTTGTGAATAATTGAGCCATTTGAGAACAGTGGAGACTCTTGAACAGAGGGGGCGGGGCATCTGCTCAGACCACCTCCAAGCAGCAAGACGTTCCAAAGGCATCATCCAAATTTTACAAAAAGCTTTAGTGACGCCGTGCATAAGATCTTCTTAAGCATACGATTAATATATTTATGTCTTTTGTTGTATAATGGTGTTAAGTGAAATGCATGGATCACATTAGCCTTTCCTAAGTGGAACATTTCATCAAAAACAAGTGCTAATATGGAGAAAAACATAAGAAGAAACATAAAATGTAACGTTTAAATGAAGCAGAAGCAGAAAAAATATAAATGAAGTCAGCACAAATCTAGTTGTCTTATTAATTTACAAGAGCTCTGAGGTGGAAAATGTGATTGTGTTTACGATAAGTGATTTGCTAATGATGATTCTGATTGTTTTCTTCTGTACACAAACCTCCCAGCATATGTTGCTGTTATTGCAAGCTGCCATCCGGGCTAATTTGTCTTAATTACAGTGAGTGTGTTTGCTGCCTACTGCTGCCGTCCACCGAGGGAGACAGACACGTTGGAGTGGAGGGCGGGGAGCGCAACATCTGTCTGCCCGGGAGTCCACGCACACGCAGGCTCGCACCTTCACAAACAAGCCCGAACACACGGCTCCACCCAAACAGACACTTACGGGCAGATACAAACACAAACACACCTCTTTAGCACCGCCATCCCTTAGCCCTTACCTCCCGTGTCCCGCTAATGGCGGCCACCGCAGAGGTGACTGTGTGCAAATAGGGCCGATGCGCCGATGGCCATCCATCACAAGGCCCCGGAGCAACATTACACCACTCTAATGGCCTGCTCTGGCCTTCCTTATGATATTAATCCACTGCCTCACAGCACTGATTTCATTTGTAAAGTGGTAGGGGGAGGCTATCTTCCCATCTACCTCTGCTCCTGCATAAAAACACAAACTCAGAGACTCTTAAGCATGCGTTACAGGCGCTCTGATGCTCGCCCTGGTCTTGAATGTGCAAAAAAAAACGGATCACTCGGTCTTCCTGCAGGGCTTTAACTTATCACTGCCTGGAGTTCAATTATCCAAAGTACTTAGTACAACATGTATACCGCAAACGTATCAGAAGAGTCGTAAAAGGAAAGTTATTGGTGTGGGACTGATGAGAGAAAGCCATCGTCAAACCTGGCAAAATGCTTTAATATAACTGATGAAAAATAGACTAACAGGCGTTCCCTTGAAGCTGAAAGAACCAACACTGTTGCTGTGCTGTTTGCTTTGATCCAGTTTGCATTAGTGCAGCTCCAAGAGGCGTAGGAAGTGTTTTCCTGCTGTAGTGGCAGCAGGACAGATGCTGCCCTAGAATGAAGGCAACAAATGGAATCATTTGAGTTTGCAAACTTGGCTGTTTATGAGGCAACTCTGTGGTCATGTGACCGATTAGTTTGTGTTTAATTCATTTGAAGCCAGTTGCCGTTGCAGAAACTCTTAAGTGTTCATTTGATGGCAAATGATTTTTCTGTTTTGTATGTACTCCTTTTGTTGATCGCTATAATAGTTTTTTGCTTTGGTGAAATGTTGCTTGTTAACTGCTTTTTAATACAATAATGACAACGCTTCGACGTGGCTTTAGACCAGTGTTTTTCAACCAGTGTGCCGCGGCACACTAGTGCGCCGTGGGAGATGGTCAAGTGTGCCATGGTAAATTGCCCTCATTAACTGATCTAAAAACATTTCCCATCTCCAGGACATCAGCTCTTTGTTCATCCAAACAGGCCCTGATAAAACACTGAGTAGTTAGGAATATAAAAGATCATCTTCTTTCTTTGTGTTTATTTGATTCTATTAAAGACATTTTGATAAGAATGATGGTACCGCGATTTAGCTGCAGCTATAACTATTTTCTGAAAAGTCCCGCAGCTTTTACTGTCTCCACGACTCCACCAATCATTCGTGAAGGCTTAATCACACGTCATCAGTCTGACCAATCAGAAGTGATTAAAGTCTTAACTTCCTTGTTTTCATATTTAGCTCATAAGTCACTCAGTTCCAGCAAAAATACCAGCTAAAGCTCGTCTTTAGCGGTGTTGCTTTCCACAAAATCCGGTATCAGACCGTGGAACAAGTGAACAAAACCATGAAGCTCAGAGACGAGAGTCTTTCTAGCGCTTTGTGGCAGTTTTCACACTACATCTCCCATGATGCATTGGGTTAAAGGGACAGCGCCTCAGTGTACAATGAGTCGTCCTTGTTAAACGACTTGAAACCACAACGAACATACAATTTGTAAATTTTCTAACTTAACTTTTATTACGTCTTTTAGAAAAAACAGCCCCAACTTCCTGCTTTTTCTGCCACAATTATCACAAAAAGGCACGTCAGATTGCCGGGGGGGTTCTTTTTAACATGCAAAAGGAAGCCAAGTGGCTGCACCAAGTTTCACTATTTCCCTCCTCTGTCACTTCTAGTAAGAGGTCACCACAGTTTAGTTTTTCTTTTTGGCTGAGATTTATCGTTCTTCCACACAAAGAGACAGCTATAATACTGAAATGTTCAAGCAAAAGAAATCATGTGGTCGAAGTCCATATCTTCAACCCACTACTTGTCTGCACATACTTGGTACTGCCCCAAATCTCTCCTTTCTGCATTTGCCACATGGTATACTTGTAGCAATCAACAAAGCACCTCTGTATTGTTCTTGTACTAACTATTCACCTGGCATAATGTGCCCGTTTCCTTGCCAGGTGTGGGAGCTTGTCCGCAAACGGTATTCCTTTTTCGCCTTCTCAGCTCCACGTAGCCTGTGCGAGGTTTTTACTGATTCTGGAAGCTCCCAGTGAATTTTGCCTGGGTTGAAAGTTTGATGCAGTTGGCAACGACAAACCCACAAATATTGGAGATTGCAGGAAACCTGTCAGTCCCAACTTGTTCCATGGCGGTGCCCTTGACATCAAAGTGTAAATGCCGCATGATTTCTTTGAAGTGGTTTCTGACCATAGTTTTTAGATCGATGGATTTCATTTTTCGCCAACCATCTTGCATCTTGCGTTTTGCATGGAGGGAAGTTTTGCTCCCACCCTCACAAGGAGGATGGCAATGAACCCCATTAGTTCAGGGAGGGCCATGAACCAGCTGTCATCTTCTGTCTGACGTTCATGCTGAACAACACAGTCCCAAATAGTCTGAAGCATGTTCAGAGTGAGGAAACACAGAAACTCTGTGGCGTGCGACACACGTGCACTTCTGACCAAAGCAGTTGGCTCTTCCTCAGCAGTGTAACATTCAATTGTGCTGTGATGGAGAGGCCTCCCAACCTTTTCTTGATGCCACATCATGCCATCTTTTTGCTTTTCTGTTGGCACAGTGTGTCCCTCCTCTCCTGTAGATCCTCTCTCTTTTCTGATAGCAGAAATCTCTCCTCATCTGTGAACTGATTTCTGAGATCTGAGCAATGAAAACCTTCAGCAATGTAAAGATATATGTTGTTTCACTTGTTTATTTTAATTTTTTGTGTTGAATTCTAGTTGAAACTATAAATTCCAAAACATGTCAAATAGGCCTCCTTTGCCCCCCCAGTCCAAGAAACATGTGGTTAAATTAAATGACTAAATTTCTCCTAGGTGTGTATGTGAGTGTGCCTGGTTATTTATCTATGTGGCCCTGCGATGGACTGGTGACCCATCCAGGGTGTACCCCTCCCCAGTTGCTTGTGACTAGCTGGGATGTGCTCAGCAAGACCCTGTGATCCTGACCAAGATGAACGAGCTACAGAAAATAAATGGATAGACAACTGCTAGAGTCAGCAAATAAGGCAAGATATTCATGAAATCTTATCCAAAAGAAATATCGAATGAGTCCAGCTAAAGGACTATCTCTTCTCCCTCAGGAGTCAAATGGGTTGACTTGCTCCAGGATCATTTTCAATGTCTGCTCAGGAGTAGTAAAAAATTAAGGCATCTTGGTTTTTCAGTTGACAAACTGTAAGTCAAAGCTGTCAGAGCTTGGAGCTCTTTGAAGCAGAAAAACCTCCCCACCTGATCTGAGTAAAGAATGTGGTTAAGCTAGGGCATGTCTTCATCAGATGATCAGGTAGTTGGTGCTGCATTTACAAATGAAGGTGGCGTAATTGAAGTATTTGAATTAGTCATTTCAAGCCACCAACCATTTGGCTGTGCTCTGGACATGCAGGGTGAAAAAATCTGGGCGTTCTAGTGTTAACACGACTTGAAACCACAACGAACATACAATTTGTAAATTTTCTAACTTAACTTTTATTACGTCTTTTAGAAAAAACAGCCCCAACTTCCTGCTTTTTCTGCCACAATTATCACAAAAAGGCACGGGGGGGGGGGGGGGGGCTGTAGATTAAAACAGACTGAGTTTCTGCTTTTTGTTTTTTTTTTTGGGATGCTGGTGTGCCGCGGGATTTTTGTCAAGGTTAAAGTGTGCCCTGGCTCAAAAAAGGTAAGCTCTTCATTGAAGAGCCTAGTAAGCTTCAATGAATTACCTTCAAACCAATAGATATTTGTACGCATCATCAATGACAATTACCCCCCCGTTTACTTGTAGTGGAACGTGTTTAATGCAATAGACGTGTAGCCGCCACATTTACCAGTTCTTCATCACAGTGGTTGATCCCATTTGACTAGATATGATCAAAGCATTCTGTTCAAACAGGAACATTTGCAGGACAAATACTACTTTAAGTTTCTGTTGCCTACTGTAAGCAAATGATTGGACCGTCCATTTTTGGTCATGCCCTATTTGGCAGGGTTTAAATCCCAACTATAATGTTACGTAATGTTCAGAGAATGAGATGTGCCTTCAAGATTGGTGCGAAATGTCGCAGTGTAAATCTTGCAACTCTTGCTCCAGACTCCTTCTTTCGCAGCTCTATTCCAATAAATGAATGCTTGGTGTAATACTTCTGGCACAAAAGCCAATTAACTCAGTAATCAAGTATCAAATGTTTGGCACTTCTGTGAATTCCATACATCACTTTCTAATTCAAGTCCCCTTTTGGTCAAAGTTTTACCTGGTTTAAAATTCAAAGCGTGTTTTTACATGGAGACTGAAAACAATGGTAGAAACCTGCGAAGTGTTTTGACGCCTGTTCAGATGCCCGAAACCTGCATTTACAGACCTTTCATTTGAAGATGTCACTTGGACGTGCTTTGCTGAGGGTGATGTAAACAGAGCGTGAAAGAAATTCTGAATTTATTTTATTTCTAGGGTGAATTCAGACTGGACACATTTGCTTAAAGTGAACCAGGTTAATTGTCGCCTATGTGTCAATGTGAGTGTTCGTTTCCCCCCATAATCCAGAACAACTTTTCATTTTAAATGGACCCTGGTCCCCGGTCAGGGACCAGGAACCGCTCTCTTTTGGGGGTGGTCTCAGTACGTTTCTGCATAGATGTCTGAGACCTCGCCCTTGCTCAGGATTTCCACAGTAGCAAAAGCGTCTAGTAACATTTTTGTGACTTGGAAGCAGGTTTCTTCTGGGTTATTTTTCTCTTTTGTTCCTCACTGTTCACTCTGAAGTTGTGATTGTTTTCTCATGCATTTATTTCTAGCTTTTAATTTTACAGCTACAGCAGACACGAGGCAGAGTGCTCGACTAATTGACACACCTGGGCCCAGTGTCTCTCCTTTCATGAAGTCCCTGGCCTTCACCAAGCACAAGCACAAGAACAACTCTGATTTTTTTCAATGCTTTATTTTAATTTTTTTCATACATCGGCTCGTCTATAATTTAGAACGATGGTATCATTTTTTTTTTCTGCTTTTGTTTTACTGTATTTCTTTAGGAAGAAACAATCACGTATATCGTTTATGCATATTAATTTAAACTGTCGTCAAGTCTATTAAGATATTTTTGTATAGTGGGGGCTCGTCCGGGACTTGAATCCAGCCAAAACAAATTACTTCCGCTCAGCTCAGTGGCCTACTTGTACAGTATCCACCTGGAGAAACTGAGTTCAAATTCACACACCGGTCATACCAAAGAGTCTAAAAATGGGATACAATCCCTTCTTGTGTGACACTCAGCATTAAGGGTTAGATTTCTTTTGGGAGGGGGGTGTTAAACCACCAACTGGTTCCTGAGCATGTCTGTGACTGCAGCTCACCCCCCAGCCAGAGGGGCTAATGCAGATAACACATTTTCATTTTCAAGTCAGCCAACATGACTTGAACTTAGGTCAGAAACAGAAATAAAGTCTTTCAAAAAAGACTGTAAAGTTCGATTTTAGATTTTTTTTTTTTAAATAGAATTGGTCTAATAAAAAGTGGCTTAACATTTTTGGTCATAAACTGCCAAAGTCACTAATGAGGTTTGTGAAATATCTTAAAACTTTTGGGTTCCCTCTGAAATTCGGTCAAAAGTTTTCATATTTTTTTCCTCCAAATATTCAAAATTTTTTAGATGTCTTAAATCATTCTCAGGCTTCTAAGATTCCGTTTCTGTGGTTCAAATTGGAAAAGGAAAAACTGTAAAGGATTTGGAAAGAATTGGAGAACAACAAAAAAGGTTAAATGTCTATAGTTACCATTTTAAGTCAAACTTGATTGTTGACCCTTAAACCAAGATATTGTCAAGCATGTGTGGTCATGCTCTTCACTTCCCTCTAACGGATGTTTGAGTTTGTTGCATGAAATTATCCTTTTTCTTTTTATGTAGTCTGCAAAGAACAGGACTTTTAAGTTAATGCAACCAATGAAACTAATGGATTTTACTCAGTAACTAGTAGGGGTCTTATTACAAACTTAAACTTGTTCTTATTGGTTAAAAATTAAACGGCCCAGGTTTACAACAGAAATGAACAGAATTGGCTGCCATGGCCTTTTTGTATTTGTTTTGATAGTGGATTTTAAAGAATCCACTAAACATGTCTCGTTTTTTTATGCAAATAAGGAAAATATCATAGAATTTAGGAGAAGCGCGATTATATTCTCTTCCTGTTGTTCGGACTCCATCCGCTGATCATGTCATCAGCACGTCACGAGCCAATGCTGACTTCCTGATTGGTTTCTTTCCCAAACTTCAGATAGTAGAAGTCAGAATTTTGGTTGTGCTGCCAGACCGCACAGATCGCACAGCAGCACCTCTGATCACCTCTGTACAACAACTTGACATTGAAACGGGCCGTCCCACATCATGAATATGCAGCTTGAATCCCAGCTGTTAGGCCAATTTTGGAGGGAAGGGGGTTTAACGATTCCATGATTGTTGGAAGGAGTTAATGGGGCACAGGTTTTATTTATCTTTATACTTACAGAACGTAAAACTGGTTTGTCTTGGCAGCTTTCCCATTGAATATATCAGTTTTTTTTAGTAAATGATTATTTTATTTTTTCCCCATTTTGTAATTGATCTTTATCTTTTTGGTTGTTTCTTTTCCTACTTAGGAGGTGTTTCTTTTGCATTGATTGCCGTACAGATCCACAGATCGGTGCACATGGGGGTGGGGGCTCCGCTGACCTGTGGAGCAGATGGTCGGCAGAGAGGAAGGTCTGCTGGACGGACGTCAGAGCCAAAGCGCTCTTTGTTTCTGTTGGTTTTTCCTTTTATTTTAGTAAATCAGCAGACGAGCGCTGGCACAAACGAGACAGACACAGCAGCAGAAAAGACGCAACGTGAATGTCAAAAGCTAAAAGTGTCAAGTTGAAAGGACGCACAGAAACAAGCCTGCATGTTCTCCTCAAATACCACCAACATTTTACGGTTTGACCCTGACATGGATGAACCCAGATGTTGTCTCTCCTAGTATGTCTCGCAGATGCAGACGAGCGCATTCGGACTAACCTCTCCTGAAATGCTTTCCGAACGGCAGCAACGAGCCTCGTTTCTTTGAACACTGTGGCACACCACCAGCTCTCCCCTTCTCTCCTTCCTTCATGCTGTCCTAAATTATGGAAAGAAGAAAAAAAAAAGAACAGAATGGGCTGCTGGATGTAAAAATTTCATCCCTTGCTGTGCATGAACGGAGCGGCTGCAGACGAGTGGAGGAGTGGAAATGAGGGGAGCAGAGGAGCGCTGGTGTCTGCCGCCGAACGTGTGGAGCCAGAGGTCAACCTGGCTCCGGCAATACCCTGGAACAATAACACAAACACACCCAAGCGCACACACACAAACACACATACGCGCAGTGCAGATTGTTTCTTTCACTCACTGGGAAACTCTTGCTATTTGAATAACCCCCTGGTCATAAAAACAAACTTGGTGCAAAGCAGAAGATTTTTGATGCCTTCATTATGGACAGACTGAGGCTTTGAGTTCAGCCCGGTCTGCTCGCGCAACAACGTCCGTGAATCGGCTAATATGCTGTGCATACTAATCGCGTTTTTGATAAGTGATGAAACATCTTTGAATGCCCGAGCTGTCCTTGGTTCACTGGTGGGCGCTGTTTCATTATGAATGCCCGCTGTACTTTGAAATTTGGGGAGAATGTGGCAGGTACCGGAGGCCTCAAAGCTGCATCTGTAAGCGTGTGTCTGTTTTCAGCCGCTCTTCCACTAAACCGCATATCCATCGAGTGATGATGAGGAAATGAATTTCACACGTTTCAAACGCTAAACTGTAATCTAATAAAAATAAAAAGCTTTGCTGTGTTTTCAAAATTAAAATGAAGACACAAAAAAGGGCAATGCCAAGTGCCAGCATGTTTCGATGGAATTCCTAAAATTTAGTTTCTTGATGATTCATGAAAAGTTACAAAGTCTTGTATTATTTTCATCGATGATATATTGCCTTGTTGCCTTATTATTTTTTTCAAGCTTTTAAGTTTAAGAGACAGTGTCCCAATACCAAGCCCTCCACCACCGTGCTTGACTGTTAATTTTGGCATCAAATCAGAGTCTCTGTTAGAAACATCACCCAACACCAGAAATGTCACTGGCAACATCTAATAATGCAATACTATGACTATGTCTGAATTCCCACCCAAACCCCCACATAATACACTAGATAATGCGTTCGCCATTTTGGAGGGCTGTCCAAATCTACAATTTAAAAATCCAATGCCCCAGAAAATTCCCAGAAGTCTCTGCGAAAAACCAGTGTCCATCGATGCTCACTAGCTTGGCAAATGTAGACCATAATGCATTGCGTTGGAAGATTTTTTTTTACCCAAAAATGTATTTAAATGTGTTTTTTGTTAAACCATCAACGTTTTTATCTTCAGATGACAGTGGAATCATAAATAATCGTCGTAAAACTCTCGTATGAATAAGATTTTAATTTCGTGAAATCGATGACGTCATATCCGCCGTTTAAAAAAAAAGAAGCGGTGAGCATGGTGTCCGGATTTCTTTTAAAATTCAGGGCACTAAATAGTGCCACACTATATAGATTTTCAGTAGTTAAGGGTTAGGGTGGGAATTCAGACATAGGCTATAACTCAACTTTTCATGCGATCAATGTGAATCAGCTGATTCTGATGTAGGGGAAAGCAGCTTTTGCACTAATAACTACCACTTTTCAGCCATTGCAAAACGGTGCAAAGCCACTTTGATCAGCTGATTTATGTTGACTGCATCAAGACTTGAAGTAGACTTGAAAGTGTTGCACATCGCCGCAAAGCTGCTTTTCTCTGCTTCAAGATCAGTTACATTAAATGCATAAACGGTTGAAGAGTTATGGTACATTCAAAGAGAGTGTGTTATTTTAGATGTTACCTGTGACATCTCTGGTGCTGAGTGATGCTTCTAAACAAAGACAAGTTTGATGACAAAATTAAGGCCGCAAATCCAGCTGTTTAGGTTTTTGCCTTTCAACCGTACATTTACATTTCAAACCAAAGCTTGTGAACGAAACCACGTGACTAAAGATCCGGCAGCCCCGTTACCCCGAAAGGGACAAGGTGGGTTTGGAAAATGAATGTATCAACGTCGGGTACAACACTTTTTCCCTGCTGTTTTGGTACGGCGGAGGCATGCTGGAGGACACGACGGTTAACAAGGTACTGATGAGTCTTTATGACGTATAGATTGTCAGGAAAAAAGTGAGGGAAACAATGTGTCTCAGGTTAAAAGTTGTTGTAATGAGGTGGCATTCATCAGACCACATTTTAATGCGTTACTGGACTTTATCATTACTACATGTCTGTAGACATGCCTGTAGACATCCCATAACCACTGGCTACAGTAGCCGTTTTGGTTCAGTTCTTCTGAGTCAATACAGACTGAGGAATGTCATAGCAAACCGAACCTTAGTACTATTGGAAACTAACAGAGACCAGCTCCAAAGATGGGTCAGAAAGCAGTCCCAGGTCCCGGACCAGGAACCGCTTGGGTGTATTAAGACTGAAAATGTGTTCCAGATTATCAGGGGGGAAACAAATTCCGGTTGATTTTAAGCGAACCAAATATGTCCAGTCTAAATACACTATAACAATTGTAATAAAAAAAGAAGAAGCTTTTATGAACTTTATGGAACTTCTGTTTAGCAGGCAGCTTTTTCTGCATGTCCGTCAGCTGACTTGTGTTGATTGTGTGAACAAAGAGTTACCGATGGTCTAAGAGCGTGTTGTTTAGGTGTTGCTGGTGATATCTCCAGCATTAAAAGGTTAATATTTTCTGCATCTTTCCTTTATGAAAACTTTTAGCTCGGATAAAATATTTGTTTCTGGATTTCATACGTATATCTAAAGACATTTTTTGCTAAATTAAACAGCGAAGCGATGACAAGTGAAGAGCATAAAAGCGGGACCAGAGGCAGAAATCATGAAAAAAGTTGTCTGTAGGGATTAGACAAACCCTCTGCCGAGAGGCCACGGGGGCAAACCAAATATTCCTCGACTTAACGTCTAATTCCACATCAGAATATTGGCCAATGAGGTTTTAAATGTAAATATGCCATTATGCTGTCATTACAGTGTTCGCATTGGCAGGCCCACGGGTCAGCCCAGCCACTGTTAATTTTGCAGGCGAAAGCTTTTTTTTCCCTCTCTGTGCGCTCTCGAAATGTTAATAACTTTCTATTAGTTAATGTAGCGTGACTAAAATTCCGATTAAATATAATTCATTTTAATATCTGTGACTGGCCGGCCTGATCATTTTCCGCCACGTTCTCCCGGCCGCATTACACGATTCTAAATTGGACTCATTTACATTGGCTGGTTAAATAAAGGCCTTCTCTTGCAATTTAGCTGTCATCAAATCAATTTTGTAATTTTCTTTGCTCTTTGAGGTACGACTGTTTCCGAATTGAATAATACCAGCCATCACATTTAATTAGCTGTTATAGCATGTGTCAGAACAGGAAGGAGATGCGGATGGGGCCTAAATGCGGCGGGACGGATCTGGATTGTCTTGGACGTGGGTTTGTTTTACTTCAGTAAGCTCAACGCTTTTTTTCCTTAGAAGTTTTGTTTAAAAGTGAAGTCCAAGAAGGCCACGCGAGTGGAATGGTCGACCCTGAATTGTTAGCGTCTCACCTGAGATGATTTCAGTGGCAGGAGCTGGGGCAACTTTTTTGGGGGGGCGGGGGTGATAAGGCGAGCGCACATGTAGCTCCCATGAGTCTTTGCTAAATGGTGACTGAAGCATAAGAACAGAAGGACAGAGGGCTGCCCACCACAGGGACTCTGAGAGAGCCCAGCCGTCCTCCAGAGGGCCTCTGCTCTGGGTAAGTGGGGATGTCGCTCCAGATCAGAGGACATCCAGGCTCTGGAGGGGTGGGGTGGGAGGCGAGTGAAGGTGGGGGGGCCAAGGTACTGAGGACTGGGGATATAAGGGCAGATCACAGTGGGAGTAGTAGTGTGTAAAGGAGTGAGGGAAAGCGGACTGGATCCAGCAGGACCACGTTGTTGTAACTGCCACACAAATGCTTCCTTCAAACAAGTCGCTCTTTGATATCTTATTTAATTCAGTAACTTTAAGAAATTCACTATTTTGTTTGTGGATCAAACCAAACCTGAATAACTTTCTTTCTCTAAATGGACTTTCTTGGAAAAACTTTTGAGCCTTTTGCTGCTGGTTTTAAAAGTATAGTCAAGACAAAAAAAAAAACCTGATTCCAGATGTGTTGGTGTTTTTATACAGCTTTTGCTAGTGTTTTTACATTTTGGAGCTTTTAGTGTACAGGATTTAGCAGTATGTGCTGCTAATAAACTTTTTTAATAAGTGAAAAACTATATTCATTGCAGTAAAACCAGTATTCCATGCAAAAGCAAATAAGTGAAAATGTAGGTCTCATTCATATTTTCTAAAACCTCTGAGCTCAAGTTTAAAGGGGTAGCTTAGTATTTAAACCAGGGGAGTTAAAACTCCTGCAGTTTTTTTTGTTTTTGTTTTAGAAATCCCTAAGGCCTTGATTCTGACACCCCTGATTTAAAGCATCTTAAGTTCTTGTGCTCAAAATGCTAAATAAATCTGCCGGTGTTTGAATTACTAACCACTGACACTAGTTTCCTGATGCAGCAGCTTCAGCTACAATAAAAAGATGAATTAAAATTTAGGTCTCAAACATCCTGCTGAACGCAGCTGAAAGACAGAGAGCAACAAAAACCACTATCAAGAGATAGACTTTTATCACTTCCTCTCTAAGAAGAATCAGGACATGACAAGACCATGGTGGGGAGTTGTTGATGACCAATCCTCAACCTGGATAACTAAAGTCTACTTCACAAGGGGTTTATTTCTTAGGTGACAGGTTACATGTGTTTAACTTCATTCCTAAAAAACTATTATGGATTACAGTAACAAACTGTTGAGTTGGATATTTGAAATTAATCGGTTTGTGGATGCATCATGCACAACCATTGGGAAATCTTTTTAAAACCTGATAGTTAAAGTACTGGAACTATTCAGAAAACCCCTCTCAATGTAAGCAGATGAAAAACTGTGGCTGTGTCAGAACTCCCTCCCTACTCCCTAACTACAAAAAAATTATATAGTTTAGGACTAGCCTTGCTTTTGCAAACTCATCTGTGAAATTTATAGGCCACTTGGTTTTGGAATTGTAGATTTGGACGACTGTAGAAAATGGCAAAAGCAATACAGCAAAACAGTTACACTATGTAGTGAGCAGTAAGGGAATTCATTCACAACCCGTAAATGTTTTGGGTTAAAATAATGTCAGTTTCTGTCCATGAACATGTTTGTACACTGCAGTCTAAGATGCGATCGTGTTGCCATGAAGTCGAGACCTTTTGAGCGTAGTTCAAGGAGGAAATTTCTCTGACAGTTTGATCACATTCTTGAAAAGCCACTACTGGTCTCTAAGAAGAAAGAATAAAAACAACAACCAACAAAAATAATTGTTGGGACTGTAGTGTCTTTGGAAAGCTTTTAAATAAAGGTGCATTTTGGTTTCTGATTAACTCATTTTGTCCACCTTTTGTGGCATTTATTTTTAAGCCCCTCACTTAACCAATGAAATAAATTTTGAAATGTTTGAGCTGAAAATGATGGAGAAGTGAATGTAGCATCTGCATAAATAAGAACCTTGATTTGGTTTATTTGTGACTCTGAGCAAAGATAAAGGTAAAAAAAAAGAAATGAAAAGAACTAAAACTCCTTTTTAAAAGCACAAGGTCAACCTTTTCCATCAATGCTTTGTTGCTCTAATTTGTTTTGATACTTTTGAATAATCTTGTTTTTATAAAAAGTTGCTTTATGGCGTCGAAAAAGAACTCGAAGGACAAAGTATTCTTTTTAAATTGCTCTGTTCACATGATCTGATGAAGTTTTGGGAAATCAGAAAGAAAACATTTCTCTTTTATTCATCAACCTGCGTCCTGTACTTGTAGATATAAGATGACATCAGTGCCATGTTTTCTTTCTGGACTTTTCTTTATCTATTTAGACCTACACATTGGTAGGAACTACACACGTTTTATCAGCGCCTGTACTAACATAAAATTGCGAGTCAAAATGCAAAATAGCAAAGAATTTACTTTTGAAATGGCATTGAACCGATTTCTTGGTAAATGTAGCGCTAAAGCCCAAGTCAAATGCACCTGTACGGGGGCTCCAGGTTTTCGGGTTGTCCAGTCCCGTGGAGGGTTGTAGAGGAGAAAATGGATTGTACAAGTGTCCTGCATGTGGTATTGCGAAGTATTCATTTGGCTAATGTTGGTTCCACTCATTTATGGCGTACAGACGATGCTGTAGTACGGTGCTCTTAAGCAACTACCTAGTCGTTGGTAAGGTGTGAGTACTGGCCACTACAAACAGCACCTGAATGCCACACACGCTAGGCATGCATTATTTCCTATTGGTCAGGCTGCAAGCAAGGAGCGTGCATTTAAAGAGCACTAACAAGCCCCTTGTGCAGTGTGACTGGTTCAGGCAGTTAGAAATATCAAAAATATGTACAGCGTTCCTTAGCCTCGTCTGCTTCACCCTTACATGTCATTTTATGCACCGCCCTGAGGAAAGGGGCGACTACTTTAATTAAAAAGTCTTCCGTGTTCTAAACCCTCGCATTCACACGTCACTATGCACGTTTTTCAGTATGTTTCAGGCTTTATATGTTCAAAACACACAGCCATTGAACGCAGGTTGAAAGTTAAACCAGTTGAACTTTGAACAATCAGGGACTTGGATTTGGTAGTGACATGTGGATGGCGTCCTTTTTTTAGTCAAGGAAGTGCTAACCATTGGAAAAGTGATCACGGAGGAGCAATTCATAATCGTGTTTGTGTGCGGCTGGAATTCTATGACACGGAAACGGAATGGAGCTGCCTGGAGCAAGACTCATGAAATTTGCACCGCTTCGACATTTCGCATCAAGCCTCTTCCAGTCGTAGGAACATGGGCCAGTATTTGTTAGCGACAGTCCAGTTTGAACACTATATGGCCGCCTTTACACTGCATTGTTCAAGTGACCCAATTCCGAATTTTTCCTCTGACGTGGCACAGATCGGATATGATCGGTGAACGTATAAGCAGGACAAAAGCGCATGGATTCCGTTTAAAAGATGATGTAAGCAGGTCATCAAAAAAATCGGATATAGTCAGAAAATCGGATATGAGCATCAAGACCTGCAGTGTAAAGGCGGCCTATGATTAAGGCGCTTTTAAGATCCGCATGCAGGATTCATTTCCGGTGTGTACGGTGCTTCAGTGTTCGACCTGTCGCCTTCACCATGCCCGTAGATAAAATGTGCGTGAACATTTTCTCTCTACGGACTCACTGAGAGATCTAAGATCTTGATATTTCCTGTGGGCCTGCAGCATGCCCCATATAGGTTTCTAATTCTTTTGCTTGCCGATAGCCCAAATCCACCCATAGGGGCAGTGGTGACTAAGGCATTACTTTGTGTCAGACCTCCGACCTGTGCTTCAACACAGTGCTTCAACAATTTCTCACACTTTTTGACTCTTAAGAAAAGGTGTGAGATATTTTTTCTAGCCTACTTTTGTCTCTTTAGCCCATAAAGGCACACTTTTGTAGAACTCCAACTCTTATGCCAGTTCATTGGCCTGTAAACAACTGGATACGGGTGCACCGAATTATGCTATCATGTAAACAGCTTTGAATGCACAGTCCTACCTTCTGTGGGGAATAACTTTGTGACAGTATCAATGATGTTGACCTCAGGTTTCCATGCAGGTCACAGGCTTCACTAAGCAGCAGCTGATTAATATTAGATTGACTTTTTGATGTAGTTCTATCAATGCTCTGCCTTATTTCACTGCCGTCTTAAATCTATCTGAGCTTTTTGAGCGATGCGCGTTTTGTCCCGATGAGGCACTTGAGGGATTTGCTTTCTAAATCTCCGGTCACTGTGATATAAATCAAAGCCTCAAATGTCAAATGAGATAGGAACGCTACGGCAGTGGTAATCCACTGGCAGCAAGTGCGTCTGAGAGGTTAGAGCTTTGTGAATCCTCGTGCTGACTTCTAGAGAATGATGCCAATATTAACGCAATTAAAAGAAAAGCATGTGTCAATGCGGGCCGTTTTATGAACCATGCCATTGTGTGATCGTAACTCTAAAAGAAACTGAACCTCTCTATTCTGAGACTTTAAACGCCTCGTAAAGTGAACAAACTTTGCTTTTAACCAGGAACACGGAGAGTTAATAGATCCAAAGACTCAGTCGCTTCATATTTTTTGTGCCCTGTCCTCCTATCAGAGCTGCATAGAAAGAGGCTGATGTTTTAATCATGGCCGCAGGGCTCATTGTGATGTGAAGCCACCTCTGGGGTCTCTAATTGTACCAGGCCAGCCTGGCTCTGGTGATCACCCTGCGTCTGGAATGGCTAATGACTCTCATCGAAGCCTCACACATGCCGCCTCTGTCTGTTTGTGCTGTGTGTGTTTGAACATGGTCATTCAGTGTGTGCCTATGTATGTAAGTACATAATGGCTAACAGAATTAACAGCAGAGCTTGATTACTGCCATTCCCAAATCAAGGCCAGCACATCAGCAGCCTCGGTTTTCCCCCAACAAAGCTACCTACTGATGCCCGACTCTTGACGGCTTCATTTAGGCGACCCATGAGGCCAAATCTTACCAGGTTTTGCGCTGTACATAGAATCTTTTCCCCACTATAAGGCCCACTTATATGCTTTTATTTTATTTATTGTTTTTTTTTTTTTTTCAAAAAAGCAACGCCTTACATCTGGATTCCTGCTGGTTGTGCTTACTGAAGTCAAAGTGATTTTTTTTTTTTTTTTTTTTACAGGTAAACAGCGCTTTGTTGAAATGTCCGTTTTTTAATGAGTTGCAAACAAGTTTGGGTGTTATTGTGAATGCGCTGACGTACAGTGGTGTCGGACTGTGGTTTTTCTTGCGTGTTACTAACAAGTTAGTCACAGTACCATGTTTTAGAAGTATTAGTATGTGTTTTTACATGTTGCAAGTTCTAGGACCTCTGTAAAGGCAGTTTCTAAAGTCGGTCTTTATTGATAATGTGCCCTATTGTGCCTTTAAATTATGTGCAAAGAAAAAATTAGAAACAATTCAGTGCATTCCTTTTTTTTCCATCTTGAGCTGTCTCAGGTTCAAAGCCACTTTTTGAATATTTCTAATGAAAAACAGTATTTTAAGAAAAGGTAAGGATCTATTTGTTTGAAAGATTTTTGGAAGTATGTCTGAAAAATCAATGCATCTTTTTTATTGTTTATTTACAGTTTTAAACAACTGTTTTGTTTTGTTTTTAACATCGGCTGAATTCTTTTCCTATCACCTTCAGAAGTTAAGAAAATCCTTGTAAAATAGGAAAGTCTTCCGCCATTGAAGCTGAAGGATATCAGAAACGTCTGTCCTTGATGGCGACTATGAAGGATCAAGTTTTTAAAATCTGTTCTGAAAGGGACAATCGTCTTTGAATCTGCCTACAGAACAACAATCGCTAACACACACGGAAAAAAATTTCACTTTTACCCTTTTTCTGGATTTTTTTTTCATGTGAATTTTCAAAAGATGGTGAAAGAACTTTCAGTTTAAAATCGAAGTGACTCGCAGTTCAGTGAAACTTTAACATTAAATTCAAGGTTTCACTTTAATGGAATCAACATGGCATCAAAAGTTAGAGTTTACTTTATTTAAGTTGAGGCCGCATGACACCAACACTGACGAGCTGTACTTAATTTAAGGAACCGAATTTAACAATAATATTAGAAACTGCGGCTGTGTTGCGGCCAATTTTAACGACTTTCCACATTGTTTTGATTTTGAATTTGAATCTGTTTGTTGACATTCAGGCAATATCACAAGGGGTTCTTTAGGTTTTTTTTTTTTTTTGGCTTGTTGCCTAGCTTTAACAAATGCAAAAATAATAAATAATGAAAACTGTCAGCAGCTCCTTGCATGTCTCCTCTTTTTTTCTTGGAAGATTTTTTCATAAGTCTTTGAATTTCAAACAAAATAAGATCAAATCGTAACCTTAGGCACTTTAACGTTGGGAGTTGGGTCATTTAGACCCCACAAGACACTGTGCTGAACCTTTTTTCTTCAATGATTTGTGATCTACACTGGTGTCTATGGATTACATGAAATCTTCTTCACCTTTATCCACCTTTGTCATGGTAGGGATAAGGCATCAATGTGGACCCCATAGGATAGCACAATGGCCTATATCATCAGCCCTTCAGTGTAAGCTATATCTAAATTAATAATAATATATTACTTTTGGTGCTCTGAAGAACGTGTCATGGCCTGTCAGTTACTCCCTCCTCCCCCCTCCTTCCTGTGGCTGACGCGACCAGCTGGATCTACTTACCTCATCATCTCCACCCTTCATAACCTCCTCCAGGATCATCAGCCGGTGCCAGTTCGTTGTTCCTCCTATGGTGCATAGTCTGGTCAGCTCATGTTTATTGTCTTAGTCTCAAAGAACCAAGCTCATGATTTTGTCTTCACTCTGCTTCAGGACATTCACCTTCAGGATCCTTACCTGGTCGCAGTTCTCCCACGTTGCAGTCACGCCATTCCTGAAACCTCCAGCCAAACGCCTCGCCACGCCTTGCTTCACGCTTCACGTCATCTCAAGCAACCTCCATCCTACGCCTCGTCTCGTCTGGACTCAAGCTACGCTCCCGCCGCCGTTCCACTCTCGAGGAAACTCCCGCTCCAGATTCCATCTGCCTGCTCTCGCTCTCTCCCCCCTGGAAGGAAGCTCTGTCTAGCTCACATTCTGATTAAAACCACTTCATACTTACCGTTGTGTCAGGTCTCTTTCCGGGTTCCAGCATCTGGGTCATTCCTGAACTCTCGTTCGTATCATGACAGAACGCTTTTTTAATGATTTCTTATTTTTGCGAATCACTTTTCTATCCGGAAGTAAAATGACTCTGAAGCACCGCCGCCTTTCGCTCCTTGTGGGTGTGGCCCATTTCATGACATCAACCTAGCGTCATCCTCTGCAGCGTGTCTGCGTTTCTCCCACGAAAAAAGAAGAACATCCAAACCTTTGCAAAGATGGATGTGCATGTAAATCAAAAGAGATTAGCCGATCACTGCCAGCTCCATGGAGAAAGTGCGTGTGCGTCAGCCTGGGGCGGACCTGTCAGACGGGCTGCTCCTCACTTTGTGATGTCACAATGTGAGAATCCGCTCGATTTTGTGGATTGGGAGGGGCTGCTCGTCAGGGTTTTTGAGCAATACTCATGCTAATGCATAATCAAAATTAGTAAACAAAAAATATTGGCTGTAGGGTCTGCTTTCAGTTTTGTCTAGATTGAAATGATTATTTTCCACCATAACTACGGGTGCATATTTTTTTCTCATTTTGTCTCATTGTTGAGGTATACCTGTGATGAAAATCACAGGACGCTCTCATCTTTTGGTGGCCAATTAAATACCTTTTTTCCCCACTGTACCTTGACACGCATGTATTAAAATTATTGTTTAAAATTAACCAACTGTATCAAATTCAATTTAAACTAAACAAATAAAGAGCTTAATGACTTAATGTGTTGCCATAATCATGAATGTGTTAAAGTTAACTTTTAAATTTCCTTAAAGACCTATTCTATTCTATTAACAGCAAAGATATTTCCTGCTGCAGATGATAAAATGTTGTCAAAAAAAACTGTACTTTTGCATTGTGTAAACCAAGAATGATTTAAATTGGAGACTAATGCAAACGTTTGCGCCACCCACTAGAAAACTGTTAACATGTGTTCCAAAAAGTAAAGATTTAAACTTTTTTTAGCCATTAAATCCCAACCAGGATAGTCTGAATAAAAACTTGTAAGGAGTCCTGTTACAGCTGTAGCAACCTTCCTATCCAATATGTTACTCTTTAAAAAAAAAAAAGAACAAGAGAAAAAGGGAAAACCAGCCCAAACCTGTTATTCATCTAGATGTTGGCGTAAACGTTTTTTTTT
The DNA here is from genome assembly GCA_037389245.1 of Oryzias sinensis. NCBI lineage: Eukaryota > Metazoa > Chordata > Actinopteri > Beloniformes > Adrianichthyidae > Oryzias > Oryzias sinensis. The sequence continues at coordinate 12,124,118 of CM074510.1, forward strand.
TTCACATCATCTAAACTGGTTGAGTCGCCAAAGACTTTGGAATATGCCTACCTGAACCTCTGAGCATAACTGCTGAACTCATGAGTTGACTCATAATTTGATTACCAAGATTTGAACACAACTGTGATATTAAATCTGGTGTATTTGGTTTAAGAGAAACTATCGACATAAAGTTACTTTTGATCTTAAAATTGTTTTTTTTTTTAAATGAAATTGGTGGAGGGCTACACAATATGAGGAAAACTCGCGATATGGGATAATAGTGATCATAATTGCGATGACGATATAACTTGCGATATCTGAACAAATAGCAAAACAACCAAAAACAACATTTCTATTTCACTGCAGTTTAATTTAAAAAAGAGTCAACATAATTTACATTATACCCGAAATGACCCTCGTTTAAGGCGAACATCTAAAGTAAAAGGGCTCCATCTGATTGGTCAAATGCATAAAGGGATTTATTTGATTCGCTAAATACTTCAAGCTACCATAAGATTGTTTTAGCACACTTAAAGTAACCGTTTATTGCAATTTTCACCATCTTTTGCGATATGCATATTGCACAGCTTGATATCGCGATGACGATAAATTTGCTATTTATTGTTGAGGCCTAAATTGTTGGATTAAATGCAGTTTTCTAACAATGATATAACACAGAATATCGGGTCAGTGAACAAAGTTTGACGAAGTTGCTCAATGATTTTGTTCCTTTAAAATCATTTGGTAGGTTTTATGTTGTTAGTCATTGCCTTACTGCAAAATGAAAATGTTCTTGAGGTCATGAACCGATCTTTGGGATTTTCTGTGGAAATGAATGGTTGCTAAAATATAACACTAGCATTACCACCGTGTTTGACTGTTGCTTTGATGCTTTTTCTATTCCAGAAAGTTCTTCTTTTGTCTTTTTGATGTCAGCTGTCCAATTGTTTTAGATGTAATCCAGGTATTTTTCTGTCAAATGTGAGTTTTGCCTTCAACAAATTTACTGAAGGATCGGTTTTCGGTCAGTCTCGTTCTGAAAACCCAACAAAATGACTGCAGAGAGAATCCTCTCTGCAGTCATTTTGTTGGGTCACTGCCGAGAGGGTTCTCTACTGTTCAGTTTTCTCCTCCGACTCTTGCTGCGGTTCTCTGGAGTTCCAGTGTTTTATGCTACGGTCACAAATACAATTGCCACCGCACCACATGATGGGGGAGACATTCTGTTACATCCACTTGCAGACAATCGGAGCTGCTATCTGGCTCAAAACCATTTTTGTTTCACTGGTTTTGTTACCGATCGATCTTCATTCCAATACTTACCTATAGCTATGGGCAAGGTCCCGAACGCAAGCAGCTGAAATGAGTTTCCTCCCTAGGGGGGCTGGGCGCTCCCTTAGAAATAGGGGGAGGAGCTTGGTCACCCGCGGAGAGCTCAGAATAGAACCACTTCCCCTCCAGGGGAGCCAGTTGAGGATGCTCAGGCATCTGGTCCGGGTGCCTCCTGAACGCCTCCCTTGGGATGGCATGTTGTCCCACCATGCAGAGGCCCGGTACGTCTCTCAGTTGGCCTGGGAAAGTCTCCGGGACCCCCCCTCCCCCCCGACAATTTAGAGGTGAATTTCTAATGAACTACTGGTTTTCTGCAGAAACGTCCTAAAAAACACTTTTTAAAAAAATAGCTTAATCGTTGATTAAAGGGCCACTAGGAACAATTTGAGAATAGATCAAAAGTTTTTCTAAGGTGTTTTTTTTTTATTTTTGCTTCTTTTTTTGACTGAGCAGATCTGGTAGCATGTCTGTGTGAGGGTTGTAGGTGAACTCTTCTGCATGTCTATTAGTTAAATACAAACCAGGGGGACAAACTTATCGATTCAAGGTAATTCTCCCCAAAAGATGTCTGTGAGAAATGTGTGCGGCAAAACTTGAAAAAGTGAATTAATCTGAGCCAGAGGTTAAACGGTTAACACATTCTGCAGAGATCAAACACCCATTTGGAAATGTTGCTTTATGAATCATACATATCATCCTCCTCCAGATCCGGACTGTAATCTCCTTCTAAGCTCTAGGCGGCATGCTGGGTCGGTGTTGCCGGCCTGCGGATGATGTGGACTTAAGGTAAAGGGGCCCACTGCTTATGTTCCTGATTGTACACCTGTGGATACGGCTTTCAGGTGCCGCAGACTCGGCTGTAAGCCGACGGCGGCCTCGCCGCCAGAATACAGATCTGCCTTTTATACGTGCACACAATCACAAGCTCTCCTGATCATGCCTCCGTCATTCAGCGGCTTCTCTCCAGCTTTCGCACTTCCCGTGGCTCTTTTTTTGAGTCCGAGTCACAGTTTAAAGAGTAGGTGCTCCACAAAACTTGACAACTTTGATTTTCCTCTATACTTTCAGTGAGTGTCCTTCACTCTGATCTGCTCTGTGCGGCATAAAAGCCGGCAAACAAACGGCTCCGCATTGAAATCTCTCCCAACAATGATTATGCACAGGTGACTCCTGTATCTACAGAGCTGCTTAAGAGCTGAACCCTGAGCCTTAATGAGAAGCAGCAACTGGAGCGTTGCTTCCTAACAAAGCGACTCTGCTGCTCCCTTCCCCTCCATTCGCTGCCCTTATTAGCATACAATCTGAATGCTGAGGAGGCCAACAATAGTGGGGGGTCAGATCCGCTGGATGGGGTCAATTCTGAGGACGGCGCCGCAACACGTTCCCTGTGTCTTTGCATACTGTAGGAAATCTGTTACGTGGAGAAGTTAAATGGCTCTGAATGCCAACGGTAGACCTTCCCGCCCGCCTTCTTGAAAATACAAAGCCTCACCATTGGTGTTCTCCTTTTTTATTTTTTTTTAGCCAGCTTTTAAAGAGGCAATCCAAGAGTTTAACCCCCCCAGGGGTATTATCTCCCTTCCTACTCCTCCGAACAGAATGGCCGACACTCATCACTCGGAGAGAGAAAAAACACATCATTTTGTTCTGTCCAGTCTGCGATAATCCAAATCCACTTTTGGCGCACTGATAAGACAACCTATTAAATGTAATTATAAAAAGGGCGGTGCGAGTTGTTAGCGCGGCGGCTATCTTCAGAACGTCTTAATGTCTGGAAATAGCCCTGGTGATTTAAATCATTTTAGCATTTCCTTGCAATTAGCGTCCACATAATAATACTGAAGCTAATTTCTGCACCACGTTTGACATTATAAATGTAATTGGCTTCCATTCACATCCCTGCTGTGACACATCTATCAAGCCTCATGGGCGACATTTATGTGTGTGTTTGTGTGTGCGTGTGTGTGTGTGTGTGTGTACACACATCCCAGCCTCTTTGCATCTCATAAACACCTTTTTTGTTTTTACTTTTTTGTTTTTTTTTTCCCCCTGCAAAATCTTGCAGTAACCTCACCCTTGATTGCCTCTTTCAATTTAGGGTTAGCAATAAAAATAAGAATTTACAATGCATTCTAATTACACTTCTTAGGTGACCTATGTAACGCCTGCTTCTGGATGAAGGCTCATTAATTGGCCTGTCACAGTTCAGTCGGAGGCTGTTGTGCCACTGTCCTTTTCATAGGCGAGCCGGCATGACCAGCATCGCTGAATGCTCATATATAAGAGCTCCAATAACAGTTAAAATGCTATTAAAGTGGATGAGGCACGGCCATGCTGCCGCTCCCCTCTAATTTGAGGCGCTGACTGGAGGGCTGTGCGGACTACTCTCTGGAGGAAAGTATTCCCCAATGACTTGGGCATATGCTGTAACTGCACACACACACTCACACGTGCTGCACGCTCACCGGTGCATGGCTGCAGTAACACAACCGTGCACCGGTCGTAATTGGACTGTAAACTGTTGCCGATCTCAGTTTTTACGCAAATATCTTCCAAGCGTGGGCACGCATAAATATCTGCAGGAAAGTTGAACACACACACACACACCCCGGGTTTGAAAGACAACAATTAACTGAGAGCGTAATTATGCGAAGACACCGTCTGGTTCAGGGACGGCACAAATAAACAATTCTTTCATTGAAGTTTTATTTCACTGGTTAAAATAATGCCAGAAAATTTAAATACAAGGCAAAGCGAGCCTTTGAAAACTCTGTGAAAAGCTCATAAACGATTTAGTCCGGTTTGTCGGAGGCTAGCCTTGCAGGAGATGACAAAGCTGCATTTTACCATATGAAAGTTGTTATTTTTAAGGGCAATCTAGGACAGGGTTTTCAAATTAAATGAATAAAAAAGAAAGAGAGGTCACTTCTCTTGGATAGACGCCAGTTATTAAGTAGCACTCCTTGCTCAGCAACGCTCCATTCTGAAACGGCGCCTTTTATTTGGAGTTTGAATGCAGCTCAAACGAGTGGACGTCAATCGAGGAACAAGTTATTCATGTCCTTTGGTTAAAATCGCAGAGCCACAAAGAAAAAGGAATTGTGAAGGGAAGGTGAATGAAAAATAATTACTGTTGATAAATATTAAAGCCCTTCTTTACTTACACTTTCATTTTTTGCTTTGAAAAACAAGCTTTTTTTTTATTTTTAATATGTACTTGCTTGGTCTCAATGTCATTATCATCTTTTAGTATCACAAATTTTAATGGACTGGTATTTAGACAAGGCGGCTCCATACATAAGTAATACCATTACCAAACAAATTAACCTTGAGTACATCTTAATTACGTTTAGTTCCATTTGGGTGGTCATGCAGTTCATTATTAATGGACAGGGGGGTGATATGTCTATTGAAAGTTTCCTTACTGCTCCAAACTGGATTTGAATAAGTAACAACCTCACTGGATGGATCCAATATTTAGCCAAATATATATTTTTTCTCCATTTCATGATGTTTGGTAAACCAAACTAACTAAGGCAAACCCTTCATCAAAATAAGAGCAGGCGATGGAAAAGATTCACATCTACAAGTTCGAAGTCTGCAAGTAAAATGTTCCTAATTATAGTTTTCTTTTATATATTATGTTTAATTATACAAATGTGTCAAAATGTTTTGAGACATTTTCAGAGCTTCGCCAGTCACAATCAATGATTCTGCTTCTGATGCTTTGTTTTTTGCGCGATATTGATTGGATTCACTTGAACTGGGCCATGACAGACATCAGACTTTGTTCTCCATAATGTCGGTATGAATAGACTCAACCAGGAGCCACTGTCAACCACGTTTTGCCGTCAGTATCGGATTTTGACTCTGTACCGGATCGGATCGGGGCCCATAAAAAACCTGATCAGGACATCCCCTTATAGTTCAAAAGTTTGTCAAGTTTTAGTTTAAAACAAACAAGTTATGACACATAATTGGAATATTGCATGTAGTTTAGTGGAGCTTTGCCTCTTTTTTTTAGACATCATTTTGGTTTTCTTTATTTATACATTTTTATTCTGTTTTCAAACAGCTGTTTTATCAAAACTTTTGTTTTTTCTTTCTTTCTTTTTTTAACTGCAAAGAAAACCGAAATGTACTACTTGGAATTGATTTTAACTGTAAATGTATCAGGTTCCTTAAAATATCTGTTAAAAAAAGCTGGAGTTTTACTGAAACGATGGACATCAAGCATTGTTACAAAACAGATTTAGAGATAAAATAGTAGAATAAATTCTAAATTACAAAACAAAAAACTTGGAAAGGTTTACTGAGATTACTAATCTGAGGTGCAGATTAAGATATAAATTATTTTTATTATTAGTTCTGAGATGTTCTACTTGTTTTAAAGTGTTTTTTTTTGTCCAAAACAACTTTGAAAAGAAAAAAAATCACACATTTTCTAATTTCTACCCAATTACATCCACTAGATCAGGGGTGTGCAAAGTACAGCCTGTGGGCTGGATCCGGCCCGCCCCCATGTATGGTCTAACCCCTTGAACTTTATCAGAGATGCTTTTTTTTCCTCAATCGATTGAGACCCACATGAACATTTTATTCCACCCTTCTGCAGTCTGTGCCCCGATCTAAAACCCTTTAAAAATTCTAACAGAACAGAAGACAGTCTTCCCTTTCGACATCGCAGTTCATCTATCGCGGTTTTGCTCTCAGACCGATTATGCTGCACCCTGTTCTGTGTCCTGATTGGCTGGAGACCATGACGACCAATCTCCTTTTGTGTTGATTTCCTGTACAGAAACACACAACTCTTCAAATCTACAAACCGTTTTGATTTCCTTCTATAAACCTGGATTTAATTTGAACATAGAGAATTTAAACAAGAGAGAAACATGTGAAAATGTTCGTGTCTGTCTGAGAAAAGTGTAGAAAGTGTGTAGTGAGGACTTTTGACTGCCAAAAGACATCTGTAATCCTCCTGCATGGATTTCACAGATCACGGGTTGTTTTTTAGAATGAAACTCCCGAGATAAATGAGGGAACACTGTACTGGTGAAAAGGTAACACAAATTTATGTCCAACTGCAGCAGAAAACAAAAGAATTTGACTTTTTCTTTTAATCATCACTACGAAAAACCGATGTGCACGACACAGCGCTGCTGTGAGGAGCTGCAGCCCTCTGAAGTGTCAAAGGGACTACTATGGGAGAAGACAGTCCTGGCTGGGGGACATAAAAAACACAACATCAATGGGGGACCTATCTGTGTGGAGTTTGCATGTTCTCCCCGTGCATGCGTGGGTTCTCTCCGGGATCTCCGGCTTCCTACCAACGTCCAAAAACATGCTTCATAGGTTGATTGGCAACTCTAAATTGTCCATAGGTGTGACTGTGAGAGTGATTGGGTGTGTCATTGAGGATATTCTACCCTGCGACAGACTGGCGGCCAGTCCAGGGCATCCTTTGCCTACGCCCAAGTGACCAGGATAGGCTCCAGCAACCCCGTGACCCCGAAAGGGAATAAAACGGTTAAGAAGATGAATGAATGATGAATGAATGAACTTTTGAAATTTATTAGTGTTTTTCCTGCCTTTTTTTTTTGAAAGTCATAGTTATTTGGTCTTTTTTTCAACATCTTAAAAAGTGTTGTTTGTTTTATTGAAAGGATCATGAATGAATGACAATTAACTAAAAAATGTATCCCTTGTGCTATCCTATTCACTTTACCATTGGGAGTTGGGTCATCTAGACCCACTAGACAGTGCTCTGAACCTCTTTTTCTTCAATGATTTGTGATCTTCACTGGTGTCCATGGATTACATGAATTTTTTCCACCTTTATCTACCTTTGTCATGGGAGGGAGAACACGTCAAAGTAAGGGTGGGGTCATCTAAGATAGCACAAGGGATAAATGGCATTTTACAAAAAAATAGACAAAAGAAGTTTGAACACATCGGAGAAGAAAAACGTGTGGCCCTCACAATAAAAAGTTTGGGGACCCCCGCTCTACCATCTAGCATCCATGTGGCGTTGGACGATTTGTTGTTTTTCATTCTTCTGATCATTGAAACATGAACGCAGCATTTCTCCGTTTGTGTTAAACACTACAGTAGGTAGAAGCCATCACTGCAATTGGCTGTAAAATGACGACAAAAGCTCTAAAATAAAAACTCATAAACATTCCCTTTAAAAATATAAATTAATGTTTAATCCAAATGTTTTCATCCAGATTTGCGTCATTTTTTTCTCGTATTAGATGGATTTAAAAAATAAATCCACCCATCTACTCCTGTTCAGCCCCTTCTGTCAAATTTTAGAGCCCTTTGTGGCCCACGAGTCGAAAAGTTTGCCCACCCCAGGACTAGAAACACAATTCAACACAATCGACATTGAGACTTTTCCTTTTTATTTTCAATAGCAATACTTCCTGCTGCATTTTCTCCTAAGTAGAAGCTGTTCTGAACACTGTTATTGAACTTTCCTTATGTCAAAAACTTTCAACCAATGATGACACCACTTGTTCCCTCCTCCTCCTCCTCCTCCATCTGCAAACATGCACAGTAAATCTGAGCGACAGATGCTACGAAACTTTAAAACTTACTTTATATTTTTCCAAAAAGAAAGTCCCTAGATTGACCCTTTGAAATCAGTCTGCTAGTTTTGAATAACCTTGTGTAGATTTTTTTCCTTTTTTATTTTTAATGTGTGATTCATTTTAATTTTAATCTAATTTAGTTTTCAACATCGGATTTAATAGGAAAAAATCATCAATTGTTTTGTCAAATCTGTTTCTTTTAGCTGGATTTTACACAAATTTCCCCTGAAAATTGTTATTTTTCATATTTTCTACCTGTCATTAAAATCAAAAATTCCCTTTAAAAAAATGTGTGCATAATACTAAAAAAGTGTAGGTATTTCACCGTTGGCCCTGTATTACTTACTTTGACTCCCAAGTTCATTGCTGACATGCTGGTCTGTTGGACGAAACAGACAAATGCTGGCCGCCTCCAGGGGGCGCCACAAACAGGAAAGACATTTTAACTTTGCATATAAATTGAAGTAAGTACTGCTCTTTACTCTGAACATTTAAAATACAACAGACTTGAATGTTGAACAATTATGATTAAAAGTGATTATGGGGGAAAAAAACAATATGATAACAGAGAACGTCTTTAACAGATCTTCCTTTCTCTTTCGGCTTTTCCCATCAGGGGTCGCCACAGCAAAACCACCTCTCTTTCGAGGGACGAGTCGCATGGATAACCTGGCAACGTTTTACGCCGGATGCCCTTCCTGACGCCACCCTCTCAATTTAACCGAGCTTGGGACCGGCGCAGAGGCAGAGAAGGGAACAGGGAGCAGCCCGGATTCGAACGCTGGATTCACGGACGGAAGGCGCCGCAAACCAGCACGAGCTAAACGTCTTGAACAGATCTAAAGAACCAAACTGTCCGAAGCACCAGAAAGAAACAGGAAAAACGTGAGAGAAAATTAAGAAACATTAATGGCACAACTCATCAGTTGTGCGGTAAGTTACTTACCTCCTGTTAGATTGATAACTTACTTCTGAGAAACCATTATTAAAGAACTACTCTGTTTTTGACATTCCCTTGTGCCATTTTACTAATGATGGTGGACAGGAATTTCAAGCCCTACTCATCACTGATAACCTGGTTCAGGTTTGTCCAGCCAACTAGAGCATGCCAGAGCAGTGCATGTTTGAAAAGATGCAGGAATGCTGTACAGTCAGATGGCTCCAATATCACCCGTCCTTTTTGATGCACATCTAAAGTCGAGTTGGGAGTGCGAGGGGCTGTAAGCAAGCAGGGAAGAATGTAAATGGAGAGCTTTCAGCAATGGGAGGGAAGGGGAGTTTCTCAGGGCCAACGGTCTCGCCCACAGATCAGAGGTGAGTCTCTGCAGAAACAATGTGCTAAATAAGGACACGGGTATAATTTAATTTTTTGGGGGGGCTAAAAACGGCATAATCATCAAAAGACCACCGAATGCTTTTGAAATAGATCAATGGCTGATCAGAGTGGGACTTTAACAACGTTTATTTTTTATTATTATTATTTTAGGTTTTAAATGGTTTTTGTTTGGATCTTTTTTTGTTTTCCTTTCGTTAAGGGTTGAACATGCAGAAAAACACAGCATCAGTAGTTTAATGCAGACGTCAGTTTCTGCTGCACGCTGTCCCGTCTTCTGATTAAAATTCCCTCAGTGGCGAGCTCTCATACGCCACTCACCCAGTCATCCGTCAGCGCGTCTCACTTCTTTACAGCATCATTCAAAAGCGTTCTTGAATCCCAATGAGAATCCCATTGACAGCCAATTGCTTGGCTGACTGATGAACATTGATTGTTGAAAGTGGGGTCCAGTTTTAAAGGGGAGCCCCCTCAAACTTGGAGCGGCTGCCTGTTGACTCTGGGCTGAAATCCCAAACGGAGAGCAAACTTGTTGGATAAATGATGTGCTGGGGCTGCACGGCAGCCACTTCTTCATACATTTATGTTTTATTCTGGACGCGTTTGTTCACATCTCGCCTTCATGCTCTGCAAAAGAGGGCGTGTTCTCATACTTATGGCCCCTTCAAGTCCAAGGCTGGCGTGCAATAACGAAGACAGCACTTTCAATAACCTTGACAGACAGATTAAAAAGAGGATTCAATAGCTACTTTTCCCCATGAGCACTCCATCACCGAGGCCGCTATCCTTCAACGGCGCTCCTCTCTCCCTTTATCGTCAGCTGCTGTCAATCACTCTGCGTCTCTCTCAGGAGCTCCTCTGCGCCGCTTACCCTCAGTGAGTTCCAGGTGCCACGACAGCGAGTGGAGCCTTATCGTTCAGCTGAAGGCCCAGCAGCATGTGGCTCACCAGGACATCGCCCCTGCTCACCACACGCATGGGGTCGGATGCTGCGAATGGGTGCGATGGCGGGCTTTCTTCGCCCGGGTGGCCGTGACAGTCTCCATTACCATTTGTGTGCTTTAACAAACAGCCTCCACCTGGCTGCCCGAGCGCCGCAGCTCACGGGTTCGCTCCGTGTCGTTAGCTGGTGTAACGTTTGAAAGTTCACAGCCTCGCTCGGAGGCACAGGGAGGAAAATAAAAAGTGTTTTAGGCAAAGGGTCGGGGAGAAAAAAGCCACCACAAGTGAAAACGAGTTTTCAGGAGACATGCTGGTCCGGAGATGAAAAGACTTCTGTCAATACCAGACACCCTCCGCCAGGTTCACAAACTTTCTTATTTACTGACGTGATTGTGTCCATCAGTGCTGCGCCATACAGTCCAGCTTTTGGGTGACAGAAGGTGGAGGACGAACAGCGCAGGTGGCAGTAATTGGCGCGACTAAAGCCGAGCAGGGAAACGACACAGAAAAGAAAGTTATCTAGAGGTTATTCCTGGTTTATTGTGGATCGTCTTTACAAACAGAGCCATACATTGGCTAATTATTGGTTCCAACTGCCTCCTAATTGCTGTGGCCTCTGACCTGCCATTACCTCCTAGAAGCTGGTCACCACCCCAAGGGCATGGAAGACGCCTCAAGTGCACAAACGGACGCCAGCGCAGCAGGCTGCCCCTTGTGATCCCTGAAAGTCAGGCTAAGGGCGTCCAGAGGCCAACAGTCCTCTCAGGCTGCCGTACCGGGAGTTGAATAAGAGCAGGAAAACACACAGTGGGCAGTTTAGCCACTATAATCTTGGGGATTATAGGTCAGACCATTCCAGACGCGAGAGGAAAACAGTGTAGAAATTCTCCCCTGAGTGAATCGATACACGGGGAGACCATGAGAGCTGCCCGAGAATGCATTCATGAGCTGAAAGTGAACCTTTTAATCCAGCTGGGTTCATCTTACTCGTGGTAAAAAGTTGGACAAAAATGATAATAATGTCGTGACTGTATGACATTTGAACCGATGACATACTGTGAAGCCAGCCTGCAATTTAAAAATCAAATCTTACTAAAAGCAAATTCAATGTAAAGAAATATTTTTAAAGGTTTTTGTCAAACACAACAAAAAACTGCAGAGTGGATGCAAACGTGGATTTATTTGAATTACTGAATGGCTTCTGTAGAAGTTGCCAGTGAAAAGTGAGGATATCAAAAACGAAACATAACTGATAGGATTCAGGTTACAGTCCGGGTAGGGTTGTTGACAGGAGTAGTAGCTGCATCTTAATGGGAGCACAGGTATCCCTTGAGGCTCATACGGCCACTTTAGGAGGGACATCATGAAAATGAAGCGTATTGTTATGTGTGTTAAGTGTATTGTGGAGTATTTTACGACATATGGGTGATGCTGTCGTACGGTGGCCTATCTCCACACTCTAGTCATTAGTAAGGTTTGTAAGGTGACTGCGTGCTAATACTACACGCACAAGGTGTGCCTGTAAGATGCCCCCCTAAACTACACTCAACTTCCTCATGGTGTTCACACTGGACAAGTAAGGAGGGGCTTCTTCTTCTTCTTCTTTTTCTTTCTTTTCCGTCACCTACAATTGGAAGAGGCTTGGTACGAAATGTTAAAGTGGCACAGATCTCACCATTTGGACACAAAACAGAAACGGTTCAAGTCATTGCTAGCATCTTTGCGATGGTGGATGTCGATTACCATTATGTCAGGAGAGTGGCCTTGATTAGTCTGTTTTTGAAAAAGAAATGCAGACCATGTCTGGTTTCACCTGACAAACCAAATTCATACGTCACTACCAAATCCGAGTCCCTAATTCGTCAAAGGTCCACCTGGTTTAGCCGGTAACACACATTCAATGGCCACGCGTTTTGTACGTGGAGCCCGAAAAAAGGTTGTGAAAACATGCGTAGCTATGCGTGAACCCATGAGTTTTGAACGCGGAAGCCTGAAACATGTGTTTACGGACGTTTGTAGGAGCCCAGACTTAAGTGAACATCACTGTTGGCTCCTTAAACAGCATTTGGAAGGGGTTGCAATAAAATAAAACATTTTATTTTATAGATAAGATATGCGTTTTACCTTGTTCTCCCTTACTCTCTCTCTCTCTTTAGGTGTCTACTATGACCTATCGCCCATTTTTTGCCCGCAAACAGCCTTTTGCGACAAAACTTTGAAGTTGATTTAGTCAAAACTGAGAGCCTTCAACAGCCTCCGCTCATGCTGGAAAACTTTCAGATTTAACAAAGAAACCCCATTATGCTTATGAAATAGACCTCCAGAACGCCCCAAAGGACTCGTCAGTTTTTCAAGTGATTGATTTCTTTGGCGGATCAGAGGATGACACCATTTCTGCCACTGCGGTTGAGCTGTTTTTCAGCAGCGGCACAAAAGCGTTTCAGGGAACTTTTGGCCTCAAACGCTTGTCAGCACTCTAAAACTTTGAGTTGGATTATTTTCTTGATGGGAAATGCGACAAAAAAAAATCAAATTAAAAAATGTTTATTCACATTTTACAGCCTTGAAAAGCCTTTAAAGTGGATGCTTTAAATTTGAAGCCTGCTAATTTAAAGGAGAAAAGGCAAATAAAGAGCTTTATCCAAACACTGAGATAAAAGCCGTCACTGCCCAATTCTTCACCCTTTTTTTGGAAAAAAACTTCTGACAAGGTGAAGCTGAAGGTCTGGTGAGCTCTGAAAAGCTTTACTTTGTGAATGAAACAGAGGACAAATTCATTTTTTTTTCTACCCACTTTGCTCAGAACAACTTTTCAACCATAGCTATGTTTAGAAAAAGAAAACAAATCTTTTTGAAATGTTCCAAGTTTTCTACCCCCCAAAGTGCGCAGAAGAGTTTCCTTATGTGCAAATAGGAAATGTGCACAGAACCAAGTGTAAGACCTGTAAGCTGCTTTGTCACCTTGAAGTGTGTCTTATATGCTGTTATGGTTGGGGTTAAAGTTCTGCAGAGACCCCGCAGCCTCGTGTCTGAGCTTAGTGAAAAATGTGGTTTACTTTAAAAAGATTGAAAGCAAATGAGGTTACAGAACTGCGGAGTTGCGCGCGGCAAGAAAAAAATCAATCAGCTGCTATGAGGCTTCTTTAGTGTTACATCTTATTTGCTAGGGGATTATAAACATATGAACTATATGATGAGATTGTGATTTGTAATAATCTCCCACTTGATTTAAAAAAAAAAGATTTTTCTCTTCACAAATCGAAGAAATGAAGTTTTCCCACATTAGAACCTGTTTCCTAACAGCCTTGCAGAGAATTTCTGAAAATTTTACTTCCAAACTGCCGAATTTCCTTGAAACATATCTTATCTAAAAGTTCTTAAGGTTTCTAAAAAACTTATTTTTTTTTTTCCAAAGAAGGGAATTCTTTGGTTGTGTAAAAACAAAAAAAAAACTAATTTGATACTTTTAAATAGTGTTTATGCACCAGAGAACCTTTTTTTTAGAAGAAATATTTTAAAAAACCTGAGCACATTTAGATAAAATGTCCCTAAACAATTACCCATTTTTATTTAAAAAATTTTAATTTCTTTGAAATATTTAAAAAGCTTTACTCACAATTGGCCTTATGGGTAAACACGGGCTGTCTGCAAGCCCCCATGCGTGCGGCATTTGCATCGGTACGAAGCCACTACTCGCACCTGACTAACGACTAGAGTGCGGCGTGAGGGCACCGCGCGGCAACTTTACCAATACGCCATAACCACGTGCAATTTGCATTATCCTTTACGATACACTCACCACTTGCACCACAATGGTATGTTCCATTTTCATGATGTCTCCTTTAAGGTGGCCGCACAAGCCACAAACAAAACTGCAAGACACACCTGTGCAGGTCAACCCTTCCTAAAGGAGCATGTGACTAAGGCCAAACCAGCAATAAAGTATTGCAAGAAAATTGATTAATTGAAGTTGCATTAACCAAAGACCTCTGCATCTGCAAACTCCCAACAGGTTTGTGAAATCTTCCTAAAATGAGCAACGAATGAAGGAAGAAAAAAAAACATTGATTTTTGGAACTATATAGACGTCTGTGTCTGTTTTCAACTCCATTAGATCTTCACTGACTGATATTATTCCTGTTTATTGGAGCGCTCATGGGATTCGGTGCATGAAACCATCGCTTCAAAACTTAATCTATCGTTTAATTAAAGTTGTCCAAAATGAAAACAGAATCAGCCCAGTAAGAATTAACTTCAGCCCTCCATTGTCCCTCCATCAGAGCCGCAGACACTTGTGAACCGGTTAATGAAGACGTGTTAAGATACAGATTCAGCTCCATTTGCATGCAATTACAGCGCGCTGCTTAAACGCCAGAACTGTCAGCATCCATGCGTCCACAGATTCCACATCTGCGGTTCTCCGGAGAATTACCAGCGGCCGCCCCCTCCCCTTCCCTTCTTCCTTCCTTGCTCCCCCGGTTTCACCACAGTCATTGCTCTGCCTCTGCAGTTTTGTGGCAAATGGCTGAAGTCCATTCAAACGTGTGAAATTGTAATCATAGCTGTCTGCGGATGGCTGTAATTAATGTGCTCTATCACAGGGATTTGATGGCCAGTGTGGAGTATGTGGGGTGCCGAGCCAGCGAAGTACGTCGGCTAAATGATGTGCTATTATATGGAGTGTTTGGTCATTTGTAATTGCATGCAGCGCGGAATGCACTATGAGCAAAAAGGAATGTCCTCCTGCTGCAATCATCAGAGTGTTCCTTAATTGCATTGTGGATGGCGAGATGGCAACACAGCAGGTTGGATGAGATGACTGTTTATATGACGGGAATAATCCACAGTTCCCAGCCGTTGTGGGGAAACGAGAGCCTTGCTTTGCAGGAAGGGAATGCGCATCTCCAAAAGAGTCATGAAACATCTTTGAGACGGTTTGAGCAACAGCTTTTTTTTTTTTTCCACATCTGCAACGGGATCAGGTCTTGTTTCGAGGAAAACGCATATTGTTAAGTGAATTGTCAAAATAGATCTACCAAAATACGGATTAAAGTGTAGAAACACAAGAAATATCGTAATGAAAGTGAAATCAGGTGGTAACCTAGTGCGCTAAACGCGGGTTCTTGATTGTGCGTATACCCCATGGTGTTCATACTGGACAAGCAGGGAGGGGCTTTGTTTTCTTTTCTCCTCCTACTGTTTACTAGCGCATGTCCGAACACCTACAGTTGGAAGAGGCTTAGTGCGAAAAGTCAAAGCGGTGCAAATCTCATGAAACTTCTTCCAGGTTTTTTTTTCTTTCACAGCTCCATTATGACTTATGAAAGACTTGGTGTCGTAGAATTTTGGCCGAGCACAAACCGCAATTATTGTGTCTCCTCCGTGATCAATTTTCAAACAGTACTTTTATAAACTAAAGGGACGCCATCCTTGCATACAAAATCCGATGCCCTGATTGGTTAAAATTTGACATGGTTTAACTTGACACGCGTTTGGTGGACACATGTTTTGGTCAAAACTTGTGTAGGGAGGCGCTTGAATGCACCTTGACCATAGCAGTATGACGAAAGTTAAAAAAGTGATAAAATGGAGATATTTGGCTTCCATCACACGTTTCTGTCTAATAACAAATAATTGTGTATTAGGTCTTTTTATAGCAAAGCACACATTTTTGTTAATAAATGTATCTTGGATTCAGAAATCTATATTGTTTACCCATAACCTGTTTAACTGTGTTCCTTTTTCTACTTTTAGCTTTTTGTCTTCGTTAAAAACCCTCTCTGATCATCTTTTGATCCATTTTCAAAGCTTTCCCATTGGTCTTTTTAATTATAATTATGCTGTTTTTAGCCAAACTTTAAAAAAAAACGTGTCATCTTCTAGGACATAGTTTCTGCAGAGTGGCAGGAGTTCATTAGAAATTCACCTCTGATTTGTGGGCGTCTCCCTGTTGCTGAGAGTTCTGTTTATATTCTCCTCACACCCCCAACCTAATTTTACCGGTGCAACAAGAACGGCGCGCAATATTGGAGTTATCCAGCCGTACAGTTTGGATTTAGTCATCCAAATGGAGCAGAGCAGGGAGCTTGTGGCCTGCTCAGGTATTTTCTACATTCTAAGAACCAAATTCTTCAAGTGACAACGTTGCGCATAAAGAAATACTCAGAAATGCAATTTTAGGCTAATTTTAATGTCCTCCATCTTGAGAAAAATGCCACAAGAACATGTTAAAAACACCATTCATTTCACAGTAGGTCTTAATGAAGATTAATCTCAAAGGTTTCAACCCTCTACTGTGCTCATCCTCAGTCCACATGCTGCTGAAGCCGAGAAGATACTCTGATCTCTGAGTGTTCCCCACAGATGGTACTCTATAAATGTTTTTGCTCAAAAGACCTCGTTTTCGCTCCCCCTTGGTTGTCTGTGACACACTACTCGTATGTTCGCGATGGTGCGCAACAGAATGTCGTCCCACCAGAAACCAGGCTGATTTATTTAATGCGTGCTTGAATCCTGCAGGATGTTTAGCTACTATGATGCAACAGCCTGTAAAAGATTTAAACGGGGCAGTTTTTCTGTTTTCTGCAGCAGAGCTTCATCCCGAGTATTTGGATTAACTTAATTTGGATTAAAACTAAAAATAAGATAAAAATAAACAAAGCTTTTGACCCTTTTAAAGGTCCTTAAATTCATATTGCTTCACAAATCTGAGCTGTGTAGGGATTCCGTGTGGTTGTCAAAGATTATTGTAGGATTTGAAAGACTGAATAAGCCTCCTAACACCCACTCTGAAGAAAATAGTGTGTTTGGGGTTTTTAACATGTTCTTGTGACATTTGTTCTCATGATACGTAAAGAAAATTAACCTCAAAGTTGCATTTCTATGTATTTCTTCACATTGTTGTTAACCAGGTGCAGATGGAAAAAATGTTCTTTAAAAAGGGCTTATTTAGGATGTAAAAAAAAAAGCTGGGCAAGCCTTTCAACCGGGGGAGAAATGGGGGCGGGGTTGTTCCGTACAAGCAGTCCCGCTCACAACTCAAGAGGCAAATTTCTGACGAACTCCTGCCGATCTGCAGGAATGCAGGGATGTTCTAGAAAAAGGACACAGATTTTGGATTTTTTTGCCTAAGATCTGTATAATCATAATTAAGGGACCACTGGGAAATGGATCATGTAGTCATGGATGGATCCTTGAAATGGATCGAAAGATGATTTGATGAAAAAACAAGCCTCTTTGTTCTCCTGTAAACCAACTCTGGTGCGGTTCACTTCAGTGTGAATGCACTGCAAATTTCACAGACCAGAGAGAGAGAGAGGGGGAAAAATAGCGAGAAAACATTCTAAAACTAAGTCCTGATCACCTCCAGGCACCTATGATGTTCAGGACATCAGAGAGACTATTCCTTTTTCTTTGATCCCTCCTTTTATTTCCTGTTCACAGCTCATTCCAGGCAACGGCACCCCCAAATGCGCCGCTGTTGGAACCGCATGACATTTCCGGGCAGTTTGGTCTACTTCACTCTGTGGCGAACAAAACTACATGAAAAGAAGACACTTTAGTTTAAGCATCACTGCTCATCACGACCTGAAACCCACAAACTGCAGAACTTGTAGAACAAATGTGAGCAAATTAAAGATGTTTTCAGCTCAGCCTCCAGTGTCTAATTCAGCAAAGAAAAAGGCTTTCTTTCAGTAGAGTCACACTGTCGAGCACAGAAACTAATGTTAACTGGGCCTATTAACTACATGGGAACTCGACGGTGACCCCTCCCCTTTCGCGTTCCAATTCGGAAGAACCTTAATTAATAAAGATGCCAAAGACTCAAGTTCTTTTGCTAGTGCATTTAACATTTTAAGGCTTGCCGTGTAAGGTTCAACTTCAAAACAGTTTTATGAAACCATAAGATTGATCTCAGGTTGTCACTTCTTATGATGTCTTTGGATGAAGCTGCTGCCCCCAGATTGATAGATTTCTCCATCGTGGTCATTAGCTGGGCAGATCTCAGAGGTTGTTGGATTTCAGTGATGGAGTCTGCAAACAAGAGGCCGGCCAAGATAAGAAACAGCGGAGCGGCGGAAGACTGATAGCCTTGCAGAAGCGCAGCCGGGAATCCCGTCAGAGCCGTCTGCACTCCGATAAATTAGGATAAGGAGTGTGGGGTTATGCATCTTCAGGCAGAATAAATGCATCTTTTTGTCAACTATCAGGCTGCACGGGACAAACGGGCACATTAGTGTCAAAACAGCTCAAAGGGGGACGACAGAGATGTAGTTTAAACCTAGCGTTAGCATTACCCATGCATAAAGGTTGTGATTGTATGAATTTATTCCTTTAACTGATCCAAAAGTTATCCATTCATCACAATTACATAAATGTAAAAGCCTGTGAAACAGCAGTGTTTTTTTGTCACAAGCGAACGCATTTGTTGACCTTCTAAATTCCTTTTTTACAAATGTTTGTTCTGCGTCTAAATCAGACTTTAACACACACCATTTCTCCATTTAATCAAAAGTAATTACACCATACAGAACAATTTGCTCCCGGTATCGTGTTCGGAAAATAAACAATCCATAGATCGTTCAGGTTTTGATGTCCTGCATTTCAGAGTGACATTTTCAGTCGTTTCGGCATCTTGAAATACTCCACCATGTAGCAAGTGCAGGTTCACAAACCAATGTGGATGAGTTGACATAGATATATGACCAATTTCTCTGAACACATTGATTGGTCCTCCCGAAACAAATATTGTTAGAAGTAATAGCCAATGGTTGCTCATCCGTCTACTCATCCAACCAGTATCTTCCGTTTTTCCCAGGATTTCTAAGGATGGATGCCCAGTGCTGGCTGGCACTTCCCGGAGAACACAGTGTGCCTGAGCCAGCTAAAGTGTGACGTCTCCAGTCTGACTAGACATGGACAAAGGGTAAAAAGTCCCTAACCGTTGTGGTCGAACGAGAGATTTTAGCATCACGCCCAAACCCTCAAACATGTTCAAAAATACACATCCTCTACTCCTTTATGGTTACAGTCACAGTCTCATGGACACGCGCAATCACACACAGGCGTCAACCCATAACCACCATGCAGGAGAAAAGTGGGGGTTCAGTGTTTTGTCCAAGGACACTTCGACACATTGGCAAGCAGGGCAGGAACCAAACCTGCGGTCTTCCAATCAGAGGTCGACTGCTCTACCTCTGAACTACGGCCGCCTGGACATATTTTTTATCATCTTACCTTGGATGGGAACATTTTCTTCAACGTTGTCGTCCAAAAATGCATATTCAGCACAAGGGAATTGTTTTTTTTTACATGAAACAAATGGTGTTCCATCTCTGACCGTTTCTATGAGGTTTCTATGAGGTTTCCAGGTGGTGGTGGAATACGGACTGTGTAGAGGGTGCATTTGGAGCAGAACCGGTCTGATGGGAAAACGCCTCAGGGTCAAGAGGTCAAGTCTTTACTGTGTCTTAAACGTGTCTTAAGGCCTGTTTACACCGGGACAAATTTCGCCAGCGATTTTCGCCGACGTTTAACGCCTCGTGACTAAACAAATGGCACCAATGTGAGTGTGCACACCGACGCGAAAAAACGCCACGCGTCAAAGCGTCACTTTTTAAAAAAACGCCTCAGATTCGTTTTTTTGGTTTGACACGCTGCGTCGAAATCTATTCAACCAATGAGAATGGCGCTTTTGCACACGTGTCTGGAGCCTCTGAAGTTACAGTAAAACACAACTTGGGGGGTGCTCAAATACAAAACTGCCTTTCTGAGCACACATACCAGCGAAGAAGATAGATGCCAAGTAGCGTCTACACTGCCGTGAAGAAATAATGACGGACATTCTAAAATATCCCCGAACCAAGCACCAATTGGAGCAACTGGTGCTTGAAATATTCATGTTTTCTTTGTATGATTCTGACAAGCGCATAAATACTTGCTCTCTTTTTCTGAGTGAAAAGCGACTTTAAGAAGCGTAAAGTTGCGCAGCGCCACCTTGGGTACAGGAGTATTTCTGTTTTACATTAAGCGCCATCTAACGTCAGGGAATGAAATTGCATGTTCACTCGGCTCATCGTCAGCGAAAATCGCCTGGGTGTGAACACAAAAAACGTGGCAAAAAACGCTGGCGAATATTCGTCCCAGTGTGTACGGGCCTTTAGTGTGTATTCAGACTGGGAAAATCCTTCGTTGCGGATCGAGTCCCAAACCTCCCATTTGGTCTGTTTTCAGAATGGCATCAAATGGGCAATTCTACTACAGAACAAAATCACATGTGGAAAGATCTCTTCAGTCATTGGCCAGGAACTACGATGGCGGGTCAAAATAACAAGAGAAAGCGGACGTGCTGCGTTTTACACTCCTAATCGGGACTTTATATGTCGATTATCAGTTTTGAACGTTGGGAACACTTTTTACTGTTACTGTTACTTTACGGCGGTTGCGTGCTGCAAGGCCCGGTTACTGGCGGTTGACTCCAGGCTTTTTCTTTCACAGCTCCATTCAGATATGAAAGTATTCATTTTTACTCTCCACGATCAATTTTCAAGCAGTTGGCACTTGTGTGAATCAGAAGGGACGCCATCCATACCAAATTATGGGTCAAAGTTCAACTGGTGCAACTTTTAACCGGCATTCAGCGGCCTCGCCTTTTGTATGTCGAGCCGGAAAATGCTCTCAAAAACGTGAAAGTTTTGAACGCGGGAGCCTGAAACGTGTATACTGAATGTGCGTTTTCTTGGAAGTGGCCCCTTGAATGCACATTTCCGAGCCTGGCGTGAATGAAGCGCAATACTTGATGGACGCATTGAAGGCAGAGCGGCGTTTTTAGATGAACACAAAGCGTGAAATATAAGAGACAATGGTTTTAAAACCTTCTTAGTTTGGTTAAAAAAAATCAATTACCAGTAACTGAATGGACTTTTTTCATGAAAACTCTATATTAATTGAATAAGTCCTATAAATCATTTTGCTTTAATAGCTTCATTGTTGGCATTCGGTGTATATTAAAGAACAGATGGAAACATGGAAACTTTTCCATATTTAGTCTTCAAACATGCTGTAAACATCTTACAAAACCAGCATAACTACACATTATATATAAAAATACACTAAATATCAACATACTAAACAAATTCATAAACTCCCCAAAAGGTTTTTGTCAGTTTCTAGGGATAATTTTTGCATTTGTTCACTTTAATCCAGCAGTGATAGGAAAGCTGTGTTTATGACCAAGCAAAATTGTTGTTCATTTTTGAAATATTTGTGTTCAAATCTGTCAAATGTAAATATTTCAAAGGAATTTACAATGACTATTTTTGACAGCAGTGCCAGCCCTGACTCCAGTGTCCCCCCTCTTCTGTATCTTCCAGAGGAGCGGCTGTCCTCCACCTCCTCCACATAGGAAAGAGGCAGCTGTAGATCAGCGGATTCAGCAGTTGTCCAAGGTTCAATTCCGTGGCTTGACTTCCACTGTGTCCTTGAGCCAGGCACCTGGCATCACGTTTTTCCAACTGTCAGTAACGTCAAAATCACATGAAACAAAGTGTTTTTTTGTGGAGCAGTTTATACAGAAAAAAACTACAATCTTTGTCATTTTTAGAGGTTTGTTTGCATCTTCGGTACCTGAGGTTCTGGCAGGCCGAGGTGGCCACACATCGGTGCCAGAACAGACCCAAGTGAGATATAGGTTCTATCAAAACGGAGCAGAACAATCTGCCTCCTCGGTCGTTTAATCTTCACTATTAACAAGTGACTGGAGTTGGCAAAGGCAATTAGGACACCCGATCTCCACTCTGCTAATAAAGACGATCTGCAGAAGGTGTCCAGACTTCAATGGGATTAGGGAGATCTTTGTCATGTGGATCTGTGGAAGGCCCCCGGCGTCCCGAGATAAAATGAAGACGAATCCTTGGCGGAGAAAGGGGAATAAAAACAGAGGGAAGGGAGTGGAGGACAGAGAGCTCTCAGCTAATGACAGGGCTACTCTGCATCAGTGCTCTGACTAATGAGCACTCCAACAAGGGTGAGCTTAAAGACCAGTGTGAGGGAGTGCACGCCGCTGGTAAAAGAGGAAACTTACAAGGGGAAATGAAGGAAGGGAAAAGGGAAAACAATGGAGTGGAAGGAGGGGGGGGGACTGTGAAGGAAGCTCTTAATAATTCACGTGGTATTGATTTAGTTACCATACTTCCTGCCTGACTCCCACGGCCCAACAGGACACCTGTAGGTTTCCCCAGACGATGAAAAGTGGAGGGAAAGTGGAGGATTATGGGAAGTATTCTGACTGCATCTGTTCAAGAAGCTGTCATTAGGGTTACCGAATATTGTCATTTCACGTGTGCGTTTGTCCCCCCCTGCATAGTTATCAATTTCCCAATATTTTTCTTGCACTTTGTGGTCCAATCTGAGGTTCCACCCTGACCTCTAGCTCCCCCGTGTGGACGTCACTAGTTACTGCAGCTCAGGGCCTCAGATTTGAGGTATACAAATCTGCAAAAAAAATATTTTTTTCATAGATTTTTCATTGTTCCATTCCAATAAAAAAAATAAACGAGAAAAAAATAGTTGTTAGCTTTTATGATTTAGGTAACAAATAAAAACGACGAATTCTAAGCTACGAAACTGTGCAAGCTTGACTCGAGGCAAACCAATTCAGAATATACTATAAGTGAACATTTATGTTTTATGATGAATGATATATATTAGGCTTTACAAAAGACAATTAATTAAAGTTTTCTTATTCCAAAATATATATATATATATATATATATATATATATATATATATATATATATNGTCATTTCACGTGTGCGTTTGTCCCCCCCTGCATAGTTATCAATTTCCCAATATTTTTCTTGCACTTTGTGGTCCAATCTGAGGTTCCACCCTGACCTCTAGCTCCCCCGTGTGGACGTCACTAGTTACTGCAGTTCATGGCCTCAGATTTGAGGTATACAAATCTGCAAAAAATTTATTTTTTTCATAGATTTTTCATTGTTCCATTCCAAAAAAAAAATAAACGAAAAAAAATAGTTGTTAGCTTTTATGATTTAGGTAACAAATAAAAACGACAAATTCTAAGCTACGAAACTGTGCAAGCTTGACTCGAGGCAAACCAATTCAGAATATACTATAAGTGAACATTTATGTTTTATGATGAATGATATATATTAGGCTTTACAAAAGACAATTAATTAAAGTTTTCTTATTCCAAAATATATATATATATATATATATATATATATATATATATATATATATAT